>JANIPM010000008.1:45607853-45618223 GCA_027478405.1 Erythroxylum cassinoides | reverse complement strand
GAACTTGTTTTATATCTTAACAGAACTTATTTTTATCAAAATTGAACATGTTTCAGAATACAAAATAAGTTAGACTGCTAATCCTTTTTACAGAAGTGGGTAACGAGACCAGAACAGAAGATACCATGATTGGTATCTAAACAGAAGAGACTAATGTCTCTAAATCAGGGGACATCGTAAAGTCGATAATAAGGGGACATCGCAGTGTCAATAATCAGGGGATATCTTAGTGTCAAGTTACAAATATAGCTGTAGATCCTTATAGGAATGCCTATTTTTCACAACTAGGACTTAACAATTTTAAAACAAACCGTTTTAGATTTCAGAAATTTCATGTAAATGATGTAGTGCAACATATGACCTTATTCATTTGATCAAACTTAACATGCCTTATTAATACAAACATGTGCATTAAAGCATCAATAAATATATTGAGTCATCACACATTATGTATATTCACAAAATTAGAAAGCACTTCCAATACAATCCCAATTATCAAACTCCTCAGACAATTAATGGTTCGGAATTATCACAATATCCTAATCATATGATAGTGAAATAATGCATAAGTATGAATTCATTTCCTTATGCTCAAATTGAACCCATTCATTCTCACTCAAACTTTTCATGCCTTATAAACATAAGCATTTGTAATAATGTACCAATGAATACATTATGTAATTACATTTTACATATACTCACCTAAGTTCCCAATTCTCAAACATACATAACTAACACATTACTTTTATAATTTAAAACACATCTATGTTCGTAAGTATACTTCGTTCATTTAACAACTTATAAGTTCCAAAATTAGATACTTTGTTATCTAATAACACTTTCTTTAAGTTATTACTTCAATTAAAAAAATTCAAATGTTATATAACCTTTAATGAACTTATTCCACATCAAACTAGGTTCATTTTACACCTTACTTAAGTCCAATTAAACCATTATAAAGTACCTTAACCTTATAGGATCCAACAATTTCCCAAAACCAATATTTCTCCTTCCTAAGTACTTCCCATGATCGTGGGAATAAGCCTTATAAATCCCACAATCGTGGGATGAGTGAACCAAATGTTTACTCACCCATAATCTCCAATTTGTTTCCAAAACTTGACTTCTTCACTTCCATTCGACACACCTTCACCAAAGACCATCAATTTTACTTCAATTCTACTTTATTCACGCTTCAATACCTCATCAAAATCATGTCCAAACCAATTCAAAAGTCATTCATTAAGTAACTTACAAATCAATATCCTCCACACATCAAAACCAAACCAGAAGTTATCATACAAGGATCATTTTTTGAGCATTCATTTATCATCATCTTAACACATATTTCATGCCAATACATGCTATCAATTTTAGAATTCCCTTACCTAATTACCTTCAAGTTCCTTCTTAAAAAAAACTAGCCAAACTAGCCCTTCATGTAACCAAAACACTTCCGAAATCTAGGTAGATGTAAGATGATCTTAACACTAAGATGATAACAACATAAAAGGTAGTATAAGTAGCTTTCTTGATGTAGTAACTTACAAGGATTTCAAGAGAAAATGATCCCAAAAACTCTATAAGTTGAGAGGGAATGAGAGACTTTCGGTGGAGAGAGTGCAAAATAGTGAAGAATGAGTAAAACAGAAATTACTCCAACAAAAACTTGTCTCGTCCATTGGTAGGTGTCATCAAGTTGTAACAACATAAGTCACTATGCATGTTCTTCATTTGTCCCACATCGAAGCTGCCAAATGTCACCAATATATTAAGCCATTTGTCTCTCACTTATTACTGCCATGTGCCAATTTATTAATTATGTCATTTGTCAATGCATCAACTATGTCAAATGTCACTAACTCATAGGCTTAGTCATTCCAATTTTCTTGTACCAACTTATCTTGCCACTTGACAATTTTCCTAGTCCAAAGGCATATTTTAATACCTTAATTCTCTAATGATATAAATTAATTCCAAATCACTAAGTATGGTCCATTAAATCAAAATTCAAGTCTTGTTCAATTCTCAATCATATCACAATTTTTAACACCTATCATATAAGTACTTTCATGAATATGTAACACTCCAATTAGGGTATAATTTGGGGCCTAACAGTAGAGCATACTTGTATCTTTGTTTGATAGAAGTAAGCTTATTAAAGACTCAAGCTTGCAAGAGAGAGCGAGATATTTTAGAGAGAAGCCATATGGAAACACATAACTATTCTTGATAGTAATATCTTGGATACAATGAAGCTTGGTTACAAGAGGTCTTTCACTTATGTAGACAAAGGATATCACAAAAAGACCAACATCTATGGATAATAACAAAGTCTTATCATCCTAAATGGATAAGAACAACATCACATCAACTATTCTAGATAAGAACAATATCACATCAACTATTCTAGATAAGAACAATATCACATCGCCTATTTTAGATAAGAACGATGTCACATCATATAGTAAATGTATATGAATGATGTCAAATCACAAAAGACATTTAAATATAAAGACAAACAATTTTTAAATAAAGGGTCCCATAATAATATGTGGAATCCTAATCATCACCCCTGTCGGATAGGTTCTTCCTACGATTGTAGATTTGACGAGAAAGCCCCTCCACTCGTGTTGTCAGTATCATCATTGTTTGTTCTCCATCTTTTACTAAGGCTTGCTTCTTTAGCGAGTAATTTTTTCAAAAATTTATTAAGCCTCTCCTCATTGATGATAGAAATATTATTATTAGGATTTTGGGCATCTTGGAAGGAGGAGGACGAAGGCTATAATGGTCCCACAGCGTATAAGCCAAAAGAGAGCTGAGTTTGAGATGGTTCAGTAGGGTTTGGATCTGAATCTATTGGGTTGTTAAAGTTTGGCATTTTTGGTTCTCCGGGAACTAATTATCCTAGGTAAGGTCCAACAGATGCGCAAGCAGCTAGTCGCACATACTTAGGAAAATGGTTTAGATCCTTAAGGAAAAGCTTAAGAGTTTGAAGGACATTTTCATTATATCTTAGCCATTGACTGAAGGTATGCCAAAAGTACACCTGATCCTCAGAGTAGATGGATCCATTATGTGTTATGTTATATGGACGATGAAGAAAGCATTAGGTGGATTGCTTCTCTAGTGGAGTCTCCTATAATCTAAGATCTTCAATAACCTGTGAGGGTTGTGTTCTCCATTACACCAGTGGTTGGTACCACTCAAGGAAAGTCCATAAGAGAGGACTTTCATTCTCTCTACTACACAAGTGCTGATAAAGTTGTAAGGGAGGAAAGGCAATAGCACATGGATAGAGGGTAGAGAGTGCCTATAAGTACCATAATTCGTTTTTTGAGAGCGGGTCATTGATAAAGAACACAGTGAGGTATAGAGTTTCTTTGTTGAACAAGGATGGAAAAAAATGTAGTTTTTATTGGTTGAGGAAGAGATGAGGATAATAGAACAAGCTTAGCAAGGCAAGAAACGCTATCTCATCAACAGTAGTGGGTGTGTTTGCGATAGGAGGAATGAACTTCTTTATTTTACAGTGGTAGGTTGGTTAGCCATTAAGAGTAGGAGATGGATACTTCTGGAGGGAGTGATAAGGCTTATATGCTTTTAAGGCCGAGAGAAGAAATAAGCTAGGATGTTCTGGTTGTCTTTGATGTGGTGTACTATGAATTTATAGCATGAGAACCAGTCTTTCCAACGAAGTAATTAACTCTCTGGTAGTAGTTTTTTGTTTGGATCTAATATCTTTGGAAAGGTCATATTGTCTATTTCTACTATAAAGAGATAAGGGATGAGGTGGAAATTGAACTTTTTATAACTCTTGTGACGATCAGCATCTTTTTATAGATTGCATGATAATGTTTTTTAGGGTTTAAATTTTCCATTAGCATGTCCATAGTAGAACCTCTTTCCTTCTATTTCCTATATTAAGTTGCTCCCCATAAATCTTCACTAGCATCAATATTTAGGATTCGTTTTCTTTTATCAGGAATCTTCAGTCAAGGTGGATGCCAATTGATCTTCATTAATTACTGGACTACCTTTCTCTAGTTTGGGCCCTATGGAGGTGGTTTTTTCTTTAATAGTTTTGATAGTTGGCTTACGTGTTCTGACATATAAGGGATAAAGTCTCTAATATAATTTATAATTCCCATAAACTATTGATTTGCTTAACAGTGAGATTAGTACCTAGGAAGTTTAGTAGTTCACTAGCTATGTGTGGGCTGGGATGTAGAAGCCGTCATGGAACTTTATACCTAAAAAATCAATATGGGCTTAACCAATTTGGCTTTTATGGGCTAAGAAAATGATCCCATATTTTTTTGTGAGATTCAAAAATTGTTTCAATATGGTTTGATGCTCTTGCTGGGTCTAAGAGTAAAGCAGGATGTCGTCAATGTAAATTAGAGCATTGGATAAGATACCATCATAGATTCTAATCAAGACTTTTGAAACAATGATGAGGTGACTTTTAACCTAGAAGACATGACTTTCTACTATTACTAGACATTAAGAATGCAGCATGTTGTCTTATGCCAACCCTTTAGGTCAATACCTAATTGCCAAAATCTAGCTTTTAAATCAAACTTGGAGAATATTTTGGGTTCTTTTAGAAATAGCAACTGCATATTGGTCTTGGGTAGAGGAAATTTATCATCTTGCAGAAAATGATTTAGAGGCTTAACTAACCTTTTTTCCTTTATTTTTTTGGCTCTTTTCTTAATTAAAAAGCTTGGCATGCCCAATCTGACTTGGTTGGATCGATTAGTCCTTCTTTCAAAAGTATAACACATTCTTTTTGTGCCATCTTTAGATCATCTAGATTCATCCCTAGATGTGTGACCTTTGTTGGATTAATGTTCTCATTCTTCGTGAATGGTAATTGGACATAGAATTCTGAATTTTGCCATAATGGATGTGGCTGATTGAATTAAGCATGGCTTTCTAGGCAATATTGTAAAATTTGATCTCTAATATCCTTATATCTAGAAGGAACATCTTTTAGCTCGAAAATATTGCAGTCTTTAGTATACTTGCGAAGATCTTGTTTGTAACGAATCCCTATTGGTAAGAATTGTAACTTTTCTGCTTAGCAATAAACATCCATTCCAATAAGTATGTCGGGACCATGCAAGTTACTTCCTAATATTTTTGTCCTAACAATACAACTTGTGAAGAATTTTATACATATCCTTCTTTTCATGATAAGATCTATTTTAAAGGATTTTCTGCTTGCTACAATAAAGTATTCCTCATTGGGTTTCCATTCTTCTATAAGAAGAATATATGGTTTCATTATACTTTTAGAAGAGCCTATATCTATGCAACCAATAGTAGGAATTGATCTATGATACTTTTCTAGAAGTAACTGGAGCTTGACTGTGTTTTCCATAAAATTAACATTGGTCTGGCTTTCTAGCATCAAAAACACATCCTTTGAAGAATCTTATTATCATTTTCTTCCTTCTATTAAAAGGATGAACTCTTAACAACTTTCTTCTAAAGTGTTTCATAGGAAAGACTTGTTCTCCCATTATAAATTCATAGTCTGCAATATAAAAGGCCACCAGAACATCTTAATCGGTTTCCCCTCTCGGCCTCAAAAGCATATCAGCCTTATCACTTCCTCTAGAAGTAGCCCTCTCCTCCTCTAAATGGCTAACTTGCCTGCCACTGTAAAAATAAAGAAGTTCTTCCCTCCTATCGTAAACACACCCACTACTATTGATAAGATAGCCTCTCTTGCCCAACTAAGCTTATTCTGTTATCACCACCTCTTCCTCAACCAATCATAACTACATTGCTTTCCATCCTTATTCAACATATAGGCTCCATACCTCACTGTGTTCTTTATCAATGGCCCATTCTCAGAAAATGCATTATGGTACCTATGGGCATTCTTTAGCCTCTATGCATGTTTTATCGCCCTTCCTCCTTTACAAGTTTATCAGCACTTATAATATAGAGAGAATGAAAGTTCTCTCTTGTGGACTTTCCTTGAGTGGTACCATCTACTAATGCAACAGAGAACACAACTCTCACAAGTTATTAAAGATCTTAGATTATGGGAGACTCCATTAGAGAAGCAATCCACCTTATCCTTCTTTGTTTTTCATTGTCCAATATAGCACAACATATAATGGATCCATTTACTATGAGGGTCAAGTGTACTTCTGGAATACCTCTGGTTAATGGCCAAGATATAAGGAAAATGTCCTTAAAACTCTTAGGCTTTTCCTCAATGATCTAAACCATTTTTCTAGGTATATGCCACCATTTGTCTATACATTTATTGGTCCTTATTTGGGAGAATTCATTCCTGGAGAACCAAAAATGTCAGACTTTGACATCCCAGATAGCTTAATAGATTTAGATCCAAACCCTATTGGACCATCTTAGGCTTAAGTCTCTTTCAACCTAGACATTATGGGACCATCGTAGCCTCCAACCTCATCCTTCCAAGATGCCCTAGATCTTAATGATGATATTTCTATCATCAATGAAAAGAAACACAATAAATTTTTGAAAAAATTATACATTAAAGAAGCAAGCTTGATGATATTGACAGCACGAGTGGAGGGGCTTCCCATCAAATATGCAATTTTGGAAAGAACCTATCCAATGGGGATGACGACTAGGATTCCACTCATTATTGTGAGACTCTTTATTTAAAAATTGTTTATCTTTATATTTAAGTGTATGATATGATGTGACATCACTCTTATCCATTTACTATGCAATGTGACATCGTTCTTATCTAGAATAGGTGATGTGATGTTATTATCTATTTAGGGCGATAAGAATTTGTTCTTATGTCTTTTTGTGACCTCCTTTATTTATATAAGCAAATGACCTCTTTGATGTAACCAAGCTTCATTGTATCCAATATATCACTATCAATAATAGTTGTGTTTTCATATGGCTTCTCTCTAAGATCTCTCCCTCTTGCCTAAAAGGTTGACTCTTTAAAAAGTTTACTTCTATCATATAAATATACAAGTATGCTCTACACTTGCCTTTCATAGAGCATACTTGCCTTTCTATAAGGATCTTATGTATAAAAAATATCGAATCTATGATCTTGTTTAAGTTATAGGTTGTATGGGAAGGATTGGTTAGTTTAGATACCTAAAGGCAGCTTTAAGACTTAATGCCCAATGAGGAGAAAAGGGCTTGTGTCTCGACTAGCATACTTGGGATCTTTGCTACATTCTTCTTCATTTTTATCAAGTAATAAAGCTAGATTAATGAATGACGACTTCTAGAATCCATCTTTCTATGCTCCAATTCGTTCTTGCCAAACTTCTTAGAAACTATAATGATTTGGTTAGTCCATTCCTTACATTTTGTTTACAGTATTCATCCATTTATTTATTATTTATAAATTTATTTTAGTCCTTGACAATTTCTCATAAGTACTACACCTTCTTTTAATTTTAGAAATCTTAGTTAAAGTGTTTATCATAATTTTGATGTGATCTACATTTAAACTACCATAAAGATTATAATTTTGTAAAATTATAGTTTAACTATATGATTATGATACTATTTTTTAAAATTTCAATAAATTTTATGAAATACCTCATGCTTATTTCTTTTTCTTTATATTTCAATCTTTTAAAAATTTTAAATTCTTGAAATGATTTTTTCAATTAGGCAAATTAAACAAATATTTTGATTACTACTTATAAAATTTTATGAAAAATTAAATAACATTTTCTTAGTTCTCAATTTTTAAATAACTTTAATATAAAAAATACAATAGATATTACATGTTTAACTTTTTATTTCCTTAAATTTTATTTTAGTTCTTTTATTTTTATTTTATTGCATTTATCTTATCATTTAAATTTTTAATGAAATCAACCTCTAAATCTGTCGAAAATTAATTATACTCTTAATGGTTGAAAGATTTTTCTTAAAAATTTAGTTTAGGGATTAATATAGACAAAGATGATAAATAAGAGGTCTCATAAAATAAATTCATTTTGATCTTATATTAGACATTATGGAAATCTTTTATTAAAATAATTATAATAGTACAAACAAGTGAAAGAAATGTAAATCAACATAAACAAAGTTACATAAAATAGATGATCTCAATATATAGCAATATGTGTAAATGTGGATTTAGTTTTGTGGACATGGATTGAGACCAAATGTGCAGTTTTTATAAAGTGTCTATTCTCTAACATGATAGGAATGTATCATGACCCCTACAATAAAGTTTCTGGAAAAAAAATATTTAAGAAGTCTTGTCCCGAAGGCAAGAATTAAGCTGTCATGTTTAAATAAAAGCAACTTTGGACCTAAATAGCTAATATTATTTATTAAAATGTAATTTATTTAAAAATATCATTTATAAATTATATTAGTTTATTTCATACACATTTAAAAAAGAAAAAATCTCTTAATCATTTATTTTCCAAATATCAATACACCTCGAATGAATATTAACTTTCCTTCTCGAATGAACATTAACTTTCTAATTACGTTAACTTTTCTGGTGAGCTCAAGGCAGTTTTTTGGTACCCTTCTATTTTAGGAAGCTTCATGGAAGCTTCTGATGGAGGCTTTTCTCATCTAGAGGAGTTGTTTCCAACCTTGTAAGCATCGATGGATGTCAGTCTCTTAAGAGCTCAAAGAAATCGAAACAGATGCCTTGAATGGAACAAAAAAAACTTAGAGAAATATGGTCTCAACTGATAGTCATGAAAAACTAAGACATTTTCTAGTTGCATTAATCAGTATCATTGTATCCCTTCCTCTAGAAATGCTTCAGGAGGGAGCAAAACACTGGGCCAATACACTAGTTGGCTTCTTTCTAAGCAAGAGACCTACATTTCCTCTTATGCAAAATTGGGCTCAAAATTGATGGGGAAACAAAGGATTTGACATAATATTACTTACGAAAGAAGATATGTTTCTATTCAAATCCATTGATGGAGACAGCATAAGTAAGATAATTGACTCTAGACCTTGGCATATAGAAGGTGAACCCATGTTCATCCAAAAATGGGCTCCATGTTTGGAATTTGATAAAACAAGCATAGAAATAATCCCCTTATAGATTAATTTTCATTATATGACTCTTGAATGTTGGACTTTAGATGGACTAAGTTTTCTTACTGGTTCAATAGGAAAACAATATATTTTGATTCATCCACTACTAGACTTGAGAAAGTGTACTTTGTAAGAATATTCATCGATATTAATCCCAAAAATGAATTACCTAAAACATTGCTTGTTATAAAGATGAATACTACAAATGAAATGGTTAAAGCTGAAACTCAATTATCTTACAATTTGAATCCTCAGCTGGGAAACACAAATATGGAAACCTACAGAAAAATTATTCACAACAGGTGACTACTTCGAGCTAATGGGAATTGAAAATACAACAACACTTTAACCAATGAGGTAAACATCACTAACACTATACTTGAAAAACATACAACTTATCAGAAGCAAAGGAGGATCAATCCATCAAACAAGTGATGCTATAGACATATTTATGGAGAATGAGGTCAGTGGAAGACCTAAAACTGATCTAATTAATAGTGAGCTTAAGGAGGAGGTCCAACCTCAAGAGATTCCTGAACCAAATTTGAATATAGAGCAAACTAAACAATTTACTCCAGGTTGTAGCACAAAATTGAAAGAGAAAAAGGAGAAAACCCAAAGGGGCTTGGTAGCTACATTTCCTCTTAAATCTTTATGTATTTTTTGGAATAATAGAGGTTCAAATGACCCCTATAAGAGATAAGTTTTCAAGAACCTTTTGTTGGGAAAAATGCTATTGCTGTGGACTTCTTGTAACTAGAATTAAAGCTCATAAGCTATATAATATCATGAAATTTCTAGGCAAATACTAGTGTTATGCTTCTAATCATGATCACCACTTCAATGGTAGAATTGTTTATGCATTCAACAAGGAGAAGGTGCAGGCAACAATTTTGAGCAATTCAGACTAATTCATCCGTCTATGTAAGCTAGTAAACTTTGAGATCAGTTTTGAAAATTATCCATACTTCACTTTTGGAGGACCTCTTCTCTATTCAAAACACAATGAATAAGCAT
Organism: Erythroxylum cassinoides; assembly: GCA_027478405.1. NCBI lineage: Eukaryota > Viridiplantae > Streptophyta > Magnoliopsida > Malpighiales > Erythroxylaceae > Erythroxylum > Erythroxylum cassinoides. Next base: position 45,608,143 of record JANIPM010000008.1, on the reverse strand, counting down.
TAGCTATTCGTAAGTGATATTAATTGTGCCTTATACCTATATGCTCAAGGAGATAGATTAACTCTTCCAATATTGGCATGGAGCTAGAAAAGGCTTTTAGTAAGCCAGAGGTGTTGGGCCTAGGCCCCCGATCCCTAATCCCGAGGTGACCCCTCGGGCTGCGCCCGCGACGGGCGGCCCAAACCGTCGGACCCGATCCCAACATCCATACAAATCGATTCGCACATGCAATTCACATTTCATACACAATATCAACTCACTATGGAATACATGCCATTAATATTCAAAAT
>JANIPM010000008.1:45343284-45367391 GCA_027478405.1 Erythroxylum cassinoides | reverse complement strand
AGATGATGATGGCAATAGTGTTGAGACCAAATCCGCTTAACATCGAAAGTGTTTCCATATCTTATAAGTGATTTAAGAGAGCAAAAGAATTAGCAATCCAAACCATTCCAAATCATTCAAAACTTATTTAAGAATTTAAAGCAAACCGAACTACACAACAATTTAAATCTAACTACTAAACGTGCTAATTTATGGTCATTACCTTGACCTTCATCCTTTAAAACTCAGTCAGGATTAATTATGAGATGCTTGCTTTCCCCCATGATGCCAATTTTAGTTTTGTAGCCTATAAGTAAGCTACAAATTGCAAAATGATCAGAAGGAAAATATTGATAAAGTTGAGAGAACCAATTAATTTCAGTAATGTCCTTTTCACTAACAAACAGTCAATAAAATAGGGAATAACAAAACTCCCTGAATCTTCCATTGAATTCAACAGTTTTTCCTATAAAAAGCTTAGTTGCTCTCTTTCTTCCTTAATCACCTTCATCACTTTCTTTAGAAGATTTGAACACATCAATCATCCTAAATAAGCTGCTCTCATTCGGATTCTTTAATATATAATTCTTGTTGAATGTCACTTAGTCATCATTAATCGGAAGGACAAGGTTTTTTTATGGACATCTACTAAAGATTTTTCGATGTTCACATATGGTATAGCAAGATCTGGCATATAATATGAGGGATTTTCATCATTTTCTTCATTCTCTCTCTTGATTTCTTAGTCTTCTAGTAAGGTCTAGCATGGTCTTTCATTGGTTATTCTTATTCTTCCCTATTTCTAAATGTGACAACCTCATATTACTCTCGTTGATATAATTTCATATTGCTCACAAAGTCTTCCACGCTTCTCTTACAAAATTCACAGGAAAGCTGTCTTACTTGAATCTCTGGGTTATGAATAAATGAGGCATGATTTTTTGTTACTTGCTCAATTTGCTCTTATAGTCTCTTCTAACTCTCTTCCATATCCGTGAGCTTATACAAGATCTTGTTCAATTTAGAATCCTAAGAATTGGACTCATCTTGCTGAAGTCCTAATAGGTCTTGACGTCCTAAATGAGTCCCTACATTGTTGGATCAATAGAAATCGAGGTGGTTTTGCCACCTCGGAGTGTACATGTTCCAATAAGGATCATTACTTCGCCATCCATATTGTTCCACATTGTAATTCGCAAAAGTTCCTTGCTCCCTATAATATCTATCTTCCATCATTGTTCTTTCCATTTCTTCTTGGCATCTGGCTCTTCAAATGTCTCATTTCTCATTCTAAGATGTCTTGTTATGTCCCTACTTTACGCCCCAACTTCTTTCTCTATTTTTTCTTTTTTAAAAACAAAATATAGTGAAAAAGCCATATACTAAAGAACTAAACTAATCACCTCCCTAGCAAGAGTGCCAAAAACTTGACTGTAGTTTTTCGATATAAATAAGTTTTAATATTTAACCTCAATATTTTGCAAGCGTACAGGTCATTCGTGTAGTACCTAAGATGTCGATCCAACAAGGAGGGTTAATCTAATCCTAGAATATAAGATCGAAAACTATTAAACAAAAACTTAACAAACAAAGAATTTAATCACGAGAACTAAATAAATCAAACAAACCAAATCAAATAACAAAAAAATAATTAGTAATTAACATTTAACACTTAACGAAAACAATCAACGAACAAAGATTAAAAATGAATAATAAATAATGGAAATTAATTGATTTGTTGAATGATGATAGCACACCCTAGAACGCAACTTAGTGGGTTAATCAAAAGAGAGAAAAGGAAAATTATCTATCTTTAATGTTAACCTAACCAATTACGATTTATCGAATTAATAGTTCTAGACGATCCGAGGGTTAATTACTCTCCCTCAAGTTATAATTGAACCCTAAAGCATAAACCCTAATTAGATTATTGAAAGTTGTAGTCTCTCAATTAACAACCTAATCAAAACCTAATCAGTTCCTAAGTTCTCTAATAAACAATTGGAAACTAGTATGTGATCTCTCTACACAAGATTTACCAACCTGGTTAATTATGAATCTATTAAATTACCTAACTCTCATTAGCCTAATTTAATCATTTTTTCTTGATTCACCCTCTCAGTTTATTATCGAGATATAAAGTGCAAGATTAAACCACAATTAATTCAATAAACACATAAAACAATCAAATTTCATTAAATCAAAAATAAATTTCCAAAGGTGAGTATAGAACATCAATCAACAATTCAAGTATATCATCAAACTATATATCCCAATTCTACAATCAAATAAAACTGAAATATGTAGGAAATAGAACTCAAATGGATGATGGGAGGCCATGACTTTGGAAAACTTCTTATTCTGGGAAGCACGTCGAGTCTACATTGTCTTCCTCTTCTCTCTTCCTTCTTCTCTTTCTCAGTCTCTCAAAGTTCTTTGTTTTAGGGTTTCATTGCGGTGGCTATTCAAAAGCTCCCTTCCTCTTTTTTTTCTCATTCTTTTTATACTTGACGTGTTTGTGGCAACCTTAGGGTTTTTTGGGGTCAAAAAGGTCCAAAAACCCTCAAATTTTAACTTTTTTATGAGTTTGCGCATCTGTTCGACACAGGCCACGATCGTGGGCAACTTGTAAGCTTTCTGTCACGATCGTGGCAAGCAGGCTATGATCGTGGGCCAAGTCTTATGCTTCTATCACAATCATGGTGATTTGGCCACGATCATGGGTTTTCTTCTTTGCTTCTGTCTCAATCGTGATAGATGGGCCATGATTGTGGGCTATTGTTTTATTCTAAGTTGCGGTTGACCCTGAAATACTAACAAACACATCAAAGTACCTCAAAGACATAATAATTAATCTCAAATGCTTGTACTAACCCATAAAAACACTTAAACATAAATAATTCACAAATTAACACAATTCTACCGAAAACACACACTAAATAATCAAATAAACATATAAACGTATATCAAACTATACCGTAAAATATGATATACTTCTTACTTATCAATGATTTAACACGATTTATATTAAATTTCCTAACTCTCATTAATATGATTCAATCATTTTTCATCCAGTTCACCCTCTCAGTTTATTATTGAATTATGCAAGAACAAAATCAAATCACGACATTGATCTAATAAACACAATCGACTAATTATCATTAAATCAAAATAAAATTCCTAAGGAGAGTTTAGAACATCATCAATAATCCAAATCCTTTCATCATATTCATAAATAAAATTGAAATAAAAAGGTAATAATTACTTAGAAACCTCCTGATCCAAGAAGCACATTGGGTCAGCTTTGTCTTCCTCTGCTTCCTCTTCCTTCTTCTTCTTTCTCTCTCTTGGTATTCTCTCTTTAGGGTTTCAAGTGTGGCTGATGCAAAAAGCTTCTTTGTGCTCCTCTTAATGTTCTTTAAATAGTCTTTTATGTTTTGGGTAACCCTATGGTCTTTCTAGGGTCTGAAAAGTCCAAAAAGTCCCTCCAAACATGAAGTTTGTAAGCGACTGCACATCTGCCCAACGTAGGCCACAACTGTGGCCCACATCTGAGCCTACTGTCACAATCGTGGTCTGTGGACTATTGTTTCAACCCGAATGTCTTTTCAAACTCCTCCATTCTTCGAAACTGGCCCTAAAATATTAACAAACATGTCAAGGTATCTCAAAAACATAATATTTAAGCTCAAAAACTTGTACTAAATTATAAAACACTTAAAACACAAATAATTAACAAACTAACACAATTCTAACCTAAACACATACTAAATGATTGAATTAACAACTAAATACAATCAAACTATACCCTAAAACATGATGCAATTTACACTTATTAAATTTCAAACCAATCCACATGAGTTTCAATAGACGTACTTAAGAAGAACTAAATATGTTTTCTTGTTCTATGGAGGAGACGAGCTGAGAGTTTAAAGATATTCAGAAGTTATTTTTAGATCAAATCCAAATAATAGTAGATCACAGTCAGGGTACATCTTCACTCTAAATGATGATGCGGTAAGTTAGAAGAGTTCCAAACAGCCAACCATTGCACATTCTACATCCAAAGCAGAGTACGTTTCATTGTTAGAGGTGTAAAAGGAAGTTTTTTAGATCAAGAAGTTCATCACTAAACTTAGAGTGGTTCCTAGCATTGTTGAGCATATAGTATTATATTGTGATAAAAATGGCACCATTGTGCAAGCAAAGCAACTAAGTACTTATTAACAGTCAAAACATGTACTTGGGAAGTTTTAGTTGATCAGGGAGATAGTTAAGTAGAAAGACATAACATTGGAGAGAGTTCCCACTAACGAGAATCTTTCCTATCCTCTCGCTTAGTCATTGTCTCAGAAGAGACATGATCAACATATTGATGGATATGGTATATACGAATGTGATTGGATCTAATACAAGTGGGAGATTGTTAGTTTATGGCCTTATAGCCAATCGATTAGTTACAATTTGATGTATGAAATTTTTATTTAATTAATAAAGGCATTCTCTATCTTTATGTATTATGTTAATTACATTTGATGTTTTAATACTAACGGTAAAATCCTTGAAATAATTATTGCGTAATTGAATTATGATGAGATCATAATTATGAGATTCAATTTAAATTTATGTATTATTCCTAAATGTTCCTAGTTGTAGTTTCATTAAGACAGGATATTAATGAAACGGTAAAATTAGCATACATTATATTTCTTTCTTATGAAGAAAGTAATTGATTTGATAGATTAAAGAATCAAGATGCTTAAACTAAACTATAGGTGCTTATTAGAGAATAGATCACTGAACTGACCCGACTATAAGGATTCCAAGTGGAATATTACTTATATGTCTGTAGATTTCCTCATAATGATTACTGTATAATTGATCCTTAGACAATATCAATTATAAATTAGCAAGAACAAACATGACCAAATAATTAAAATGGTGTCACCCATCGTATAACCTCAAGAAGAGTTCAATATGATCAAAGAGGTGAGAACTAGGTCTCTTAAAGGGTGATAACACAACTAAGGAGAGTAAAATCATACAATCTCTAGTTACAGTTGGAAATTAGCATCTGCATGTATTATAAAGAATGAATAAAGATGATTTCAAACTTACAAAAGGATCTTATTAAGCCCCTAAGTCCTAATAGCAAAATTGTGCAGGCATTGGCAAGCCTTAATCAATGTTTGACACTCGAGACGATGGAATAAAGAAAAGACTTGAGAGTAAGCAATGAAAAGGGGCAATGTCAGGTGTTGGCATGCATTGGTGCACATTGGCAAAATTTTTTGATTAGATGTAAGATTTAGATGTGAGACCAAAAAAAAGGCTTGAGATGGACATCAGGTGGAAGGTTAGCTAGATCACACGCATAACGGTGGCATGCAAGAGTTCCAAGGTGACTTAGTAAGTTAGATCAAGCTTAGTGCGAGTTTTGGTAGAGTTTCAGACTTTTTATAAGCTGACTTAGCTAAGGCTAAGTTCTTGAAGAACTAAGGACTTAGAGTATGCTTAAATGGATGGACCATGGCTAATAAAGTTGACTTTAGCAAGCATTGGATGGATCAATGTGCTATTGAATTGGATGAGTCATCATCAACAGATAGAGATGAAGAGATCTTGGATGATGTGACAAATAAGATCACAACGGATAAACATCATGTCTAAAGGATAAAGTCCATATGGAGGACCATTTGAAGATAATGGAGATCTTTATGTATATGGATAAATCATTCCTAGATAGATGTAATCTTTTATCTTAGTTATGATGTAGATAAGCCCTATAAGATAAAGTCTTAGTTGGATGGGAATGTCATTCTATTGGTTAGTATGATGTAATCTGATAAGGATAAGAAGTGATCTTAGATAGTTGAGTTCTATTAGGATTCTAACTTGGTCATCCAGAGGTGCTTATAAATAGCTCATTTAAACCTTGCACTTCTCATGGAGAGAGTGTTAGAGAGTGTGAGACACAGGGATTAAGAGAGCATTCATTTGTATACTTTGAGAGAAGTAATAGGGTTAGCATTTGCTATATCTCTTTCTTATTCTTATTGTTGCCATGAATATTTAGTTATTTCATAGTATTCTTGCAAGAATGTGAGAGTTAATCACTGAGAGAATCAAGAGGCATTAGAGAACAAGTTGGTTGGTCGACGATCATGAGGGCAGGTTGAATCTTGCTTAAACAGATCTAAGTGAGATTGTCATTTCAAGGGGTAGGCGCAACTTGTAGATAAGTTTAGTGCTTTAAGAAAAAACTTTGTAACTGATGGGATGAGTTATCTCTACTTGCTCTCCTTCTTACTTCTCGCCTTGGCATGATTGGTTTTTCTCTTGATGTACAAACGATACCTAAAATGTAGATTCATTATAGAGAAAGATTGATGACTTGATCGTGGGAGAGCATGCTTGTAGTCTTCGAAGAATAGATGGAAATGGGTTTAACATAGGGATTGAAATTAGATTTTAGAAAGTATATTTAGGGGTATTCCCCTATACGTCCTCATGATCAAGATATGTTCTAGATGTATTAGTTATATCCTTCATTCTTTAATCAATATACGTTTTATTTTCTCAAAAAATTGAAATTCAAAACGTTGAAATACACTTATAGTAAATTTCTTAATTAGACACTCAAATAAAAGTGCAGATTTTGGCACTAATAAAATCATTGTCCCTTTTTAGAATGAAAAGATGTACATATTAGAACCAAAATAAAGTAAGTAATACTTTGGATGAGAATTAAATATTAAAATCTTAATCAAGATTTATTCACTTATACATTTAATGTTTAAAATAAATAAGTCTTAAGGGGATATTTACATATACATAGTCGTAAATTAGACAACAAAAATTTAATGAAGGGACATTTAGATAAATAAAATAATCCCTTATTATATGGGTAAATTAAACAAATTTATAAATTATAAAAAATTAATTATGAAAACCTTATTAGGAGAACTATTGTAAGAAATAATGAAAGCTAAAGAAAATTATTGAAAACATAAGAGAAAAAAATAAGTTGACCTAGATTATCTAAAGATAATTCAAATCAAGTATACAAATTCAAGATTAAATCTTCAAAATAAAAGTTGCAATTTTTTAACAAATATTTTTATTTTGTATATTTATAATCAAATTTTATTTTTCTGAATATATCACAGTTAAATTTTTATTATAATTGTCGTTATAGTATATTATAATTTTTTAAAATAGTAATAACTCGAGCACCATTGGATAACAAAATATAATTATTTATGCAAGGAATCACTTGGTCAAAGAACGAGTAACGACAAAAGACAACGTGGATGAGGTTAGCGGGTAGACCTGCGGCTCCGAAGGAAATAAAAAAAGAGGTTGAAAGAAAGAGAGGGATTGACTTTATCAAGAGAGACAAATAGCCACGCAAACTCCAAAGTATACGGTCCTATACTTTCAACATAACGTCATGAGCTTACCTTCATCCTCATCCGTACATCTTCTGAAAGGTTTCGCGCTAGACACAGATACGTTGGACGCTGCACAAGATTAATCATTATGTCACCATCTCGTGCTTTTTAAGTTTACGAACTACAAAAAAGAAAGACGATAACCCAACATCAGTTTCCCTTTCCAACTTTTGTTAGCGTCTTCTTGTTCACTGGCAAGGGGTGCTCTTTTCTAAAGATGATGTTTGAACAACAACAGCAAACCACGAGGGCGGATTTGAGGAAGAAGCCGGAGAGAAGAAAACCAAAAGAGGAAGATCAACAACAAAGGCTTGAGATCATTGATTTGAGTGGCATGTCCTTGGAAACTTTACCCAACCCTTCCCTCAACTTGGCAATCATTTGCAAACTAGACCTCTCCAACAACAATCTTCAGGTATATATGAACTCTTTATTTTTCCTAACCGGCATATCAAACGTACGCTTACTCTGGATGTCTCTTGTTTTGTCCCTCTTTTCTTTCAATTTCTAGTGTGAACACGATGAATCTTAATTACGTCGAAAACAAAAAACTACATGTTTTTCTCATTTTTTGCAAAAGACAGGAAACCTGTATGGTTGTCATCCAGTTGATTTCAAATGGAAAAGTATTATTTTTTTTCCTGGATTCTTTAAAAGAAACATTTAACGAGTTTTGATGTACAAAGTATTATTCTGGAGCGGAGTGATGAACCACCAAGTAGTTTGGTCTTTTTCCTGTGACGATTACTTTGAGCAAGATATATATCAAGGAATTTTAAAATATTTGACAGATCATACCAGAATCAATAGTAGCAAGACTGCTAAATTTGGTGGTGTTGGACGTGCACTCGAACCAGCTTAAATCTCTCCCAAACTCAGTAGGTTGTTTGTCGAAGCTTAAAGTTCTTAACGTGGCGGGCAACCTTCTCCAACACATTCCTAAAACCATTGAAAACTGCAGGTTTGTCTTTCCTACGTCCATTTCTTTTGCATCACAACCAAATAAAAGTGTTTCAGGATAATTAATTATGGACAATCGAAAACGAGCTTTTTTGGTAACAACGCTAGACAATGGCGATTGTTCTTCAAACGCACCGTCATTTTCCCTTTTCTCGTTTACACGCCTCGATGTGCTGTGTGCCTGTGTCTATGGTAGGTCGACGATGACAAGAGAGGCGTTACAAACTTTATTAGAAATAAGATTTTGGAACATCAGTATCCCTTTAAATGGGCTGTTATTGTCAGAGTCAGATTTTTCATGTACTTTCTTTTTGCTTGATCTAATTTTTGAAAATCTGTCATTATATTAGCTCTCACATTTATATCATTATTGGAATTACATTGTTAAGGAAAATATTATTTTACATACATTCATTATATATTACCAAATTCTGTAGTAATAATAAATAGTCATGTTGTTATTCTATTGAAATAAATAAACAAGTATTTCTTACTATTTAATTAGATTTTTAATGCGTTAGTTATCATAGAATGTTGAATTTTATTGTATCCTTAATAGAAAACTTTTAATTAAGCTGACGAGAACGACACTGACGTATAATGTAGTGTATGAGAACAAATAGTGTTAAAACTCATCCATAAAACCAAATAAATACTATTATAAAATTTATTGTTGATAATAATATAGAATTTAATTCAGTTATCTTAGTCTTTAGTAATTGTTACAATTTTATATTTTCAATGTAGAAGTTAAGAATTTCAGTCAATTTAATGTTATTTAATTCCTCTAAATGGATCGATTGTAGTTATGATATGATTTTCAATTCTAATGCTCTAACTATTTAATTTTAATTCCACTTTAATTTCCATTGCTTATATTCTTGAATGAAGCCTAAGCAAAATTGAAAATAAAATTTTTTTGAACCTTAGCTCCACTTACTAAAAAAGTAATAATTTTTGGCTTTTGTCTAATGATTTTGGAATAATTATAAATTTCACATGTTTTAAAAATAATTCCACGTATGACAAGCTCAATTTGCCGCTTGCTTGAGTTTTCTGCAGTTAAACAATATTAACGTGTTGTTCCTTTTTACCATTCAGGTCTCTAGAAGAACTGAATGCCAACTTCAACAAGCTAAGCATGCTGCCAGACACAATAGGGATTGCGCTCATCAATCTCAAGAAGATTAGTGTGAACTCAAACAAGCTCCTATTCCTGCCCCGTTCCATCACTCACTTAACTTCTCTGAAAACGTTGGATGCACGACTGAACAACCTCAGAGCCCTCCCAGAGGACCTTGAAAACCTCATCAATCTTGAAATTCTTAACGTCAGCCAGAACTTTCAGTACCTCGAAACGTTACCGTATTCTATTGGCCTCCTCCTATCTCTAGTGGAATTGGATGTAAGTTACAACAAAATCACGACTTTGCCTGATTCGATGGGGTGTCTTAGGAGGCTGCAAAAGCTCTCAGTTGAGGGGAACCCGCTGGTTTCACCTCCCATGGAGGTGGTGGAGCAAGGGTTGCATAACGTAAAAGAATACTTGAGTGAGAAAATGAATGCAGGAAACAGGAGCCCACAGAAAAAGAAGTCATGGGTTGGTAAGCTGGTGAAGTACAAGACATTCAATGCAACGATGAGAAATGGGAGTGCAGAGGAAAGAGAAGGGTTTATCATGTCAGATTATCGATCCATTGACGGCCTTGCTTCTCCTAGATACATGGGAATGTTCTCACCTCGCCGTCTTTTTTCGCCAAGAAACATGTTCAGTCGCTAAGTGTAGTTTGATTCGTCCCTTAGTAATTAAAATCCTATGGAGATGTGTGATAAATATTGTCTTGACGTGAAAGAGTTTTTAAGTCCAAGTTGGAATGACTGCTGGGGATGTAAGATATAGAGAATATCTTTTTATCTATTTCTAAATAAAATTGTCAACCATTGTTGAATTAATGCACCGGCCTCCTACTCCTAGGTAGGACTTGGAGGAATTTTTTATTTTTTATTTTTTATTTTTGAAATATCAATTTCTGAATATAATTAATCTTTATTATCAGCTCATGTTTACTTCGATAGACGTGATCAAGAAAGTGTTCCCATATCCAATTAATGTTGATTTTATTGCCGAAATGTTGGGAGGAGACAAACTAGAAATTAAGATTAGTCTTCTAATCTTAAAGAGTTGCGTAGTTTTCATGCCATTTTACTAATTAAAATTTTAATTTTTTATAAAAATAACTCACCAAAAGACCCTTTGTTAATAGTGCTAATGTGATTATCAAAGTAAGCCAACTTGTTGGCCATGTAAATGACACATGTTAATATTATTAAATTTTATGTCAAATTATTTTTAAATAAAAATAAAAATTAAATATCAAAAATCCTATTTTCTTTCTCAGTTTCCAAAAAAAAATTGAAATAAGTTGGGTAAAAAATTAAGGGATAAATTTCCCTTAACCTATCTGATCTTTTTGCATTATTGTTCTTGTTGCTAAGAGACCATTTAGTCTTTAAACTGACATAGTAAATTTTGTTCTTGAAAATCAAATATGTTGATTATCAAATAATTATAACCTATTTTTAAATATGTGGAAAGACTATCTCACAAGCTATTCAACCCTAAAGAAACACCTGATAAAACATAGTATACATTAAGCAAACTCTAATTTCACAAATTGAATAAGAAAGAGATTCAACGCAACTAAAAGCGTGTTCCTGAATAACATAACTTTTCAATAAATGACATATCAAGTTATTATAATTACCCTCTGGATCCAATATCTCATCTTGGGAATCTTCGCAAGGCTCCTTTTCTGATTATCAAAAGAATTTGCTCATTTGAAACAAAAGTTTACAAACAAATTAAAACAAATCGTGATTGATTGTATTAAACCCTAACCAGGGTTAAAACTAGTGAAGGGAAAGTCATCAAGGATGGACTTTTTGAACCAATTGATATAATAAGTCTACTGAGATTAGTTCACATAGATGTGACAAATGATCAGATTGAAGCTGCAAAAGAGTTGGCTAATGAAGTCAACACTGAGGTTCATTTGAACTTACGTTTATTTGCAGACTTGGACTGATACAATTTGCTAATTGGTTGTGTGCGTTGATGTGTGTAGATCTTAATTAGTGATTTTTGAGTGGCAAAACAAGAATATCTTTGCATTTCAAGTATCACTGTTTCATTTCGCTAATATTATTATTTTCTGGAATTATATATATAGTCATATTTTGATGGTATATTCCAGTGATATTGCGAGATTTCAGACTGGGTGATGATAATGATGATGATTCTAGTGACATTGGTATATTGTTCGGACTGTCGTGATTTGTTGGTTAATTTCTCATTTTACTTAAAGATATGCACTTAAGAATAACCCTGAATTCGGAATTTGTTCAGTAAGATCAATTCTTTAGATTTGTTTCCTATATTTTCATTGTCGTTATTGGTCACCTTCTACTAAGGCATGTGCAAGCTCCCTGCTTTGCATGTTTTCTAGTGTGTCTCTTTTTTTTTTGGGTCTACTTGTGTTTATATTTAAATCTTTGTTTAACTAGTATTTGTTTTATTTTTATTGTATTATTTATGTTTAAATATTTTTATATTTTACTACTATCTTTTGTATTTACTATACATTTAATAATAATTATTAAAATAATTCTTTTTTTCTTTCTATCTAGACCAAAAATAGAAGATATCACTTTCGCATCTTCTTTCATATTTTTCAAATGTAGCTGAATAGGTGAATTGGAATTTTCTAATCTATTTGTAATTTAGTTTTTATTTTATTTAAAAATTAATTTGACGTATCACATGTAATAATTCATGTCACTCACATAACAAAGATATTAATTGATACAAGTATCAACATCAACACCAATTACACCACGCACCAAAAATTTAATGACATTATTTTTACAAAAGGTTAAAATTAAAATTATTTTAATTCAAATTAATATTACAAAATTAAATAAAACCCTTCATTAATCCAAAGAAGAATATCTCAAAAGCATACTTCTGATTTCAGCAAGTGCATACACGCATTTATCGGAACAACTTTTCGAGTAGCCCATAGAGTTGATCGCACATAATCTTTGCCAAGATGAAAATGCGTTTATAATATCTTATAATGAGTTCTTGTTGATAAAGCGTATATAACTAATTTGTGTGATTCGCTAGATGCTTTTAAAACCAATAGTATTTCTCCATATTCTCGTTGAATTCGCAAGTGCATAATTTGAAAAAATAAAAGCATGCACTTGCCCAGAATCGCTATACATATCAAATCCGAAACAATCCATTAAACTGGTATGTACATTACTACGCCACCAGTTTATATAAAACAGCAAATCCATAAACCACCTATTTGCATCAATCCACATCTAGGAATCCCTATTAACCACAAAATGAAGGAAAAGGGCCCTAGGAAGTTTTGGGGACATATTAGTGTCATTTCTCCACCTATGAACCTGAAATGCGACAAATATTCTCAGGAAATAAAATTTATAAAAATGCAAATTCGTAAGAGATGATTAATGATTCTTACATCAAGGGTTTCTATGTCTGCGCCTTCTCTCCGTAATGAATTCATGAAAAGGCGTGTTTGCCACAGGTATCAGTTTCCCAACAAAAGCCAGGGGCCAGCTGTTCATTACAGAAGTCAGACTAATTAGCAAGAAAGAACAGCCACTCTTAAATTACTGAATAGTAAACCACTTCCAAAGGCATCGTTATGAAGTGAAAATTGGATTTATGTAAATAGGAGAAAGGTTTCCCATTCCTTAGCCTGCAAATCACGAGACATACTACAATCCACAAACACTGTTTTATCGGATGTCACATGCCATTCATTCTAACATCACTCATGATTGTAACACTTTTAGATGAAGGAAGAAACGGTTAAAAAAGTTCTCATATCTGCCTACTCGTTGCCAACAGAATTCCTTCAAGAAATGATGGTTACTTGCCTTATAATACCAATAGCTACTGAAACCAGCCATTGTTTCCAGTTAAGCTTGACTGTTGAAGTGAACTTCCCAATGAACTCAATGATAATCACCTACGACACCAAGGAATAGGTATCATTATCAAACTGTAACAAATAACACAAAAGAGCCCAGAGAACCAAATGTGCCTCACCTGAAGAAGCAGTGTTATTGAAACTATCCCAATGAAGAGATGATTCTTACTTATCCCTTCAAAAATATTTAATTCATCTGGTTTCCTTGCATTAAATTCATTGAATATCTGCATATCATGCAAAAAGCATCATACCCTGATCAGCCAACATTGTCCATAGGCACTTTCTAACACCTAATGAATTGGATGGCCAAACAAATTATGGTAGTAGCAGCAAAAGCTGTGGTATAAGGGTCACACAAACTTCAAATACACAGGAGAGCATGAATGATTGCTTAAACCTCACAGTACAACATCCACAGATTTTGACTGTGAAGGAGAACAGCGAAAAAAAGCAGAAATGGGTGAGGTGCAATAGGACAGATCAGCGAGAATAACTTTATAACACCATTTGGATAAGAATCCTATAAAGCAATTAAAATAGTAAAAACATTAAAATGTCAGAACTGGATCTTTTAAGTTCTCAAGCACTTGAAAACGTATTTCCCACAGCCCTGACATGAAATTAAAGACAAATTCTAATTGACCCACAAACAATACAGATTCAAAAACTCCATTTCATATACAATTGAGCAAGGCTTGCCCATATGTCATTAGTTTTCAGCCAAATTAATGAATATACTACACTATCACAATATCTAAAGTGCCGAGGAATATGTGAAAAATCTATGACCACTATCTAAAGTGCTGAGGAATATGTGAAAAATCTATGACCACATAGATTCAATGTAAATTATTTTAAGACCAAAAAAGAGACAACAACAAACCTAATTCGGAAGAGTTTTCATCTAACATAAAACCACTAGTTCAGCATCTTCTAGATAACTAACCTTAAGGATAAATTCATCTTTCTGAATCGAGGTCTGGTGGGGTAATTTAAGGATAAAGGAAAAGTGTTCCAGTTGATAGAAAACCAAATATTTTAGATTTGGAACTCACATTAGACGAGGTATTCAACCTTGGGAACCATCATTCCCATTTGTTAGACAGAAGCAAGAGCAAATAAAAAATGACCAAAAGACAATGCAAGCACTAAAGTGAACATGATAAATTAACATATTTGCATGTTTTTTTTTTAAAAAAGGCCAAGTTACTTGGGACTTACTTGACACAACACAAATGCGTTGAATATCAAAGTATTCTTCACCTTTTTTGCATGCGAAGGATCATCATGCTTTAAACCTAATAAACTTTTTCCTCCAAAGTTGAGAATAAGTAACACAGTGACCTGATATGCTGCCTGAATTTTGCCAAACTCTTATAAGCGATAATATTAAGTGATTGAAAGCATCTATTTTGTAAAGAACCATGTATAAGCAGTAGTCATAATAGTCACTGAAATATAAAACATCTAATCTTTACCTGTATTAGCAAGTTTCTCCACATAATATTTGTTATTAAAGGTTCCCTAGAAGCAAAACAACAAAATTAGGGCTTTCCCAACTAGTCACCAGCAAACATGCATTGCACATCCTGATGCATGTGAAGTTAATCATAGTAAGGATTACATGATGGAGTTGTAGCAATATTATGAACAGAACTGAAAATATAATTTGATTACATCGTGTAATTTTATACATGAGTTGGAAGTCTTACTGTTTGAAAACTCAATGTTGACAAAATTTTGAAATCTTATTTTCAGAAACCCCTCTTGTACCTTTTACAACTTTATCTCATTCTCTTTCTAAATCCATCATCAGAGTTGATTAACACTGCTTTCCCATGTAAATGTGCTACTAATAAGAATATTTCAAATTCTTTGCAAGAAACTGTTTCTTGCACTAACATGATAATACTCACCCTCAACTTAAACAGATAATAATGTAAGATATATTTAAGGAAGTGATAAAAATGGGTTTAAGTACATAAAAAAGGGTAATAAGGAACATTTATAAGTAACAATAAATAAAAAGGGTAATTTAAGAACATTTGTGAGAAATTATAAATGAAAACATTAATTAAGAACATTTGAGAGTAACAATACCATTTTTAGTAGTGTTATTTAAACCTTATTTTAATTAAAAAAATGAATGCAATAAATACATATATATATCATAGACCCCCAGTTGATAAGCATTTTAATAGTTGTGCATAAATCAAAAACCTGGTATAAGAACCATCAGAAAGGTTACTTACTTTCGACCAACTGGGGGTCTATCCATCAAGTGATCTGTTGGCGGCTCAGTAGCCAATGCTAATGCTCCAAGGGTATCCATGATTAGATTAACCCACAGTAGCTGCATTAAGAGAAACAACCATTAGTTCCATCTCACGCAAAGACCAAGTTATCCTATCAAGTCCAATGTAGAATTGATATTTTCAATGCTATCAGACTGCTCCAATGTGCTAACCCAGACTAGCCAATTGGTTAAGGGTAAGAAGTTCAACCTGGGATTGGAAAGGCACTGTCTTGGACATATAATTAATAAAAGACAATCATATAGATATAGCAACTAAGCTTTTTCAACCAAAAAGAAGGTGGATTAAAATGGTTAACATTAATTTCATTTGAAGAGATTAGGTGCTGAAATCTCCTCCACCCCCTACTGGGGTGAACTAACCCAAGTCAACCCAGAATTAAAGAAAGAGCCCAACTGCATTTTGCAGGCTGAGTTCTTGCACTGACCCAACCCAGTAGAGAGCATAGGTCAAAGGGCGGGTATTCCTAAGCATACCAGGTCAGGTTGATAACCATGGATATTTCCATTCTAGCAATAGAGTGATAGAACAAACCTGCACTGCATTTAACGGAACATCACCAGATGAGACTGCCGCCACAACATTAATAATGAGAGCTGCAACATTGACCGTAAGCTGGAACTGTATAAATTTCTGAATGTTTGCATAAACAGATCTACCCCATCGAACGACCTAAATCCATAAGAAATTCAAATAATTTTTGCACCAGCACATTTTAATAAGTAAATCAGATTGGCCCAAATACAATCGAGCTGATGCACTTTTGACCAGATTGTGCACCTTCACAGCTGACAACAAAATATAATAACAAACCTGCTGTGTAAGGTTCAATTGTGATAATAAAAAGAAGATAATGAAGACTGGAATAATCATGTACAGTTGTATCTCTGTTAAAGAAAACATATCTAACAGATATCAAGTTAGTTGAAGCAAATAACTAACCTTTACAACTGAATTGAAGTTATCATCCAATATGATGATATCAGAGCTCTCTTTAGCAACTTCTGTACCTTGAATGCCCATGGATAGACCAATATCAGCCTAATCATCAAAAGACAAAGGAAATAAGTAAATTCTGGAAGCTTAGGAATAAAAATTGAAAAACATAAAGGTTTAATGTACCACTGAAAAAATTGGAAGAAAAATGAAAAACAAATTGAAAGATTTCAAATATAAACCATAAACATATATTTATCATAAAGTGATCATTAAGGAAAGAAAGCTTTAAAAAAACCATGAGGACGGAAAGACAAATCAACCAAATTATAACTGAAGTTTATACCTCCCACTACGCTCAACATCACACTGAATCACATATCCAATTCATAAAAAGGACCCTAATATTCTTTATACCAGAACTGAATACTTCTGAATGTCATCACTACATTCGGTCTAGAAACAACCATAGTCAAGGTTGGAATACTTATTCTAGAAACGAAAGAGACAAATCAGATTCAAACCTCATGCAGTGCAGGAGCGTCATTTGTTCCATCTCCAGTAACAGCAACAACATGCCCCTTCTTCTTCAAAGTTTGTACAAGCAAAAGTTTATCATTTGGAGAAGACCGTCCCATCACCTACAGGTTAGATGGCCAACACACTTGGTAATGGAACTTACCAGTAATTAGGACATTTTAAAGATAGAAATTAAAATTGTCAACATAGCTCATACCAATAACTTATCAGCAACTATTTCCCTTTCTTCATCTGAGTAATTACGAAATACTCTTCCTTCAATAATATTAGGCTCCACAGCATCTTGTTCTGAACCTAATATCCCACATTCCAGAGCAATTGCTTTAGCAGTTTTTAAATTGTCACCAGTAACCATGCGCACCTATCAAACAAGAGTGATTCTGCTCAATAACATGTTAGGTTAAATAATGAAGCATGCATACATAACGAAATTTTAAAATTATAAAATGAATGTATTAAGATATTGGCACCTAAATGCAATGGGAAAAATAAAAGCCAAGGTACTTAACTTTTCAAAGTCAAGCCTATTATCATTAAAAGGTTTAATAAATGTTAATCAATTGTCCAAGTGGCATATAAGTAGTATACCAGTAAATGAGTAACGTTTAGATTAGCTTTGAACATAACCTTCACTGCAGTCCGCAGGACTAGAGGAACATTCGATAGTGATGCATGAGCAAAGCGTATGAATTAAGTCAAAGAATGCAGATAATAGCTCACAAGCATAAAGCATCCTGAGGGACATTAGGGAAATGATGTCTACTGTTGATGCAAAATTTATGCTGTTGAGAACCTTACAGCTTATACATTTGTGTTGAATATTGTTGGCATATTCTGTACTTGGCCTATCAATTTGGTTTGAGAGCTAATGAAGAAGAAATATGAAAAGAGAATGATACGAAGCTGTAGAGCATTCATATCAGCCTTTTATTGAGCCCTAGTTAATGACTAAAATGTTCTTAAAAAGCCATTACTCTTAAACACTCTCCTTCGAGTTGGAGCGTAGATATTTTCCATGCCCAAATTGTTACCAAATAGGTAATGTTGTTCCCATTAAAGGCCTTGGTAAATAAATCAACTAATTGTTTGCCTGTCTTCACATGACTTGTGGTCTCACAAATAAAATGACAATATGATTTTATATGGCTTTGTTTGTTCATGAAATACTAGATTAGAAGCAATATAAAATGCACCTTGATTGTCACATAACAATCTCAGAGATGGTCCATCTTTCACTTCAATTTCCACTAGTAAATAATGTACCCACAAAAGTTCCCACGAGGCATGAGACATTGCTCAATATTCTAATTCTGCACTAGACCTTGCTATTAAATTTTGCTTCTTACTCTTCAAACAGATAAGATTGCCTCATACAAAAATGTAAAAGGTGAAAAAGGACATCCTTCAAAGTCAACATTCCAGATCTAGTTAGAATTGGGACCTTGTGTACTAAATTCAGACTGCAATGCAGAGATTTATCCTTTTGAATAGCCTGATAAAATAGGCAAAAGTGTATTAAGTTACACGTTTAAACTCAGTCAACTACTTGCAAGATATTTGTCCTTTTGACTGGCCCGATTAAATTTTTGAAAAACATCAAATATATGAGGTAATTTCTCACCAAAAATAAATAGATTCTAAGTACTCCCGCAGTTCTTTGACAGTATCACAATGAGTGGTGATGTTATCAACCTCCTTATCTAACGATAATCTATTCTCCTCCCATAGCCATTTAGTCCGTGTCGCATCAGCAGATGGAGGGTCATTAACCAAATGATTTTCTTTCTCAATGCTAAAAAGATACATTTTGATAGCTTTCTTCCACTGTGGATGGTTTAAAACAACACAGTATTGATCCCCTAGCAGTGACACCACAGTGGAAGAAAGCCATCAAGATGTAGCCAACATGATAAAAATTTCAGATTCCATAAACCCAATTCATATTTATCCCCTAGCAGTTGTAGCCAGAAAGTATTTATTCATACAAAAAACAAAGCAATTCAGTTCATCAGTAAACATGCCCAAGAAACTTCACAAAAAAGAAGTACCTTAACGCCTGCATTTTGGCACAGTTGAACAGCATCTTTGACGCCTGGTCGACAAGGGTCCTGTTTCAACAGTTTAAGTCAATATGCTAATACTACTGGGATATTACAGTCGGTATCTTGGATAGATAATATCAAGTAACATAATGCAAGTTATCATATCCATGTATAATATATCAACAAAATGAGAGAAGATTCACAAGGCAACCATTGTAGTGTCTCATCCATCATTGTTGCCTGTCAACCCCTTTTTACAGGGACACAATTACAGAAAAAGAACAAGAAGGCCTTTCATATTGATGTAGCAAACTGCCCACAAGGAATATGTCACGTCCACATAAACAGTTGAGCAACCCCAAGCTAGAAATTCTAAGACAAAGATACAAGATCTGTATAACTAAAAAAATTTCAACAGTAATGTACCTTTATACCAATAATTGCAAGCAAAATGAGATCATCTTCAGGTAATTCCCATTGACTTAGCTGTTCCTCATCAACTGGAATTTTGTGCATTTCATAAGACCTATATGCGATAGCTACGCATCGCAAACTTACAGAAGCCATATCTTCTATAGATTTCTTAAAAAAGGACAACTGCAACCAAAGGATGGTTTCAATAAAAGGAAACCTCTGATAGTTCCCATCACAAAAAGAAAACATAAGGAAAACTCTGATAGTTCCCATCACAAAAAGAAAACATTCTCACTAACCTTTTCTTCATCCATAAGTTCTACGTTATCATTTGCTTCAATGTATTTTGTACAAGAGGCTAAGACAATTTCGGCAGCCCCTTTCCAGTGTATACGCACTTGAGAATCAGGCTGTAAAATAGATCTCTGAATCAGGCACACATCATGATTTGAAATATGAGAAAGCTTTATCTATTGATCATCAAAAAATTGAAACTATATCAACTACAGATAATTATTTGAGCAAATCCCAGATATAATAAACTTATATGTGGGATTCTGGATATTTTAATTGCCAGAATGATTGTTTCTAATCAGAATATGATATTGTTTACTATTAGATCACCATTGCATTTTGTGAGCATAGCCCATTACCAATTTTACTGCAACACCGCCTCTCTTTTTGTCCGAGTTGAAAGGGAATACATGGATAATGGTAGATTGAGAGCGGATAGTCTCAAAATTCATTCCCAGCTGCAAACAATGAAAACTGAAAATCAGCAGTTTAAGCATTACGGCCTAAAGAAGCAAGCAACTTAAAACAGTATGACAAAAACCTTGAGCACCCAAACTAGAATAGCTTTTTCTGTTGGTGATCCAGATACCTCAGGTTCTCCCCCACCCTGCCAGAGAGTATTACCAGTCTATCAGTATTTAATGCTCTTAATTATTTCAAACTCTCCACAAACTGATGAGGGAAAAAATGAAGCAGAAAGAAGAAGAAATAAACCACTATGAACTTGCCTCCGGAATGAAAACAGAGCCACTTGTATTATGTGCAATGCCTTCAAAGAGTAAAGAGGATAACAAAGGAGACAGCTGTGACTTATCTTCAGGTGGATTAATCCTTCTCCCGCCAGCATAAGCATCAACAACAGTCATCTGTAAAAGAAATCTTTTTCTCTTAAGAGCGCGTAGGAGGTAAAAAGTGGAGGTAATTGTTCATATCACTAGATCTACCAACAAATAATCAGCAGTAGGACCAAGCTTTTTCCATGCAAATGAAACTGAAGTTTACATTCATTTGACAACATTCGTGGAAGTAATTGATATTGTACATGGAATACAACCCAAGTATTTGTAAGTTTTAGACAATTGATAATGGTTTAATAACCCATTGCACTTCAGCCAGATGATTGGTAGACTCTGCTTAAGCTGTTCACATCATTTGGAAAATGACTCAATTTGGGATAAGTGTTGCATATTATTTCACAAGAAAATTACTTGACGTACTCTCCAATCACATAGTATCAAACCACACATTGTACATGTTCTGAAATATTTTGGTATAAACACAAATCTTTTGGGATGTTTGAAATTTAAATTCAAATTGAGGCTTCAAACCTTTAAAAACTATTTTTGCAACAGAGTTTACCAAGCAGACAATGCTAGGATTGAAAATATTTCTTGAAGCTATTGAACAATAACTTGTGAAATCCTGTCCTTCTACAGAATTGCAGTTGAAAAATCAAATTATCAGTATTCTCCAAACTTAACCAAGTCTGGAAGCACCTACATAGAATTCCTCGATTTGTCTACCAAGTTGTCATTAAGATGCTCACAATTGAGAGCATCTTTTAGTTCCCCATAAGAAAGTTTTCGGCAACTACCAGATGCAAAAAGAAGCAGCTTTTCCAATTTGGAATTGAATGTCACGAGTACTAATAATTTGACTTTCATGGCAATCTCTCTTCATTTAGATGATGTCTAATTTATTTTTATTATATTATTTCTTCTAATCGCATGATTTCCTTTAGCATTAATAAGTTGTTATGTTTAATGCACACTCATCTTGCACAAACTCTCAAGCACTGTAACTCTTTGGGGAAGAACAAAAGCATACAAAGCAGATAAATCGTAAATACCAGATTCATGGTTAAGGTTCCAGTCTTGTCACTACATATAGTTGTGGCAGACCCCATGGTTTCACAAGCAGAAAGCCGGCGAACCTACAGATTAACTAATATCAGGCAAAACAAAGTGTATCGTCGACAAACACAAATAAAACAGTTTTGTACATACCAAGGCCCTATCTGCCATCATTTTCCTCATTGAATAGGCAAGACTACACCATAGAGTCAAAAAGAGTAAAAGAAGGTGTAAAACATCAAAAGTCAAAGTAGTGAAATGGAAGGGAAAAATAGAATGATCTACAAGTAAAGAAGAGATATGAGTTGACATCCCTCAGCCTTATCTTAATAACTAACTACAGATTAAAGGAGTGTACCAAAATCATAGTATGTTTGAATTGTATGAATTGTACATACCCAAAGAAATGGGATTTCTAATACAAACTTACGTTAAGGTCACAGCTAATGGAAGTCCTTCCGGGACAGCAACTACTACAATAGTGACCTAGAGTATAAACAATATTAGTTAACCAATCAAATGAAGCGAAAAAAGTTGCTGTCGTAGTGCAAATTACCGCGACTGTAAGTATTTTAATTGCTCCATCAACAGCATCACTGACTTTAGTTTTACCAGCTTTGAAATGAACTTTTCCATCAGGACTATTTCCATGGCCAGTAAAGAATCTGTCAACATAAAGTTCACAGAATCAACACAGATCAAGGGAAAGAAGGGTGGAAATAAAGGAAAATACATAAAGATTGTCATCACCTGACCAAAAGAACAACCAGGACTGCAAAAGCTACAGCTAGTCCAACAATGCCAATAAAAGTTGCAACCCCATTTAAGCGCACCTATTGTTAGACATTTACATGTAAACAGACGTTAAGCTCTGAGTAAAATAAAACAACAGAGACATGAGTGAGCAAAACCACCTGCAAGGGTGTTTCTTCACCCGTGTCTTCCGAAATACTAGCCATAAGCAATCCCCATTCTGTATTAATCCCAACACTTGTCACCTTACAAAGACACAAAAAAAGCGAGAAAATATTAAGGGGCCCAGATGACAATGATGGAAGAAGGTTAAGGGATGTTTCTCTTTTTTTTTTTGAAAGATAAGGTTAAGGGATGTTTTGACTGAAAAAACTTGCATCTCTACCTCACAAAGCAAAGATGAGACGTGTTTTGACTGAAAAAATTTTACTTTATAAAGTGAAGGTGAAGCATTTAAAAGAAGAAATGAAGAATTCCATCCATTCTGTTTTCATATACTAATTATAGGAGGGTGTTTGCGTATTGTTGTGGATATTTCCCTGATATTATTGACTCCTATATAGTTAGGAAATCAGATATGATATTATGTACAGATATTAGAATATTAAGGATATTAGTTTCCTAGAATAGCCCCCTTTATTTCTATATATACTTGTATCTATGTATTGATGAAAGGAGAGTGAAATACAACAGTTTAGAATTTCGACATGGTATCAGAGCCATACATGAACATTAAAAAAACCCTAGCTGCCACCTACTGTTTCTAATCCTGCCAATCTATTTCAACCATGTTTGACATTG
Source organism: Erythroxylum cassinoides (assembly GCA_027478405.1). Classification (NCBI taxonomy): domain Eukaryota; kingdom Viridiplantae; phylum Streptophyta; class Magnoliopsida; order Malpighiales; family Erythroxylaceae; genus Erythroxylum; species Erythroxylum cassinoides. The sequence goes on along the minus strand of JANIPM010000008.1, from coordinate 45,344,020 downwards.
GTGAATCCTCTAACCCAGTTCAAACACCTCCTCCACACAATACTACCTCAGATTCTGATTACATTCAAATCACTACTAGACGACTGAATGGAGGGAACTTTCTTTGCTGGTCCCAATTAGTGAGAATGTACATCCGTGGGAGAGGCAAAATTGGATATTTGAATGGTGACAAAAAGGAACCTACAATGGATGATCCTACACACGGAATATGGGATGCTGAAAATTCTATGTGATGACATGGCTGGTAAATTCTATGGAGGAAGATATTAGCTCCAACTACACATGTTACCACACAACTAAGGAGCTATGGGACAAGTGAATCAGATGTATTCTGATTTGGGAAACTAGTCCCAAGTGTATGAATTAACTCTCAAGTTGGGTGAGATCCACCAAGGTGAGGATAGTGTTACTAAGTACTTTAATTCTCTAAAACGTTTGTGGCAAGACTTAGACTTGTTTAATGACTATGAATGGAAATCCCTAATGACTGTAACTATTTTCAAAAAACAGTAGAAGATAACCGAATTTTTAAGATCTTAATTGGACTTAATATTGAGTTTGATGAGGTTAGAGACAAGATTATTGGAAGACAACCACTTCTTACCATTGGAGAAGTCTTTGCAAAAGTCCGACGTGAAGAAAGCAGACAGTTTGTGATGCTTGGCAAACGAAATCCTACGTCTAATATTGAAAACACAGCACTAGTTGCTGGGAATACTACTGGTCGTACTAGGAA
>JANIPM010000008.1:45309985-45337171 GCA_027478405.1 Erythroxylum cassinoides | reverse complement strand
AGTAATATTTATTATAAATTTTGAAATGTCAATCAAAGAAAAATATAATTAAAAAGATAATAACTCACAATCTCATGCCGTATTGCTATAAAAGCCTTGAAGCCGGAGTTTGGTCGACATTTGACTTTACTCCTAGCCAATTTGGCTTTTTCACTTTTTCCCTAATCATAAACGTAACAAAATCTATTATAACATCTATAAATCACAATTCATAAATACTAAAATATAATCAATTGTCAATAAAGTTGTGAAATTAAGTTTTGTGATCAAATTAAGTAACCTTTGTAGCTGATTGCTCCCAATATTCGCATAAATCATCCACTCCGCCACTGTTACATTATGAGGCTTAACATCCTTTCCGTGCTTAGTATAATGCTTTTTTAAATGATATCTTTGATCTTTAGGCATTAAATAAAGAAACTTCTAGACAGCAGCATGTACTTCGTTGTCTGTCCTCATTCCCTTGACTTTCAAGTTTTGCTGCAAAAAATTATAAATTATTGGTCAAAGCTTTAGGCACATGGAAAACACGTATAAATTAGATAGTTTTATAATACTTACGTCTAACTTATCAAATGCAATGTCCAACTCCTCATTAGTTATTTTTTTCTATTTGTTCTTACAGATAAGGAAGTTCGGGATACCACGCCAATCTTACTCGATAATTTGGCAGACTATATAGAGTTGGTTGGTGGTCCTTTAGAGGGGGAGATCTTTATCTCCAATCTCTTACTTATTGCCTTATTAATCTTTCCCAATCCATGTCATTTTGTGAAACCCCTTGTCTTTTTAGGATCAATTGTGGATCCTAAAATATAGCAAAGGAATATTTTACAATAAGCATATAACATACTCTTAATTGCTTAGATAAACAAAAATATTAAACTTATATGTTTCACCAATGTGATGTGAAAGATCATACCTGCAGTGCTTGTAGAGGTATCAAGTGATAACGATTCATGTGAATTTTTACCCGACTCAGGTTCCCTGTGTGGCTGACATGAAGCGTGAGTACTAATACTGGGAAGAATAATGTCCTTTACTAGTGGCTGATTATAAGAAGCTAGAGGCATCTCTTGAGAAGTTGATAGAGAACTAATATTACGTCACATATTCAAAAGTTGTAGATACTTATCTGTAGGATGAGTAATAGGCATAGATGTGACATCTCCTGGTGTTGGAGTAGGCTCACAAGGTGCAGATGTGTAATATTCTGGCTGTGTAGTAGCAGATGGCTCATCAGCTACACTTCCAAGAAATTGACAGTACCGTGATTGCAGTTGTGTCGGTACTAAGCTACTTAGTGCAGCCTTATTCTTCTTCTTGAGTATACCAGATCCTATATGAATCACTTGCATTCATTCGACATTAGATTTCAATGATACTATTAATTGACCACCAGAAAGCACAAATTGAAAGTATAAATGGTGAAAGTATAATGTTGAGTTTCAGCACGTAATAAATAGTGACTATTTTCCCCTTATCTTCCTCTGAGTTCTACTAAACTCTTGATTTTTTTCTCTTTGTTCCTTATTCTTCCTAACTCTCTTCCCTTTCTATATCTCTTATCTGTTTACTACTATTTCTCTTACTGCCTTGAACTAGATGATAAATAAAAGTTGTACAACTTTCACATACCATTGTCAACCACCAATTCAACTATTTAATAAATGAAGAATTGTAACACGCATTGTCTTACCTGTCACAACAATTACAAGTATAACAGCAAAAGCAATGCTGGCCCCATCATACCATCCTTCTTTGACACCCTATAGGAGAGAAAAATAGTTATGACAATTAAAACCAATGAACGTTCAAAGATCAAACAAATGTGGAGTTGTGGGAGTCTCCACTAGAGAAGGATAAACAATCCTAGGCAACTAAGGATACGGACTAACAAGTTTGGAAATCATCAGATTACTATCAACAGTTAGAAAAAGAATCAAATAATTTATCACACAAAATTGGAAAATATTCACCAATCTTATATGAAACACAACACAACCTAACCATTTAGATAGAAATGCCATAAAACAACATTGAAAATAAAATGACAAATATCACTTGAACTCAATAACTAAGATACATCACCAAATTGTATCAATATTCTGTCTTTTCACATTAAGAGAGAACCTAATCAATAATCCTACCTAACAGATGTCTAATCTTCCAAAAATAAACAGAAACCATATTTTGGGGCATAAAACTAGTCAAACTCATAACAATCTTCTCGTAGACAAAATCCAAACTCTTCACAAGTTTGAGGAATCACCCAAACCAAAAGCTTAAATAACTGGCTGAGGTCACAATACAAATTCATGTTTAAATCTTTTGTCATGTAAGAACATGACAAAGTATGGAAAAGGATATAGTGCATATGACCCCTAATCCAAACTTACAATCAAAAGACTTGAGTACTATGGGTCCAATTTTTGTTACCACCATTTTAAATGCTTCCAATACCGCTAAAAGAAATATTCAAGTCAACATCTTTTACTGTTGGCTAAGGCCACATGGAACCTAAGTAAGAAGTTTTTTTCTACTTATTTTGCCAAGATGAATTTGTTACGTTCCAAAATCAATTTAATGAATCACCTATTTTATCTAATAAGTAAGATTTAGTACTAAAAATGTATGTCCACAATCAAATAAAGTAGTTTTCATTGTCATATCATAAAGAAACAAAAATTTTAAGAAGCACTCCCAATTACTTCTTAAATCTCAAGGATTTGGGCAAATCCATATCACACAATGACAAGTGGGTAAGTTTAGATAATATGCAAGCTCACCTCTGTCTTTATGCCCAACACCAGTGAAGCTACCGCAGCAATCATCAATATTATTAAAGTAAGATCTTGCCAAGCTTCCCAAAGGAATCTCTGCAAGTGTACAATAATGGAATCGATTAGGGATCTAGGTCCGTATATTATTCTTTTAAGGGATTGAAACACATGGATTAAATACATTTTAAGACCCCTGATAGTATTAGTACTTTCAAAAAAAAAACATGCAATATGAATCTAGTCTTGGATGATCTGCAGTTTCATATATTAAAAAATTGGTTATTTTCATTATGACGCCAATAAACTTTGATTTTATTGAACAGTGGTGAACAAAACTGAATGGTGGCATTAAAAGATTACTTCCAATTATGACATTATACTAGCTATCTAAGAAATTACATGAATAAATGATGATAAATAAAATTGCATTACTATTGCCAATCCACAAATCAGCTCAGCAGAATTCGTTAAACATACATAAGGTGTTACTGAACAGAAGACAAAAGAGAAAATCTAAATCATTTCTTCAGGAAAAATTAGATGACTTTGTTATCCAAAAAAAAAAAGGAGGAAACAACATATTAGTTTCATCAAAACCAAATGGTACAAGATTAATCACGACATATGCTCAATTTGCAAAATCAATCTACAGATCTCCAAAGCCAATACATAAGGTTCTACTAAAAACATCAATAGCACAGAAAACTTTTAGTATATTTTCGGGAAAAAACAGTATAATAATTAAAAGCAAATAGAAGCAGGAGGTACTTAAAGATTACTTTCAATTACAGAATTATATTCAAATCCACAAAATCACTTGGAAAATTTTCGATAGGTGGAAACTACTTTACTCATTATATTCCACAGATGTCTAAGGAAAATTTTTTTACGAAAAGCTTTATTGGACACATCAATAGCACAAAAAAACCTTAGTGTAGGAAAAATAATATTACTCTAGTCCAAACTGAACACTAAAACATGATTACTTTTAATTATGACATTACAATCAATATTTCTAAAATTTCAGGATAAAATGTTAAATAAGTAGATCTACTTTACTCATTATTCATCCACAGATCTCCAAAGGGAAATTCAATACACATAAGGTTTAATTTTAAACGCCAATAGAATAGAAAATCTTAGCATGCATTCAGGAAAACAGGAGTTAAAATAAAAGAAATAATCCTAGATAACAAGCAATATCAAAATAAGTGGTTACCCAGAAGCTCCTTCCTTTCTTCTGAGGATATGTGTTTGATCCAAATACTTTCTTCCGTTTAAGTAAATCAGTATCATCTCCAGTAATCCCTTTTTCTAGGTTTGATTTTAAGGCATCTGAAACTCCTTTTACCTGATAGAAAAAGAAAATGAAAGAACATATCAATTGAATCTTCATGCAAGATAAAATTAGTCTAAGGAGAAAAACTGTTGTTGACTTAACCCCTCCAATCCCCTCCAGAGCATTAAGGTTAAGATCCCTTGTGATTGAAGTAAGTTGATCCTGCCTAATTCCAAAAGCTTCTTCAAAAGTAGGGTCCAGAATCAATGTCCCTATTGATGAACAAAAAATTAAAACAAAATTGACATAAATACATATCAAAAGATGCAATCAAAGAGCCAAAGAGAACCAAAAGCACATGGATTGGATTATTCGACTATGATTTTGTAGCATGCACACAAGACAAAAATGATATCAAAAAATGTACACCAAAGGTGTCACCAAATATTATTGCATATAATGAACCATGGATGTACATAGAAAAAGGACGATCGGCCAAAAGCGGAAACCTAAAGTAGGAAATTGAAGTACCTTTAAATGGTGATGCAAATCACATACCTCACAAAATGAAAAGGAAGCAAGAAATAGTATGTTATGTTCTCCAAGAAGAATTAATGGCTTAAGATTCAAATCATTTGATGCCGTGTAAAAGGAAATAAACAAAGAAAAGTTTTAAATGTCTAAGCACCTCAACAATACAACATCAACACCTAGTGCATGGGGATTGAAAGGAAATTGTGACAACCAAAGCAGACACTAAAAGAAGTAAACTGCAACAAAGTTTAGACGAAAATAGTAGGACAGATTCCTAAAGAACTAAAAGGAAAAACTTATTAAGATTGCACATCACCTAGTAATTACATGATTTTCCCAAAGTACTAACAATAGATAAAATAATCATATTTTCATCACAAATTGCATCACAACATTTAGTGCCAGATTACAAGAAAAGAAAAGTACCATTTGCTCGTAACCCAGCTTCTCTGAAGAGATATGCAGCCTATCAAAACAAAGGGAGGGAAAAAAAAAACAGAGAAAGACAAGCTGATCGTGTCAAATAAGAGACCACAAAAGGGGACGGTGAAGAGAAAAGTTTGCAGTTCTAAGAGATAAACGTACCCTAATTGCTTGAGCATGTGCTCTAATCTTCCTTAATATTTGCCTCTTCTCTTCTTCCCTTTTCAAGTCCAAGGTGTAGCGAAATCGACGAGAAGCATTAAGCACAAGAGCCGCTTGCTGCATAAAGAAAATATTAGCGCAATCTGTGATAGTCATTAAATCAGCAGGACTCTGAACTCTTAATCAGTAAATCTCATTTAAAATTCATATCCTCCTAGTAGAACAAGAAATTACCCTCCAACGGCGAAGACGGTCCAGGGAGGCCTTTTTGGTGCTAGGAATGTAGAAAGGACTGGAGGCGTCGTCGTCGTCAGGGTTTTCATGGTCGAAATTGGTGGAGCGATTGTCTCCGGCCTCCTCCTCCTCGTCACGGCGGCGCCGGTAAGGCGAACCCTTGAATAGATTACTCATTTGTTAACTGTCGCAGGAGAGATGGCACCGTTGTGTTAGTTTTTCGCTTCACTGCGATTCCATTCACCATTCATACACGAGACTCTCGCTTTTACTCTTTCTCACACACCCATGATCTAATTAATTAAACCTAAGATTTATCATTAAAGAAAAGATATTTCTTCCCATCCCGCGTAACCTAAACCCTAAAACATCTCGTCTTTTTTCCCTAAAAAGCAAGTGAATCACTCGGTAACTGAAAAAGAGAAAATATTATTTGATCTTTTAGCCATATTTACTTCAACCACACGCAAGTAACTGCAGTCACTAATAAAAATGCACTGCCTGCAATGAAATTACCCTAACTTGCTCTCCGTGTGCTTTGATATTCTATTTAATATTTAAAAAAAAAAAAGAAAAGATAAAAGGGCATCCGTTCCGTTCGGTGCTTGCAAAGGCAGGAAAGCATCGCATCATTTTTACCCCTTTTTGATAAAATAATTTAATGCCGTTTTAGCGTCCTAAGCAAGCAAGCATCAGTTTTATTATCAAACAATCACAAACGAACGAGTTGAGCGGTACGTGTAGGGTTCCCACGTTTGACAACGCACCAACAACTCATTCATTTGCATGCATTCCACTTCCTGCCGGCTCTCTTCCTTTTTTCATTATTTTTCTTTCTAATATTTGTATATATGCATTGCATTGTTATTATCGATTGTTAGAATTTTAATCTCCCCTCTCACCACTAGATAATATTATCAGAAAAAAAAAAAGACTAATAAAAAGGTTCCTGCAAAAGGCTTTGTGTTTGGCTTCTCGCAGGTTCCTCAATTGCCGTCAAAGCTTCAAGCAGACGCGGCTTCCGGTCGACGTTCCTAGTTATCTGGAGCCGGATGGCGCATCCAGTTACACTGATATGTTTGATCATTCCTATTATATCAATCAGGAATTTTAACTTTATAATATAATTCTGTTTTTTAATAAGAAAATTAAACTTTTGTCCCTACTAAACATAAACATTATTTAAATATAATATTACAATTTATGACAGAATTTCTTATGTTGCTACTTTTATGAATTATCTTATGTTATTTATATTGTTACTAGTTTATAATATTTTACTCGAACTTATATTTATAAATTAATTTTCAGATTCAAAAACTTGTATTTGTTTTGGTCCAATCTTATTAAACCATACCTTTGACCTTTTTCACTATCATAACATGAATTTTATATTTTATTCTCTCATATTAGTTTAGTATCTAGTATTTGTTGAATAAAAATTTATATTTTAGTGATAAATAATTTTTAAAATATAGATCAGTTGCACTTTAAAGTGTAGTAATATCATCAATATAATAACACACATAATATACATTAATCCTTGAAACAAATACTAATTCTACCATAATTATTCAATTTAGCAATAAGAAAGTTTTAGCACTTTTCACCATATTCCTAATCACATTTTTAAAGAAAATTTATTAAAAAACATCAATCAAATGTTAGAATTTTTAATTTATTATAAATATAACCTAAGAATTAACTCTCGTATCCATATTGTTTCTTCAAAAGTTAAAATCTTTGTATTAATAAAACATCTCCAAGTCATTCCTATGTTAGTAGAATTACAAAATTATCAAATAATCAAAATATTACAAGAAAGTCATTAAGGCAACAGGGTACAGGAAATGTTTATTTCCTTCACAACTTTATCCTCTTTCCTTTTTTAACCTATTTTGTCAATTTTTGGTAGATCAGAGCACGATCTTCAATTCCTTAATTAGGCTATTGCATGCAATTTGGAGCTAATCATGGGTTCATCATTGAATTCAACAAGCGCATTCATGGCTTCAACTTTCTCTTCTTACCATTTAATTCGAGAACTTAGAGCCAATCCAAGTTTGTGATAATTCATCTTGTGTAGAAATTTTGCATGGTAGTTAGTAGTTGTTCTCGAATCTTGTTAGCTCTTTGAAAATTATTTCTTGATTATTCCTTGGAGGCATCTCAGATCGTGTTCCCTAATGATCTTTTACATGTAATATCATAAACATATTGTATATAGAAATTGATCTTCTACACTCATGTTTCACTGGTCCTTTAACCATTTAATTGCAGCTAGATAGTTAGAATGCTAGAAGTTTATAGAGTATAGGGCTATCATCCTTCTCTATAAACTATTAAAGAATTGGCAATCAAAGAATAGATGACTATTTGATTCTTAATCTACTTTACACAATGAGCCTTAGTTAGTTAGATATTGATGATAGAGCATGTCCTTTGTGTTTAATCATTGTCAGCATGCCAACCATAATAAGAAAGAAATCTTTGGATTCAACCGGTGGTTTCATATCATTTTAGACCAACTAACCCTAGCCCTTACTTCCCTTAATAGCTTCCTATATAAAATGTTAGAGTGTAGTCCATTAAAGTTAGGTAGCCATATGTAAGTGTTAGATCTATCCTCCCTCATATTGCAGCTTGGAATCACTTGGGATATTTTAATAGGATAGTTACTTTGTTGGTTACAAATAACTCATTCCTTAACCTTAGCATGGTTAGGATTCAAAAAATAGGATAGTAATTTGTGAATAAAGTATGAGGAGTCAATATTTAATTAGATCTCCAATATACTCCTACCTCTTAGGGAATACGAATGGATCCAACTTAACCATAGGATGTTTTTGTTCTCTAAAATGCTCCACAATCTTTTAGCTATTAGAACTTGGTTAGATAACCTAATTGGAGTAATACTTAGTCCCCTTTCATAAATAGGATTGGTGATCTCCTTCCAGCTCACTTTGGCTTTGCCTTTGTCATTTAGTCTACCTCCCCATAGAAAGTGTTTCATTATCATTTTATAGATTTGATAATCCCCTTAGATATAAATATATATGTAGACCAATATATTTGCAGGGAGTTAAGCACATATTTGATAAGTACGAAACTACTAACATATGATAGATCTTTGTTGCACAATTTCACCCCACTCTAAATTTTTTCTACTATGGGGTAAGCCTTCTTGAAATGGAGCCTTCTTTTAGTAATTAGGAGGCCTAGATACATAAATAAATGGTCTTTAATTTGCAACCTTAAAAGCCTTAAAAGTTAGTTTGAATAAGGAGAAATGCTAGTTGATAAAGTCATGTAGCTCTTGCTGTAATTAATCCCTAATCTTGATAAGTTCCTAAAGGTGTAGAGGAAAGAAATTAGAGTGTATATTGATTTATCGTAGACCTTAGAGAAGAGGATTAGGTCATCTGTCAATGATAGACTAACTAATTTTACTTCCTTGTATTTGCTATGATATTTGAAGAGATATTAACGTTGTACTTAAGTAATATGGGATAAAAAGGGTATGGAGATATGGGATTCCTTTCCTTAATCCCTTTCCTCCCGAAGGAAGTAGATTTTATATACCTTTTGATTCAATCCCTGAAGATTTTAGGGAAATTGAAAGCTTCTAGCATGTTAATAATGAAATCACAGTTTAGAGAATCAAAAGCTTTATTGAAGTTTATCTTCAATACATAGTTCTTTGGCAAACTCTTATTTATGTAGCCCTTAAATAACTCTTATGCTACTAGGATATTGTATCCAATCTATCTCCCTTCATGGAAAGCTTCTTGTGAGTCACTTATCATTTTTCTAAGTTCTTTCTTTAACCTTTTTGCCAATAGTTTAGAAATGATTTTGTATAAAAATTGCAACAAGAGATATGTCTACATTCCCCTAAAAAACTTAGATTTTGACATTTTGAGATCAAATATATGAATGTCTTATTTACTTCCCTTAAAATTATCCAATTCTTAAAAACTTTTATTTTGACATTTTGAGATCAAATAGATGAATGTCTTATTTACTTCCCTCAAAATTATCCAATTCTTAAGACTGCAGCTAATACATGTTTTTTTATTATGGGCTATGTTTTTAGATAAAAGTACCCATTTAGTATATCTAGCAATGGTGCTTTAATAAGGTTTGAATCAAACACCACTTTTTCTATATCTTATAGAGTGAATGGTCTTTATAGAGTTTCCTTGTCCTCTTTGCTAAATTGGTGACTAATGAAGGAAGATAATAATTACGCTAAGGATTGGTAAGGGGTTATTAAAACGATTGAGTCCTTGAATTAGCTGAGGGTTTCCCCTTATAAATTATCATGGGTGGTAACCACTACTCCATTATACTTCCTTAGGGAGCATATTCTATTGATATTGATGCTATCTTTTATGTAATTATTGAAGAATTTTGTGTTCCTTTCTCCAACATTGAGCCATATTACCCTTAATCTCTACTTGATTAGTAAGTCAAGAGTGGAGACAACTTTTAAGTAGTTTTGAACTACATTCCTTTCCTCACCCAACATTTTAGGATTATCAGGGTACTAGTATAAAGATTCCTGAGATTCTTGAACAAGCTCCCTAATATGCATATATCTTATGGCATCTAGGTATATAATATATATATATATATAAGGAAATTGCATCCTTGCACCTCATGCTCCATACCTTTATGAATAGCTTCTTCAAAACCCCATTTTCATTTAGGGAGTTGTTGAACTTGAAAAGTTTCTTCTTCTTCCATTTAAAAACATATTTTTGATAATGATTAGAGAGTGATATGAAATTTAGGGATTTTCAAAAAAGGTCGAGCTAACTAGAAATTTATCTAACCATTCATAATTTACAAGAGCTCTATTGATTTTATTCCTCAGATGCCAACTGGAGGATTGATTGTCACTCCAGGAGAAAATGTTCCCCTCATATCTCAAGTTTGTAACCCTTAGATTCTTGACACAATCTTTTAGATCATTTCTAAAACCCTTCAGGCTAGTATTCCTCTCAACCTCATTCCTATGCATTATGCTATTGAAGTCTCCTATTATCATCTAGGTCCATCAGTGGATTGATGAATGTTGGAAGGTTTTTGTTATAGCTCTCTCCTCTGGAATTATATATTGGATCCATAAACAAATGTTATATGCACTTATGTTCTCTCCTCAATGAATCAAATCATGTTATGCAACATTTGGTTTTGATTCACCAACACTTTATTGGGGTCAAAAGCTAAAATAATACGACCATATTGGTGATTGGATAAAAAGATTGTTATTCCTTATTATTTGAAGCTTGCAAATGTTATCAAGGTTTAGTTTAGTTTCCAACAAACAATTGGCCCTAAGGTACATCATAAACATAGGGAGCAAGTTTTGGATTTGGGGGACTTACCTCTCTCCTTCCTTTTAGACCTTTTGCTATTATCAATTGTGAATTCATGATCTACCTTATTATTAATGCCTCTGTGGAGATATTCTTCCATCTTTGAAATAGTTTGTCTCTTTAGAAATTGAGTAGTTTGGTTGTCTTGTTGTCTTTTATCCTCTTGAGTTATTGTGATAGGTAGCATTGGTTCATCTGCTTCCTTTATAAGAACTCTTTTTAACTCCAAACTAGGGGCATTGATTACATTTTATTCCAATATTTTGGTTATGGTTTATTTGCACTTCTGTCATATGTTTAACTTTTACCTATTTCCCTTCTTTTTTTGTCTTGTAATCACGAGAGTTCCATATATTCCTCATTATTGAATTTTCTTCTTGTAGCCTTCCAGTAGTTCCCTCATTAAGCTAAAGTTGGTTTCCATTAGTAAGAAAACAATATTGAATCTTCATATAGGTTCTCATTCTCACCTAATCTTATCAAGATGACATTATTTCAGATATCTTTATTTAACTCTATACTTATGCACATTTAGGAATTTACCACTCTTCTCCTCTTTGTTGTTATATTGTCCATACATATTGGATTCCCAATATAGCTATTAAGTTAAGCCCCTTAGTAGATCAAAAATCTAGGGGAATGTTATATATGTTAACCTAAATAGGGATGTTTTCATGTTTATTCCTTTCAAGGATGATATTAGATTTCCAAACCTGCTAGAAAATGGGAAGGTTTTATATATTCTATAACCCATTCTCCAACACTCTCTTTGATTTTGATTTAGAGGAGCATTTGAAGAGAACATGGTTCTCCTTTGAAATTTTAACCTCTTGGAGCCCCTTACCTTTCTAGGTCTTATGAGCCCATAAATTAACCATTTGGAATAGGGACCTTTACTAATAGAGAACTCTAACTCTTGGCTCCATCTTCGGGTATCTTGATGTCTAGTGAAACAATACTTCTATCGTTGGAATTCCTAGTCAGAAATAACATAATAAGGTATCAGACAAGTCTCCTGGAACTTGTTTCTATCTTATCAATTTTCTTTTATATTTACATGTGAGGAGTTAGAGCTTTCCTTAGACTACTTCATTTTGAAGGAGCTAGCTTGGAGGGGCGAGAAGGTACTTTGAAGAGGGTTGCATTGATTTGATCCAGCCATCTTGACTTCCTTTACCAAAGAAAGCAAGTTGCAGGCCTCAAGTTTTGAAACTTTGAAAAATTGTTGCTTAAAACATAAATAAAGAGTGAAACAAAAAACTAGAAGGTGATGCAATTTCTAAGATGCTCCTAAAGAGAGAAGCTTAAACAAAGAGGCAAAGAGGAGGTTGTTAGGACAAGGTTGGCTGGTAAGGTTGGTTAGAGAAAAGATCTGAAGGTTGGGGAGAGTTGAGAAAGATGAAGTCGGGAGGTTTGTAAAGGGACCTTAGGTCATCCATGAAGGCTTACCTGAGGGTGAGGTCAAGAGAGGTTATGATAGGTTGGTTATTGTTTGGTTTAAACCTTTCCCATTACCCTATTTTGATAGCTTTACTAACATAGAGTGTCATATAAATTGGATCTATCCACATCAATCTATATATGAAATTTTAATAAATAAATTATTACATTTTTAATTAAAAATAGTTAAAAATAAAAATAAAAAATCAATTGACAACCCATTCATTAGTATTAAAAATAATTGTATAACTCTTAAATTTAATATGTTAAATATGTTACTTATTAAAATTCTACAAGTTGTTTGACATCAACAAGAAAGCTTATATGACAATCCACATCATCAAGGTTTACTTTAAGAAACGATAGGTTATATTTGTAACAAATTGAAACTTTTAGCTTGTAATTGATACTTTTTTATATATCCTTATGCTTAGTAATGCAAAGTTGAGTAAAATTATGAATTTAAAATATAAATCACAATTATTCTTTTATCTATGTAGTTTGTAATATTTAAATTTTTATCTCAAAAACTTTCTCTTCTTTTTCTTACTAATTAGTTGTTTTTCTCCCAAATCAAAAAATCACATTTCATCACACTTATTATCCTTTTTAAATATCTCATTATGAATTAAATTTTATATAATTGCATATAACTCAATAATACAAAATTACAAATTCTTGAAATTAAAGGCAATGCATCCCCAACTAAACACTAAAAGTTAGTTATGTTAATTACTCAAGTGCTTTCAATATAGATCTAAAAGATAGATTATGTAATGTTATGCTCTCATATTAGTAAATGGATTTGAGTGAAGATTAGCTATGAACCAGTTGCACATAATAAGATCAAATTAGATACGAATAACTTTGTAGGCATAATTCGAAAGAATAAAACTTTTTTATTGCTCCAAATTATATTGGCAACCTCCTAGTACTATTTATGAATTTAATAATAGTTTAATATGAATGCAAAGTGTATATACATGAACTAAACTTCTTAGTAAACTTATGATGATGATGATTAGTGTAAAAGAAGTAGTAAATAAGTGGGCAACGAAATTACATACCCCTTCCTTGAGATGTAGGCACCTCTTAAGTACACAGAGTGTGTTGAGAAAATTAGAGAGGTGAGAAAATGAGTTGTACAGTGGCCTCCTACAATAATAATGATGAGAGTTATGAGGAGATGACTTTTAAAATTATTTTTCTTTATAGTTAAAACATATAAATATATAACATACATTATCAATAAAGCATATGATGCAACTTCTATTATTAAGGTATATTCGTACATATTGAGTAACTTAAATCATTGAATAAAGTGGATGGGATCAATGAAGAAAAATTGACAAGTATAATCACCAATCTCTATCAAATTAATAATCTTTATTAGTTAACACACATTTTAAATTAACAAATATTAAATGTATCACAATATGGAATGACTAGCTAGAAATGGACCTCCTTAACCAATAATAAACAAGATAAACATGTCTTAATGGTTTCATTTTGTTAAAACTAAAATATCTTTTATTTCTATATATAATTCATATAGTTTATAACATAATTACTTTATAAATATCCAAAACGATAAGACTTAAGTAACAACTTGAGCTGTAAAAACTTCTATATAGGGGAGATAGGAAGAGGGGCATGGATGACTTATGAGAGGTTCCAATTAAGTGCTAAAAAAGAGTTGGAGATTGCGATTATAGAATATAACTAATGTTGAGCTTATAAACAAACCAATAACTATCCTTCATTGGGTTTGCAAGCTAGAGAAGCATAAGCAAACTAGTGATATAGTTGAATTTGTGAGCAGTGCTGGACTCATAACTGATTTATATACTAAAAACTCCAAAATAAAATTGACACTAGTATTGGATAAGATAAGTATCAGACTCATATTTTAATCAATTAGGGATCTATTATTTTGATATATTATTTCTTTTAAGGCTCGTATAATTAGCAGTTTTAGTTTGTTTAAAGTTCCATATTTATATTTAAATAGAGATTAATTATCTTTCAATGTTATTTGTCTTTATTTAGATTATATTTTTGTTGTTATTTCCTTTTAGGATTCTAATTCTTGGGCATAAGCTTATAAAAGGCTTGTTTATTATTATAATGGAGGTAGATTATTATTGTTGAATTAAAAAAATCTCTAAAAAGTTTTCTTCATCCATGTTCTTAAAAGAACCCTTGATTTAGGTTCTATATTAACTATCAGATTTATCTACCTTGCTAGTGGTGATCAGCACCAAAATCTTATCATTCCCAATCCCTTCTTTTCTTAATAGTCACAATTCATATCCTTCTTTTATGTAAATGGTATTAGGTCCTACCATATTAATATTGAATCTCTTCACTTTTATTGGTGAGAATCTTATCAGAGTTTAGTATCAGAGCTTAGTTCTATATTTAGGTTCATTCTTAATTTCATTGTTTGTGTATTCTATTTTTTTATTTCTCTTATCTTCCTTCAAGTTTCATTGAGAACAGATTGTTCTTAGGCTTTGTGTTCCTTATTTGAATTCTAATTAAAAAATTCAAAAAAAAAATATAAAGAGAAATCCTAAAAGTTTCATGTACATCAAATATAAAGCGGGGATAGTAATTGCAGTAATTGTTGAAGGAAAGTTTATTCGTATTCTAACAAGGACAAGAAATCCTAGTATTAAAGTTATTATATTTATCCAGTGTTCTCACTCTTATTGTCATCATTTCATTCTTGTCAAATTATTCTTCTTATTTTTTAGTCTAATTAGGTTTTTTGAACTCAATTTCTTATTTTGTCTTGCCTAAATTTACTTTTTTAGTAGTATTTAACAAGGGGGATGATTGGGGAGGGTTCAAATAGCTTTCTTGTTTAAATTATTTAGTTTACAGTTAGGATCTTACATTAAGAGTTGAGTGAAATCTTTACGAAACATATAAAGGAGTGCTTTTACTATTAACTTTTCATATGGGTATATCATAACCTACAGCATAATCATGTCCAAAGAAAAGTTATTGAAGAGGAAAAACAGAAGTAGAATAAAAGTGCTTTGTTAACGTCATTCAAGGCTGACTGGAGTAAATTATTCAATAAATTAATAAATTTACAGAAAATTTGGAAAATATGACATTTTCATAACTAGATAATAGCATAATCCACCTCTAGATGTTAGGGAGAGCAAAACCTAAAGGGTGGTAAAGAAGGAAGAATGGGGAGACAACGTTAGAAAAGGTGTGGCATAGGCTATCAAAAGGGGTATGACAAACGAGTGGATACTAATATAGGTAGTATTAAGATGACAATATTGTCTTCTATAGGAAAAATAAATCTAAATGCATAATTAGTGTAGGAGAAGTGTGTGGAGCTAGTTTTTGATTTTTATAACTTCTTAGAGGAGAAAAGGTTAAACTAACTATTGTACAATTATGAATGTATGGCGGATTGATGTGATCAACAAATTCTCACCTAGAGGAGAAATCGAGAGCTTTGGAGGAGATGAAGTTACTAATGAGAAAGCAATTTGTTCTAAATTAACTAAGTATGTTCTTTAACACCTTTATCCATTTTAACATATGATGGTCATATTGGTGTAAAGAAAAAGATTTTGCACTTACAATCTTTATAAATGACTTGTCAATTGTTTGACTTAAAGTCAAACATTTTTTATTTCACACATTATGACACTAAACATAAGTCACATAGCAACTATTATTGATACTAAAGTTCCAAAAACTAGTTTATTAATTTAAATTAACAATAAGTAAATGTAAACATACTAGCAAAAAGATTTAAGCATTTAAGCATTTTATAAAATAATGATTTTGAGTTTTTCTATGTATACTTATGTTCTTATAATTTATTTACAATACAAATTGTCGCATCATGGCATCCAAAATTCCCAAAGTCTTTTATAGAGAAATTCTAGAAAAATTTATATATCAACAATAGTATTACTCTAATTCTCTAAGTCAACAATGTTATAATATAATTCTTACAAATAAAATATGTATATAAGTGCCATTCTAATGTCTCTTATTTAAATTTCTTAAGGAAAACACAAAAAGAAAAATATATGTAAGGTATGAAGGACCTCATTTTTATGCTTATACCTTAAGTTCACTTTGTTTTCTTTTGAACTTTTTAATATTATTTTGAATTGTGAATAATAGATTTTTCTTTTTATTGGCATTATATATTTTTTCTTGCATTATTTATAAGCCCTATATTTTGCTACACTCAAAGTTTGTCATATTGTAGAAATTTATTGTTATAAAAGACATATAAAGTAAATCAATTAATATATATATATATATTGATTTTGATAATAATAAATTATGTTACTAGTAATATATCTATATTTATAATATTATTAAGTTCATTTAGCAAAAAAATAAGTTTAATGAAAGAAAAGAAGTTATCAAATGATCAAAATCAAAAAAGTGAAGCGCTAAATACAATTCAAAAGAGTTTTAAAGTAATTCATGTCAAGTGAACAAAGAGTAAGAAAGAATGAAGTAATAAATTATTTTAATCTTTCTTGTAACCTTATTTTGATCATTTTGAACCAAGAATGAAAAAAGATAAAATGAATAGTAAGGAAATGGTTAGACCATCAGCCAATTGATGTGTTAACCAATGAACTACTAATTATTCAAAAGAGTTAGGTTAGCTAGTTAATATGATTTTCAAAATTTACGGAAGGAGAGTTGAGCGTCTAGTTAGGGGTTGTAGTAGTCGATGGCAAAGATAGGTTAACTAAACATGCCTAGAAAATAGCCATTGTAATAGCTAATTTGTATTTTTGATGGCTATTTGAGTTAGTTTTAGGTATAAGTACATCATAATTTTGTAGGTGCAAAAAGGCAATCTTTTGCTTATAAATAACTAATCATAATCAAAACCCATTTAGTAGTGATAACTGTAGATTATAGTATGTTTTATACGTGTTTAAGTGTAAGTGTTTTCTTAAATGATAATTATGTGTTTAGGACTTAGAATAGTGTTTTTGTTAGTGTTTTTTTATGTGTTTCAATTGTTTGAGTAGTTTATAGCAAGCATTTGAACTTAATTTTATGCTTCAAAGGATGATTGATGTGTTTTTGAGTGTATGAAAATAGGAAATTGAAGAAAAGAGAAGAATTGGAAGCATGATGCAGGTTACAATTGTGACAGACGTGGCAGAGAGCAAATTCTAGCAAATTTTAGCTTTCCCATCTCATGAGCTTTTTTGTACTTTTAACTAGGGAAACCCTAGAAAGAAACCTAAAAGCCTAAAAAAGTATTCAAGAATAAGAAAATAAGAAAAAAGGCAACAACCATAGATCTAAAGAAGATCATGAGGAGACATCAAGAGAGCTTCATAGAATTCCATATTTCCATATCAAGACTCCATCTAGTTTTTATTTATTTCATTGTTTTGTATGTTTATTTGGATTGCTATGATGTTTAACATTATTATGGGTTTCTAAATCCATATTAGGGATTGTTCTTGAATTGTTTTGTTGAACTTTATTATTGTTGGTTCTAAATCCATATTAGGGATTGTTCTTGAATTGTTTTGTTGAACTTTATTATTGTTGGATTTAATACATAGTTGTTAAGGAGCTAGTAACCTTAAGTGTAGTAGCCCATTCTTGTACTTAGGAATTTAACTGTTAGATTGAGTCATCATATGAGAATTCATGAAGTGCATTTCATTTGCATACATCACATTTGCATATACACATGAATCATGATCTAGGGACATTGTAAAAATAGTACATGCAGTCACTGATACATCATATGGTATGAAAGATCTTAAATGATTATGACGTGCTTGTGTGTTGATTATGTCTTAAATTTTGTTTGATGAATTATAATTAGTGAATTGGGAATTTATTGTTCTAATTGAGTGATTGATAAAGTGATATGTGCATTTAGTCTAAGAAAAGTGTTAAAAGGGCAAGATAAAATGATACGTGAGAATTTAGGTTGAACGAGTCAATGAGATGGTGACTTGTGGCATCAATAATAGACTAACAATTGACTTAAATAAAAGAGTGAAAAATAGAGGTATAGTTGAGTGACATATGGTATAGAGATTAAATCACAAATGGACTAATAAGGGAGTGTAGGAGAAAAACACACAGCATGATTCTTAGCTTGACACTTGGCATGACACATGTCTATCTTCTTCACCACATACCTTACCCACTTTTCTTTCTCTTGTAAGATCACCATCTTTCATGTTTTGGTCTATTGTTTCTCCTTCTTTGCTCCCACCTATGACATTTTTACACAATCCCTAACATCCAGACATTACCAGATCGTCAAGGCAATAGCTAATCTGAAGTAAACTGTGAGCAACCTAGATGTGTGATCTCAATTTGATATGTGCTTCTATTTGAATTGTTTTTATTTAATTCTCATATCTATATATATATTGAAATGGTCTGGATATGATTGTGATATTGATGATTCTGGATAATTGATTGTCCAAAGAGTTCAATAGTCGACACTATATTGGGAGTGTTAACTATAAGTATATGAATGTGGGAAATAAATGCTTAATTGAATGTTGAATGTATGTGATAAATGATTATGTAGACTGGATGAAAGTGATTGCTAGCATATTATGTGAAATGATGCATGTCATGACATTGATATGCATGATCAGATAAAAGAGTTGTGACCGAAGTGAGCAAAGTGATAAAGGAGCTTAAAGCTTAGAAATGTGTGAACAAAGCCATAGGCTCAGTGACTAATAAGTTAGGTATTTACAACAGGTATAGGACAATTATTAAATGAGCCAGGTATCTGTAACAGATACGGGATAGTTATGAAACAAGCCCAATATCCACAATGGCTATGGGACAGTTAAATAGGCGCTTGGTCACAACAAAATAAAAATGAAAGTAGAGTCTCATATGCATTTGCATCCATAACTTTACATGTACCATGCGAATATTTGCAAAAGAATGATTGAATTGAGTAGATATAATGATATGCTATGTTTATGTACATGTTAATGATACGAATGCGATGAAATGAATGATTAGAATATCCTAAAATGATTATATGAAATGTTTGTATTCATAATGAGCATTTTGAAATATGATGAATATTGCGATCAGGTACTAAATTCTAAATGATATGATATATGAGATTTGATTCTAAATGTTGTGAGATACTGATTGAACTATGTTATATACTTGTGATGTTTATGTCTATTTGAGTGAGCACATCGATGATGATTCACTCACTAATTTTGCAAACTTATCAAAATTGCAACGTTGATTTTTAGGTTCAGAGGAGACCTAGCTAGTTTAGTTGAAGTAACTTCTGCATTTGGATATGGGTCAATGTCAGGATCAATTGTACCTGCAAATGTCTTAGTTATGCTACATTAAGGATTGTATCTCTCAACTGTTGTATATTGTACATATGAATTTTGGAAATGAAATGATATTTGAGACTGTATATGTTTGTGAATAAAAATGGAACAATATGATTATTTGAATGTTTTATATTATGTGCGATGGAATAAAATGTAAAATCAATCGATTTAACCGTCTTAACATGCCATTTTTGTAGGGTATGTTCTTGAATATCCTTCAGTATATCAGGTATATGCTCTATGGGAGTGGTATATTACAGCAACTCATCTACAATAACAGAGAGCTATAATCTCCCTAGCATCTCCAAGTTTTTCTTCAATAACCAAATAATGTGAACAATTAATTGTATGTAAGAAAAAGAATTTATGGTGAAAAAAAATATTAGCATGATAACTATTACTCCTTAGGAAATAAAGGGAAAATATTACAGATTAATAACTTCCTAGAGCAATGAAAATAGATCTAAGAAAGATATTATGAGTTTTTCAGTAGAAATAAAATACATAATTTATTTTTTGATTGGTTTGAAATGTACGCCCTGAAAAATAATATATAACATCTCTTTAGTGCCATCAACGACAATATCAAAACAAAGGCATAGGAAACTACAACTAGAGAGAAACTATAGTAAAAAAAACCATTCTTTTTATGAAACCAAGATCCACTATAAGACAAACACAGTATTAGCATCCCCATTGAAAATAAAAAATGAAAGTGAAAATGAAAATGTGAACTCAAAGACATCAAAAACATTATGTGCTCAAATAATTACATTGATACCTATTTTTATAGGAGGGAAAATGTCTAGAATAAAGAAGAGTCTAGAAAATCCCATTGTGATAACCAAAACAAAATCAAATAGATATCTTATATTTAAGCCTTACAAAGTGTCCAATAACTATTTGATTCAATTAAGGAAAAAGAACGATAAATATTTCTTCAATTCCATTCAAAACCAAATAAATAGGATTAATGAAAACATAGTTTCCAATTCTCCAAAATATTCAAAATCTCAAACTTTGAACATCATCTAAACTAGGATCAAAACTAGTAGCTCCTAAGAAGCAAACATGATTGAGCAAGAGAGAAAATTTAAGCCTAAAAACATCCAAAGTATTTCCCCATTGGTGAACAAACTTCATTAGTAATATAGTCCAAAACCTTATTGTTCAAAACCTATTACCCTTGCTGGGAATACCATCTAACTAAATCTTAAAGATTAGAAATCCCTAAAGCCATTAGAATGATTGAAAAAGGTGAGAAAATCTTATATGAGAATAATGAACCCATTTAGGATGAACTTCCAAATTTGATCTTAGCAATCTCTTTACATTTGGTAAGAGACCCTTCACCTTTGAAAGAAAGGACACTAAATTATTGTCAATTCTTAGGTGCAAAACTATTTTCAATTTTAAGTGGTACAAAGACACATTCTCAACAAGAGTGATGCTTAAAGAAAATTCTAATATGCCTTTTTGGAATGAGCAATTCTTAGCATGATTACCTCCTTTATTAGGTAAAAAGGTGAGAAAAAATAATAGAAACCTATAATGATCAAACCCCTTATAATAGATTAACCTAAAGTGAGCTTATTAGTTATACCCAAAGACAAGGTTTAAAATTATGCTAAGAAATGAAACTCCAAAAATAGTTGAAATACGCAATGTTCAAAACCAAGAAAGAATTAGGAACCCTTTGCCAACAATTTGATATTTCTCGAAGTAGTAGCAAAAACCTTTGTAAAGATTGTAGCGAAACCTAATGAAGCAAAACTAGAAACAATCCCCAAACAAAAAACCTAGGACGTTCTTCAAAAGGCCCAAGCCTAATAGGAAATATGGAAGCAAACTTTAAAACTTTCCTTCAACATCGAATTTTAGAAATATAACGTGTTATAGGTGCAAAAATAAAGGACATATAGCTAGATACTATAAGATCAATAGAAAACTTTAAAGTCTAGATTTAGATGAACAAATATTAGATAAAATTCAAGCCCTTATGATATGTGATAGTGAGTTCTTTGAAAATTATTTTGATAAAGAATTAGAAAATGAAGCCTTAGGATTAGAAACTAATATTTTAACAACTAGTGACCAAACATTAGACAATTACCAATTAGATTTAGAAAAATATGTCAACATGTTTACCAAAGAGCAAAACTTTATAATAAATCACATTCAGGAGCCCCAATTATGAAAAGAATATTTGAAAAAACTTTAACAATCCTTTGAAACCTTTAGATAAACCTTAACTTTAACATCCTCTAACACCTACATCTTGACCAACATCCTAGACAATGTAAAGAAAAATAAAAAACTCAATGCCTACCCTTTCCAATTTATATCAAGAAATTACAGTAATAAAACAAAAGTTAAAAATGCACAATAAAAAAAAGAAGATAGTGAAACCATAAAATATTTAGTACAATAAATCAACAATGAAGAGTGAGTTGAATTAATAAATCATAGAAAATATTTATCTAAGAAACACATAAAAACTAGCTGAATATTTTCTATTCAATCTCAACCAAATCACGTCCTAGAAATATTTGATTAGGATAAACCTTAAGGTGAAGATTTTAACATTGACATTATAGAATTATTTTAAACTGCATTAAGCAATTTATAATCTCTACAAAACTATTACAAAAAATCCAAGAGAGACTTAAAGCCACCAACAATTTAAAGCTTAGGATAAACTATAAAACTAATCTCTATATTTGCCAAGGTGAATTTTATGTCAAAATTTCCTTTATAATTGTAGATGGTATACACCATATGATTATCTTAGGAACCCCTCTCATAAAGCTTATTACACTTTAAATAGTGAATCACAACAGTATTTCAACAAAATTTAATAATAAAAAACTATACTTTCCCTTTATAGAAAAATAAAAACTAGAAATATCAACCTTATCAAAGCCTGTTCCATTTATGAGAACCAATTGAACAATATTATTAGTTCAAATTAGAAACAATTGACATCTCAAATAATGACGTTAAAAAAGAATAGAAAACTAGTTACAAATTGAGGAAATAAAACAAAAATTAGAAATTTTCAAAATATTATCAAAAGTGATATATGTTCTGATTTGCCTAATGCATTTTGGAGTACAAAACAACACATTGTGGATTTACCTTATGAAAAATATTTCAATGGGAAACAAATCCTAACCAAAGACAGACCTATCTAAATAAACAAAGAGCTAGAGCAATTGTGTAGAAAAGACATTGGTGATTTATTAAAGAAAAAGATAATCTTTGTGTCTAGATCTTTTTAGAGTTGTGCAACATTTTATGTTAATAAAAATTCCAAGAAAGAGAGAGGAGTACCCAGGTTAGTCATCAACTCAACAAAGCTTTAAAATGGATTAGGTATCCTATTCTAAACAAAAAAAGATTTGCTTTAAAGATTATACAATGCACAAATCTTCATATTGATGATATCTTGATTCTCTCCTCAAAACTAGAAAAACACTTGAAACATATGAAGACATTTATCCACATCATTAGAAAAATGGATTACTACTGTCAAAAACTAAACTTGAACTTTTCCAAACCAATGTAAGGTTTTTAGGGAACTATGTCTATAATGGAATCATTACACCATTGAGAGAACTATAGAATGTAGTAGCAAATTCCCTAATGAAATCCTCGATAAAAAAATAATTGCAAAGTTTTTTAGGTAGCCTAAGCTTTCCTAACTTGAATTGGCTCTAAACCTACCTCTGATAGGTTGAGAGAAAAATCCAAAACCCTACAAAAAAAACACAATAGCTTAGTAAATCAAATCAAATGAATAGCCAAAGATATCCCTTTCCTACACTTATTTGATCCTAATACCTTTAAATTTGTATAAACAAATGCTGCTAATCAAGGATATAGAGGTATCATAAAACAAAAAGTGAATGATAAAGATCAAATTGTTCAATATACACTGGGACATTGGAATCCCACTTAAAACAACAACTAAAAAATAATAAAAGAGATTTTGTCGATTGTTTTGTGCAATTCAAGGCTTCAAGGTGAAATTTTGATAATGAATTTAGTAAAGGTGAAGCAAACTCCACCTATAATTTTCTAACACAAGAGTTTTTACAATCCAAATCATAACTCTAAGAGCTAATACTCTGTCCAAAGCTTCAACCTAAAGCCTAAAAGGTCAAGTGAGTCTATCGCCTTTAAAGCCTACTCCTTTAAAGACCATGGTCAACAACTGGTGAATATCTAGAAAGAAATATTGGAAGAAGAAAAAACAATACCTTTCTTACCTAAATCCCAAAGTAAGGCCTTATCCTCATTTAATATGGTAGATATTTCTAAATGGTTAAACTATCTTTCAACAGCCTTGGAGTTAAACATAACTTTGAAGGACTCTTCTGATTAAAACAACAATTCGTTTTTCAAAAATGGTTGCTAAAACTACAACTAGAAAAATCATTTTGTATGACTTAAAGTCTAAAAAAGTTTTTAAATCAAAATTTTCAAAAGATTTTCAAAATTCTCAAAAAATAAATTCAAAGAAATTATTTTGAAAAATAAAAATTTCAAAATGTTTTAACAATTGAAAATGGTTTTTACAATGAAGACCCTTCTGAAGAAATAAAAAATATTTATCCCAAATGCTGGCATTGTAAGCCTTGTGATTTGTGAAAGAACCAAGAATACTATATGCATCCTTGAAGAAATCGACTGTGTCAAAATCAAACACCATTTCATTGAACCTAATAAAATCGTCCTTGCCTACTACACTTATAAATAACGAAGTGATT
This sequence comes from Erythroxylum cassinoides, assembly GCA_027478405.1. Classification (NCBI taxonomy): domain Eukaryota; kingdom Viridiplantae; phylum Streptophyta; class Magnoliopsida; order Malpighiales; family Erythroxylaceae; genus Erythroxylum; species Erythroxylum cassinoides. Next base: position 45,312,787 of record JANIPM010000008.1, on the reverse strand, counting down.
CACCTAATAGAGTGGGGACACTAATCTTGGAAGTCCACCAAACTTCACCTAATAGAGTGGGGACACTAATCTTGGAAGTCCACTAAACTTTAAGCGATATTTTTAACCAACCTACCTTATTAACCAATTTACACCTACTATAATTACCAACAAGCCTAGTTTAATGCATTCTTAATGAACAATGTGACAGACCACCATTTGTGGTTATTTTTCTTCAACATTGAAATAAAATACAACTTCCCATTTTGGTTTATCAATTGGTGGAAATGATACAAGTGCATTCCCCAAATATTCCCACCAAAGGTACATTATAAGTATTGTAACTTCAAAGAAAAATAGCAAACAAAAGACTATGAAGATATTTTCTTCCCAAGCCTCTTGTTTGTCTCCAAATTCTTCATCCTTTAGGTGCTAACTTGAAGATATAAATACAAACAAGAACTCCAATTGGACATTCCAGTGCTAACAAGAAATTTTAAAGTGAAATGGTGGGATAAGTTTGTTTTGGAAACGAAGCACATCAACTAGCTGTAAAAGAATGGCTTGCCAAAAATTCTTAGCCTCTAAGACAAAAAAAAAAGTGAACTAGCCGTGTTTTTGCAATAAAAGTAAAAAAAATCCAAGCACTATTGGTTACTGCAAAAATAGAAGATGAATGTTTTGAAATTATGAAACAATTACTAAAGTCAAGATCATCCACCTCAATGTTGGAAACTTACAAAAACATATAGCTAAAAGAAAAATAGGTTAATTTGACCAACCTATAATGAGAACTATTTATGGGAGCCTTATACATGTACTAAGAGCCTTATCCATGTAATATGAGCCTAATTCATTTAATGGGAGCACTATTTATTTAAGCCAAGATGATAGGGCCCAAATGAAAAAGAAAGAGGAAATTATTTCAAATGGCTTAAAGTCTATAAGAAATAAGACACCAATTGATCTTTGAAACGGAACAAGTAACTTGAAGATGTGAAAAGGCAAAGGATGACATGAAAGAGTCTATATAAGGAGACATGTCAAAACAAAGGGTGGAAGTTCAATTCTCCTCCTTTTAAAGCTTCCTTCTTCCTCTAATGTGTTCTTCTAAGCTTGAAACAAGCTTGTAAAAACCTCCTCCTTCTTTAAAGCCTTAACTAGTTCCTAAAGCCCCTCAACTCCAAAAACCAAAGCCCCAAAGCCAAATATTCTACTGAAGATTTGTTATCAAAATATTTGTGACCAAACATTATTCAGCCCAAAATTTTTATATCGAAACCTTTATTTTTCTTTTCTTTTCTTCTCAAAAACCCTTAAAGCCTTATAATGCTTCACATGTTTTGAAAATATATTTGAAAGTTCAAGATGAGACTATTTTTCTTAAGGTTTGTTTGATATTTGCACTATATTTACTTATATTCATGCATAACTTGTAGTATACTAGCTTTACTACCTGTGAAGCTTTTACATTTACTTTACCATTTGATATTTTCCTTTATATTTGCATATTGCATCTTGTAGCGATCGACTCTGCTGCCCATTAAGGTGTAAATTTTTTATTTTCTTTAATGTTTATGCTCTTACTTGTGTTAAGTATTATAACTTGTAATAGTTGACTCTATTTCCCATCATGCTACGATATTCAATACTTGTTCTTATTTACTTTAATTTGATTCGATATTTTTCATATTTACTTTATTTTCTTATATTTACTTTATTTGATATTTTCTTTTAATTTTTTATGTTATATTGTATATTAGATTTTTCAAATCTATTTACAAGAACTTAGAAAGAGAATTAAATTTTTTGAAGAAAAAACAACACAAAATACTAGATTTTTAATGCCACCCTAAAGTGAGATATGAGTCTTTCTCCTATTAGATCAATTAGATATATTCGAAAGCCTAATAGTAAGAATAAATTGATAACTAAATGTTTACATAGAGTGCTTGATCCTCTTAAGTGGACCTTAATGATCTACTTATAACTTATCACATTTATGCTTTGATACCTCCTTTTCAAAGTGATCCTTTTACTTTAAGTGAACATTTGATTATTTTAGGTGAGATATCTCGAGCTTAAGGTCTATCCTTAATATCCTTAGAGCTTTTCAAAGCTTTCCATTGTCATCTCCCCTATTGATCCTCCCGTTTCCATCCTTGGTATTAGAGTATAGAGGGTGAGGATTAAGTATTGAGTCTATTGATAAAGGTTTACAAACTTCTGTTCATCGAGGATAGGTGGTCCTAGTAGTTTAAGCCTAGATAAGACATGTAAGCCCATTAGTTTAGCCTATTCATAACTAAGGGAGTCGATATTCTTAGAAAAAGAGATTTTTTTTATAAGATCTAAATCTATATTTAATGCATCTACATATTGTTTGGCACCGATTCCGGAACCCAACTCTTGCTCTGATACCAACAACTGTTGGACCCAGAACATAGTTTTGCAGCCCAACATTCGGAACCATAATCACTGAACTTATTCCATTAAAGTCTCCTTAACCATCATCGATTCCTCTTCTTGCTCTGATGTCACAACTGTTGCGCTCCCAGTTGTGGAACCCAAACCTGGAGAATCATGATACTGAGCAAAATTTTCCTATAGGGTTATTTCCATGAACCCTTATTAGGCATCTTCCCACAAAGGTGGTGTGCCCACAATAATCAATCATAAAAACAAACTTTTACTTCAACTCAACCATATTAAGAGGAAGTCAATATGAACATACATAATCGAACTTCTTCAATCTATCATTTCATTTCTAAAGCAACAGAGTTTGAAAAACTTTATTTACATATCAAAAGCCACACCATTGGC
>JANIPM010000008.1:45288898-45300442 GCA_027478405.1 Erythroxylum cassinoides | reverse complement strand
AAATTGACATTTTTAGTGGCAGCAACTTTAAAGCAAAATTTGACCCTCTTAATGGCTAAAGTAGTTTTTAAATCCTTCTAGGAAGTTGTAGAGCTACCTTTTATCTTTTTATTGACACTAAATTTACAAAATTTTGATTTCGGGGTGTAAAGTTATTAAAGTTTAAAGTTAGAAAAGTTTTCATTGGTTATAAAAGTTGAATTTTCAATTTGGAGAAATTAAACCCCGTTTCCTATTTTATTCGTTTCTCCTCCGTTCGACCTCCGATTTTCACGATTTTCGAAGCGTTGGATTTCTAAAAAAATTTTATACCTTTTTTTGGTAAAATGAGAGTGCCGGGTTTTGGTCGGACTTTACAGATGGTATTAAAGAGAGTCAATTATGTGATGGTTTTGAATGTAATTCCGTCTTCGAGCGATTTTTTGAGCTATAGAGATCCGATTGAGGCGATTTCTAATTCTAATTGACCTAGAGATATGGTTTTTCATTTTAGCTTAGGAATTGGTTTTTGTTATGGGCCCTAAGCAGATCAATTTTATTGGAGAATAATTAGGGTAATTTATCAAGTTTTGTTCAGATGACGTTAAATTAAGTTTGATTTGAGGTTTCTTTCGTGGTGAGGAATTCCTCCCTCGTGAGATGCACGTTCATATGTCACGTAGGACGTCGGGCACGCGACTCACAGGGGAGGGGTTCCAACAGATTTGCTTGAAAGGTTCACTCTTGTGATTTCGTTGAGATAAATTGTATGAGTGATTCTTTCAGATTAGTATATGCTTCATGTGGTTTGTGTGTGAGAGCTGAACAAGGTTGTGAAATAGAAATGTTGCATTCGTCATAGCTGACGGTACCCAGTTTTTGATTGAGTGTTACTTTTGTTTCACTAGCTTTGATGACTTTCAAGCTACTTGACCCAAATGTATCTCACCTCACCTTTTCCCACATTACAACCCTAAAAGGTCCTTTGAATTCATGATTTTGCATGTGAACATTAGTGGTGGAGAAATGAAATGCTATGCAAAGTTATAGATTGTCATGATCATGAATGGTGTTGAGTGTACCCATGAATATATTTTAGTCAAACACATTTTCTGAGTCTACTATTAGATTGCTTAGTTTTTGAAGATATTGAATGTTGATAGATCATGGGTAAAAGCTTTGAATGTTGAATTTTTTCTTAGGGTATGAAAGTCATTTACCTTTACTTATGACTAGCTATTCTTAAGAAATGTGGAGAATGAGTTAAATATTTGATTTGTTAATTTGATTTTGACGATTTGCCCGAGGATGGTCAAAGACCAAATATGGGGGTAATTGATAGGATTGAATTATCTTAGATTTTCTTATACATTTACATGTGATTTCAATCCTATTTCAAAGGTAAAATGCTCAATTTGTGTTTATTGCTAGGTTGGATATGTTGGTATATTTTTTAAACAAAAGAGACAAGATTATAAAGCAAATTAGAGCACAAATGTTTAACAAGGAAAAGGACAACCTGGTTGCAAATTACAAGTAGAAAAGATGACGCAACGTTGATAGAAGGAGGCGCCAGCGTGTTTTGAGCGTTTACTAAAAACGAAAAGGAGAGCAGTAAAACGCACAGTAAAACAATAAGAAGACAACAGTGACCGAGAGTAGGGAGGATTTAAACATTTAATTGTGTAATGAATGAGCTAAAGGCGCAAGGGACACATAGGAGCACGACGTCACACAAGGAAGGGCACATTTAATTGACAAAATCATTGCTACAGGAATAACACGCATATGGTAGCGCTAGAGAGGTCTCAACAGGGATTTTTGAGAGTAACGCACATGTTGTGCATTTTAGGAGGCAACAAGCAAGGTTTTAGTTGATGGGTGACATTTATTTGTCACATCATCAACAGGAGACAGAAGACTTGAAATGCTGGAGATATATAACGCACGAGAAAAAGAGTTTTAGGGCAACTGATTTTATTTGTCTTGTCACAGCAGCTACAGTGCTGGCGTGGAGAAGCAAGTTGACGTAGAGGAAAAATAACGAAGAACAAATGGCAAGGAGCTTCTGTGTTAGCACATTGCTACGTGACAATGGAGGCGAAGTTAGGAGCTGCTGGAGACTTTGTTTCCTACATCTCACCTGTCTCACCGTGAGGATTAAAGGGAGAAGAAGGTAACCTTTGACTACTTTTTTACATGACAAATATGACCCATTTTTGGAGCATAAAAAGGAAGATGGCAGGCCAGTTTTTCGACACCGGTTCAATGGGAATATCGACGCCAAGTCACGGTTATGTTATTTTTGTCATTTTAAAGTTGTGATTTATTTTCGGATTGTTGTGTTGTTGGTATTGATTTGGATGGTTTGGGATTAATGATCTTAATATAATATTTTGATCGTTTTATTTCAAACCTATTGCTAAAATATTGATTGTAATCTGTAATTGTTACTTTTGATATTTGTGAGTGGCATCTAACGATCGTTAATCATTAGGAACAACATGAATTAGGTTAGATAACCTGAGCATGTGAGGTTACTGCCTATATTGATCGTTTTCCAATTCATAATGTGACTGCCAAATTGAATCTAGAGATCGTATCCTAGGTTATTCGGTAGTTAGATTTAATTAATGATCATTTCTTGATTAAATACAACCTAAGGGAAAATCGAGATTTGTAGAGCATTCTACTAGTCTCAGATCAATAGTCCGAAAAGAATTGTAAAGACTTTAGACTGAAGGAATATGCTTGATTGTGCTTAGGCCGAGATTGACCCTAGAGCCAGACCTTACTTATTAATTTTACTTTTAATTGCTAAACTGTTTGATATCCAAAAGCCCCCCATATACTTTCCTTTCATCAATTAATTTCATTATGGAAAATTAATCAAACATTCCCTGTAGATTCGATCCCGACTTACCACAACTACAAATTTTAGTGTGCAGAGTCAGGTAATTTTTGCAGTGCACTCAACACGCGCTATCAATAATGCATGATGATTTGTGATTATGTTATACCTTGCAAGAGGTTATAAGATTTTGAATTAAATAAGAAAAAGTATGATAGTATGAGCATATGATAAAACGAATATGTGCTTTTGTATGGGTGAGAGTGGAACCATTCTGTTCGTCACGTGCACGTTGAAAAAAGTGTTCTCCCAGCTGCCCGCTTGTGGCATATGAGCTCCGAAATAGACTCATTTTGTTCATGGTGTAAACTTAACTTTCACCATTCTATTTCCATGGAAGCCTCAAGCCATTTGTTTGTTCATTTCTTCTTTAAATTGTCAAGCATGATATATTTGCTCGTTATGTAAAATGATTAAAGGCTATGTTATGAGTTATGAGATGACTTGTCTAATTATGAGTTTTGAGTTAATCTGAAAATGCTTGAATTGTTAGATATATATATACATATGCTTGAATTTGTGGCAAATTACTTATGGCTATAAATATATTAGCTACTCAGCTGTGTAGCTCAACCCATTAGTTTTTCCCTCCTCTAGTGTAGAACAAGACGACAGTTGATCCTTACAGGGCATCGAAAACTCCAAGATAGTTAGAGACTTTTGTAATAAGTTAGTGACTATTTTGGATAGCTTTATAGGCGTATCAACATTGAGCATCATTTTGTGTTTTTATTAAGCTTTGATATGTATGATGTTATGTAAGTAAATTTTGTTTAAACTCTTTGGTATTGTAATGACATAAAGAATTGAAGTTTCTTTGTGTGTGAGTATGTTTAGCTTGTGGTTAGATTTGAATGTATGTGTTTGTTTAAAAATGTTTGTGAAATTTTAGATTCTGAGTGTTTCGTCGAGGCAAAACTTTTGAAAGGCGTCTTCGCAGCGAACTTCCCTTTTCTGCCATGCTGAGATTTTTATTAATGCAATGCTTTCCACTCCTCATTCACACCACTCTCTTGCAACTGTCTCGAATGGTCTCCTCGGAATTCATCTCAAGACCCTGGTCAAGTTTCTGTTGGCATCTGAATCTATTGTTGGGACTCTGAAAATAGGGTCCAACAAGAATGAGTCATTTCAATCAGAAAAGACTTGACAGGTTGATGAAGGATGGGATCGTTTTGGTCTTGGATAATGATCTATTATCTACCAGTGAATCTCGTATTGAAGGAAAAATAACCAAAGCCCCATTTCCTTCCAAAGGAAATAGATCTGAATCCACATTGGACCTAGTACACACTGATGCGTGTGGGCCCATGAACGTACAAGCTAGAGGAGGTTCTGAATACTTCATAACCTTTATAAATGATTACTCTAGACATGGTTATTTTTTTGAACCCCTCCCGAATGAGTCACGTGTCCGACGTCTTACGTGACATCTGGACGCGCCAACCTACGAGGGAGGGATTCCTTACCACTGAAGAAACTCAATTTGAACTTATATTAATGTCCTCCAAACAAATCTTGTAAGATTCACTTTAATCTCTATCAATAAAATTGATCTTCTTAGGGCCCAAAATAAAATCCAATTTCTAATTTAATATGGAATTTCATGCCTCTATAATAATCAGAAACGAAAATCACTTCAATCGGAACTTCCTAGATCAAGAAATCAATTAAATACGGAAGCATGTTCAATATGTCCGACTAATTCTCTCTCTTTGATAAAATCTGACAAAATTCAACTTAATCCAAAAATTCTAAATTTTTGCAAGAGAGGGTAGAAAATTTTCTTAGAAAGCCAATGCTTCAAAAATCGAGTGAATCGGAGGCCAATCGAAAAAGTTACAAGCAAAAGAGTGAGAGGAGGTTTAATTTGGAAAAAAAGAAAATGAAAGAAAATAAAAAACGCACAAACGACGTCGCCTCACGCGCGCTGGTCGCTCGCAGTAGCGGTCATGGTCGCAAGCTGCTCGCGGGGGCGAGGCCCTCGCCCTTGCGAGCGTTCGCCCTCGCGAGGACACCGGCGAGTCCGAAATTCCATATATATGTATGTATACATATGATTTTTTTTTCTTTGAAACCAAACATTACACCTGAAATTTTTGAACATTCATAACTCTTCATACCGAATTCCAAAACTTGCAAATTTTATATCAATAAAAAGGTAAAAGGAGGCGCTTCGACTTCCTGAAGGATTGAAAAACTAGTTTGGACTTTTAGGGGGTCAAAACTTGTTTCAAAGTTTCTGCCTCTAAATGTCAATTTTTCCACAAAATAACAGAAATTTGAAAATTCATATCTTTTCACACAAAAGTCCAAATATGGTAAATTTTACCTCATTGGAAAGATAAAAAGATGATCTACAAGTTTCATGAAGGGAGCAAAAATCAGTTCAATCATTTAAAAGGGTAAAAATACTCCTAAAGCTACTGCATATATATTCACCAATGGAACAGTAAACCTTACCAAATGAACAGTAACTGTCATCTTTTCAACCTCATAACTTTTTATTCCTAACTCCAATAATTTCATATTATACATCAATAGAAAGAGAAAAAGATAAGCTACGTTTTCTATTTTGGAATCAAAAATCAGATCAGTCTCTAGGAGGGTGAAAAACCCATCCAAAGGTACTGCACAATTCTAACTTCTATCAACAGTAATTGAAATCTTTCATCTCTTATAACTTTTTCATCCTAAGTCCAAATGTGACAAATTTTAAGCTCTCAACAAGTACTACAATCTTCAAGAAGGCATCTCACTTAAATTTAAGCTCTAAAATGCTCTAAAACTCAAAACAAGTTTCTGTCCATTTTAGGAAAATTTGGACAACACTTCCCCTAAAAGTGCTCTAGCCAAAACTTCAAGCTTCTCATCTAAACTCCATTACCTGCATTAAGAAAACTCAATATCCAATCTTCCACAACACAATCTAATCCAATTATCCCAATTTCCAATGGCAGTAACACACTCTTAGGCATCTATCCATTTCAAAACCTAAAGAAATACAATCTCATGCTTGCTTTTATCAATTTCAACCATACATCCATACATTCTTAGAAAACATATACAAGATGCATTTTAAACTTCAAAACCCTTATATTTACATGGAAATAAGTTAATACAAATCTTCAGAGGGCATTCTAGTCCGATTACATCTAAAATGATAAAAATGAAAGTACAAAGAACACCAAATGTCCAAAATGCTAGCTAAAGCTTTATTTTCTCAAAACATGACTTCAAAAGCAAAATGCATCGGAGTCGTGCCTCAATCCCGATGCAGTGACTCAGTTTCTCGCTCAATACCTGTGGAGGAGAAATGGAGGGTGAGCTCGACGGCTTCGTGGGTAATAACTTAATAAACGAGAAATAAGCAAAAACCATCATTCATTCATTTATTTTCAAACAAGGTCACATTAATAAAAGAATTTTTACTTTTCAAATCTCTTCACAGAACTTATTACTTCAAACAATTTACAAGCTTAACACATCACAAAATAACCTAACATTTCACAAAATCACAAACAAAATGGTTCGGGTAGATCCGAAACAGAATGTACTACATATTCCCGCGAAGCGGTCATGTGTAGCCGTGACTTATGGGAGTCTGTGAGGAACTCCAATGCTACTAGCGGGCAGGCGAGAGAAGCTTATGGGTAGACAGGTGCACCTGACTCTTATGGAACGACCACAAACCCAAAGAAAACACATAATTCACACAATTCATACACATTAGCCACAAATGGCTCTTACAAAAATTCACTTTCACTTAATTTCCAAAATCACACATTCACTTCTTTTTCACTTAACGAACCATTTTTCAAATATTCTTAACATGAATTTACATTCAAAAGATATCTCATACAAGTTAAAATCATCACATAGGGTAATTAATACAAAAATCTTAAACCATTGGAAAGCATTAATTAGCATTTATTATAAAAAGTTTAATAAGCCTATTAACTCAATTATTAAGAAATCACCCACCTTAATTCCTTTCGCTCTAAGATTGGTCAATTTGCCTTTCTTCTTCCTCCAAGTGCCTCCCTTCACCTTCATCAAATACAATAATCCCAATTTAACATAGGATACTAAAATTGGAAATTCTAAGGAAAGGAAAACTTGAATTTAAACCTATATAACCTTACCCATGCCTTTCCTAAACTATTTAAACCAAAACCTACCTAAAATATCCAAGAATTTCGAAATTCTCTTACCTTAGAAGATAACCCACGAAATTTGATTTGCTTCCAATAGAAGCTTAAACTCTTTCTCTTTCCTTTTCTTCTTAAAGAAACCCTCCAACCTTCCTTTCTAAGGTAAAATACACCAAAGCCCTAACCTTTTTCCTCTTCTTCTTCTTCTTTTCTCTTAGCCGAAACCTCCTTCTTTGCTTTCTCCTTGGTGAATTTCGTAAGTCTCTATCTTAAAAGACTAAAGGGACTTTGTTTTTAACTTATAACCTAAGCAAAACTACGTAGTTTTAAGTAAGTCTCTTCATTTCCTTAAAAATTCGTGGCTCTTCCCTTCACCATACGGCTACTCCTTATTTGTTTCCTCTTTTCTTCATTTAATGGCATTTAAAAGGACTAAAAACCCCTCCTTAAAAGCCTTTAGCCTTCCTAACATTAGTGGACTTCCTAATTTGCCCTTTACACCAACTTATGCCTTTAAATTCTAACAACTTATAAAAATTCTAATTTTAACTAATCCCTTCCATTAATTTCTATAAACTAAGTACTAAAAACCCCAAATTACTCTAACAAAAAAGGAAAATAGTAAACTCATCCTCAAAATAAAATAAAACATGCTTAATGCGAATCGGGGCCCAACAAGGAATCTCATTATCATAATCTCGTCATGATTTCCTTCATGCTATGTAATGTATCAAAGACTTCATTAATTCGATTTAAGATCATTATCAATTCATAAAGAACATGAACATCAAATTAACGAAAAAGCCTTTTTATTAATAAAAATGATTTGTACAATAAGTGCTAAAGGTGATTGCCTTTAGAGTACTTCTCTAACATCTTTCACTTGGATAATTTGTAGAGTCATCCTCATTATAAAAAGAGATGTATCATTCAATCATTCAATTGAAGTCTCCGGCTAGCTCATCCTAAACTTCATGCTCACAAATACATTCTTCATAAATTTTCTTTTCTTTCTTTGCCATATAAAAACCTTTACTAGGAAAGTAATATGCATGATGACCTCTTCCATTACATCTAGATAACTTTTTTTTAATGACAACCTCATTTGATTTGCCAATTATATTTCCCCACTTGTTAGTTATTGTTAGCCTATTTAACTTTGTTTTTTTTTTCTGCACATCACATTTTCACTATCAGTTCCTAGCTAACCATATTTTGTCAGTTTGGGTTTGGAACACCTTGAATATAAGCCTCAAGGCCTTCTAACTTCTCTAGAAATTGCAAAATCAATTCATCATGTTTTCGATCATTGGGAAATTCTCTATATGACCTTCCACTACATGTAGCCATAGTTAAATCGATAATCTATTACCAAACTAATGCAGGAAAACTAAACGATATCTTTCTACATTAATTGGAAAATGGAAAAGGAACAGAACTTAGTCTAAAAATAAGAGCTAAGCAAAAAACAATATATATGAACATTTCTTTATTAATTCAATAAAGAAAGACTCAAAATTAAATCATACAAGGATTACTAACTTCACAATAGCATCTTATGTAATTCACATCTAGTTGTAAAAAACTAGACACCATAGTTAGTCTTTACAAATCACCCCTAGAATTTAAGAATTATTCAAGGAGAAGAAAGCCTTATACTTTTAACTCTGAATTGAATACCAGAAAATTCATCTCTTTTTCTTTTTTTACAAATGGAACATCTACCTCTTATATGAATCTTATATGAAACATCTAATTCACTAAAACAAGGATTAACTTAGGGTAATAAAATAAAAATTACTTGTGCTAACCAAAGTAAAAATCACTTATACTGTTATAATGATTCTTACTATTTACTAACCAATAAGGAAAAAATAAAACAAAAATATGTCAATTCATTTTTAATAAGGATTTTCATTATAAAAAAGATCATTGATTGTTTCATTCATTATAAATGTATACAACTACTAAACATACAAATTGCCATCACAAACTTGGAGATAAAAACAAGTTTTAGAAACCCAAATATAAAACATTTACATTCAAATTTATATTTTGATTGTTAAGGAAATAGGAACAATAATTATCACAACAAAAGGAGTCATAAGATACTCCAAAAAGGGTAAAGTAATGATATCACCAAGGATCACTTTATGAAATTATGATCGGAAAACACATGGTTTGTTGTAAAAGAGAAATAAGTAATGAGAGTAATTTGTTACCTTAAAGCATGTTTTTAATCACTACAAGAACTTGATAATCCAATAATACCGTCATGATCTATTTGAGAAAAATTAGAGGAGTTTAGTAGAGCCATCGTTACAAAAGCATCACCTTTACCATTTTCTAACTGTTGGTTTTCATGCATATAACTCTGATCATATACATAACTCTGATCCAGAATAAATGCCTTTGGTGGATAGAAAAGAATAGCAACGAGGGTGTTTTCCAAATCTTTGATTTTAACTATGCACAAGATAAACCAAAGCAGCTATAGGGAAGTCGTATCACCAATTTCTCTCTTTTACTTTTTTCCCAACTTTCATGGCAACCAAACATAATTCAAGAGCATAGAAAATGTCACAAGACATTACAGGAACTAGAGACTCTTCATGTTATATGTTACTATAGGACAAATCTATTCCTTTTCCTTTTTGTTGAAGATATGTTGTTTTAATAACAAAAGCATGAAAAAATATAACTAAATTAAAATTTAGACGACTCAGTCTTTTTTTTTCTACAATACAAGCACCAAAGAACTAATATAGTTCATCAAGTTAAGAATTTAATAGATATCGTACAAGTTTGATAGAACACTGGAATTAGAGATACAACAACAAAGCGAAGATCTATGAGATCCAAATGGAATCTCGAAGTTCATAATATAGATTTTTAAAATTGACAAGTTAATAATAAATCTCTTGATTTAATCAAAAGCATAGTCACAATCTCCAACAATCAGATGGATGAGAAAACAAGTCGAAACAAACCCTAAAATCCTAAGTATGACACACATATAAGCTCAAATAATGAAATCAAATCATAAAGAGAAGCGAGAGATGCCTAGCAAAGCTTGAGGGTGTGATGTTCATTGACGAGTTGGGGGTTACTAGAGATGAAGACAAGCATACCATTAGTGCTGCCAGAGGGCTAACAAACGATGGTGGCATTCAGAAATTATACGTGACTTTATCCTTTGTTCCTTATAATTAGTCTTATAATCCCCCTTATATATCGTTTTTTTCTCCCTAAAATATTATAAAGTGTATAATATAAGCATAAAACTATATATATATATAAATATGATACGTAATTTAAATTAATAATACTTTTATTGTTGTTAGTTATGACAAAGTTTGCCCATTATAGTCTGATTTGGCCCGACTTGGCTCGAGTTGATCAGATTTCATACTGTGTTTGACTTTTTAATATTTTTAGGTTTTAGTTTTAGCTCAAACAATTCGGTGCAATCTGATCGAAAAGTTTAACAATTTATTTTTAAAAATTAAATAATATATTTAATTAGTTAGGCTCAATTATGCTTGGGCTCATACCAAAAGCCTCAGGTCAGACATGAACTCAAATACAAAATTTCAAGTAGGGCTTGGGCCTAAATGGGTTTGAGTCAAACACAACTTATTACCACCCTTAATTATTGTTTAAAGTAGCAATGAATTTATTTTTTGCTTATATAAAATTTTACTAACAATGACATTTTAATTTTGTTGTCTTTTTAAATATATGACAACAAATTACTATTACCGTTGCCTATTAATATAATCGAAGGCCATGCTTTAAAAACCATTGCATTATATTAGTTTTAAGTAACATATTTCAAAATGTTACAAATTTAATGTTGCCTAAAACACTTTTTACTATAGTGAACCCTTAAATAGGGTGCTTTTGTTTCACATAATTTTATAAGGTTTAGTTTCATTTGATATCCTATGAATTTCTTCAACAAAGTCTATAAACTTGTTAAGTACATTTTGCTAACTAGAGATTCAATACATTTTATTAGGAGTATATTAATATTGGGAAATCATGTTAGGATCTCATCCCATTAGAAACTAAAAGAAAATAATATTTTAATAAATTTTCGAATATTAAGTTCAATTTAATCTACAACTTGATTCATACAAAAATGAAATAAATTATGCACTGTAAATTTGTATCTTAGAGCTTGAATTAGTGTTGGGACCCGATCCGGAAGCCGGATCCCAACGGGAAAAGCGGATAACGGAAATCGAAACATATGTGAAAAGTGGGTCGAAACTGATTCGAAACAAACGTAAACAAAATTCAAAGCGAATGAAACGAAACAAATGCGAAGCTAATAGGATCGAATACAAATGAAATCGAAGATTCAAATCGAACGTAAAAGCGGAAACATATACGGATCGAATTCAATTTGGAATCAAAACATACAAATGAAGACAAATCGAATAGCATTACAAGTGTCCGACATCTGGGAATAATTATCTTAAGGAAGCGTTGCGT
>JANIPM010000008.1:45190793-45217173 GCA_027478405.1 Erythroxylum cassinoides | reverse complement strand
GGTTCTCCGATCTCTGCGTGGATACCGTTAGAGACGGTCTCCTTTGGTCGTTATGGTTTGAGTTTGTTATATAGTCATATGGATCCTGGCTTTCGGGAAGGTCCCGGAACAAAAAAAATTTGTTTTCCGCACCGTGGGCATGTGATGCTCACACCGGGATTTTCCTACATCTCCAGGCTGCCCGCTTGTGGCATAGAGCTCTGAAAATACACTCATTTTGTTCATGGGGTAAACTTTGGTTTCTTCATTTCGTTTCCATGGAACCTTCGAGCCATTTGTTGTGCATTGCATTTGTTTTGTGAACATGATGAATAATTGAATGTTGTGCATAGATGGTTAGATATATTATATGTTCTATGTGATGAAATGCCTAACCTTAAGTTTTGGAACTAGAATTAAGAGTGCTTGAATCGCTAGATATATATATATATATACATATGCTTGATTTTGTGGCTAGCTACCGATGGCTATAAATATATTAGCCATTGAGCTTTATAGCTCAACCTATTTTTTTCACTCCTTAGGTGTAGAACGAGAAGATCGTTGATCCTTTCAAGGCATCGGAAACTTTAAGATAGTTGGAGACTTTTGTACTAAGTTAGTGACCATTTTGGATAGCTTTATAGGCATATCAACATTGAGCATCCTTATGTATTTTGTTTAAGTTAGTGATATGTATGATGATATGTAAGTGAAGTTTGTATGAACTCTCTTTGGATTTATTAATGAAATGAAGAATTGAAGTTTCTTTTGAGTATGTCTATATTTATCTTATGGTTAAGTTTGGATGGTTAGAATTGAGTGTATGTGTGGGTTTAGAATTTTGTGTTTGATGTTGGGTTTCTGAGTTTCGGAATTGAAGGTTTTGCTGCAACGAACCTTTTTAGAAGGGTGATTTTATGTTAAATGTTGTATTCGCTGCTGCGTAATTTTCTCGAGGAGTTTTTTCGTTGGACCTCGAGAGTTGACCATTACAAAGACAGAAGTTCACCATGGCATATTTGTCTCGAGGGTTTTTGGCTCTAATCCGGCGATTTCAATGTGGCATAATGAACTCCTCCCGAAAGGTTTATGGAGATAACTCCATGGTTTCATTTCATCGCCGCAACGAACCTGCCCCTACCACACTGAATTTCTTATATACCCAATACTTTCCATTTTCCTTCACACCATCCTCACTCGACCACTACGAATCAAACCTCAGGATAGGTATCAAGACCTGGGCCCAAAATTGTTTGGTATCAAAGCAGCTTAGGTTTTTCCTAGGCTTAGAATGCATAGTAGCATGAATTGTTATGCTATGTGATTACGTGTTGCATTGTGAATTGTTTTATTTCATTAAGTGACATGCATATCATGCATACATGTAGGAAATAAGATTAAAATGAAATGTAAGCTAAGTGTTAGTGTTTCTGTAACACCCAAATATCCCCTGGGAGGATATGGGAGTGTCACACAAGACAGTACAAACAAACCAAAACATTTTGTGAAAGCATAGCATTCAAAATTTTCTATTAGAAGTAATTCAGAACAAACATATATCATATTATACACTGAACTTAAAACAAACTTGTTTCAAACCAAAAATCAACCTGAAAATAGTTATTACAAAACTTACAACAATTCAGAGTCATAGACTTTATATACAAGTCAAAATAAACTCAAAATAAAAATTTGACAAAATAAGATTCAGACTCCATTGGTCATTACGGTTGACTCGTCCCAATCTTTATAATCCTCGCTCTGAACCTACACGGGACAAATCCACTGTGCTAAGCATATAGCTTAGTGAGTAATAACTAATCTACATTAAAAGCAGATATGATGCATTTCAGAATAGATTTTATAATTAGCAAAACTGCATAACACAAGAGGGTATAAACCCGTCAAAATCAGAACACAATTTAGTTTATGTTAGAATTAAACAGATATTAGAATATAAAATTAGATGACTACTAAATCCATTTACAGAAGTGGGTAACGAGACTTATACAAAAGAGACCGAAATCTCAACATCGAAGTGTCACAGAAGAGACCGAAGTCTCGACACCAAAGTGTCACAGAAGAGACTGAAGTCTCAACACCGAAGTGTCAATAACAGAAGACACCAAAGTGCCATTAACAGAAGACACCGAAGTGCCATTAACAGAAGGCACCGAAGTGTCAGGCACCAGAGTGTCACAGAAGTAGCTGCAGACCCTTATATGCGTGCCTATTTACCTATGACTAGGACTTAACAGATTCAAAAATAGAAATGTCTGAAATTTAATTCACATATCAATAAAATTTTTCATACAATGTGTTCAAGCCTATCACATTCTTATAGCTTTGCAAATCATTCAATGTTCCAAATCAATAGCAAACTAATCAGTCAAAGAAAAACTATCAAAAATTGCTTACTGAATTACTTACAAAAGCTCCCTTTTTACTTATTGCCTCGAAGTCCTGGCAATATCTGGAATCAGTCGCTTTATGGGTACAAACACATATCACTATTGTGCATGAATAAGAATTCATTAATTCACATTCATGTATACTGAATATGATGATGCATGGTCATGACAAATTCCCAAGTTTATTATCCTTAATCTTGTCACATAATTAATCATGTGAAACCATACTCAATTCCTCAATCCAGATTTATTTCATAACCAACTTTTGGGTCAACATTGCTCAATTATTCTCATCATGAAGGTGAGGTAATTTGATAGCACTTCCTTCTTGAAAGTTTTTTTTCCATTTATTAAGTTTCTAATGAAACCAAGATCACTCCATTTGGTTTAGTATGCTGAAAGTTATACTCAAAAGATTTTAGACTGTTCTTAAGCTTCAATAGAATTCTTATCTCAACTTCCAACCAGATTCTGAAACTGTTATAGGTAGAATTAGAATTTATTCTCTTCATAAACTTTATATCCCTATGTCTCTAGGTTAATTCAAAATAAGAATCATCCCATTCTGAGCTCTACAGGTCAAGATATAAGAAAAATATCGAAGTATGTTCAGTCAAATATTTAAATTCAAACTATTCCAACAGATTCCCTCAATTTGATTCAATAAATCTTTTCCAATCCAATTTAGAAGGCTACAAATTTTTGTGGAGAGGTAGAAAATTGTATGATGAATCTATTGATTCAAGTTTCATGTCATTTGGAAGTCGGATGACAAAGTTATGGTCAAAAGAAGCAAAGGTATTCAGGTTGAGTCAACCCTTTGAATGCACCATCGTGCTTAAGCACGATGGTGAACTCCCAATCATGCCAACAAAGTCACCGTCGTGCTTAAGCACGAGGGTGACTTCCAACATGCCAGCAAAGTCACCGTCGTGCATAAGCACGAGGGTGACTTCCAACGTACCCAACAAAGTCACTGTCATGCTTAAGCACGAGCGTGACTTCCAATATACCCAGCAAAGTCACTGTAATGCTTTTAAACCTCCAAACACAGTCTATTTCTTCCTCTCATCTCACGATCATGACATCCCAACTTTTTCAACTACCATTTTTCCAGAAACTCAACTACAGATTTGCATCTTTTTCCTCTCTTCCATTTTTCTCCAGATTTCTCACTTCTAGCTTATTCAATGAACATATAACACTTAAACTAATTCTTCTACTTTCATTTCAGCTCATCATAACTCAAGCCAATTAAAAATCCAAAATTCAATAAAAACATCAAAAGAAATCCAATCTCATTCACGCAACTTCCAAATTTCTGCATTTCCTATTTTCTGTCATTTTCAACAACACAAGTACTTCAGGTCATTTCGTTATCATAACCTCACCAAAAGCTATATTCCATATCATTAAACTCATTTAAAACCATTTCTACCCATACTTTACAGATTCATGCATGTACAGTGAAAACAACTTATACATGTTCCACATTATCATTGAAATGCTTCATACACAATTCATGCATGTATTCCTTTCTGAATCGCGAAACATCATCAAACTTATTTATAGCACCAGAAACTTAAAATTTCACTTACCTTGCTTTTAAAAAAACCACCAACAGTATTAGTGAAAAGCAAGGTTAAGTGTTGAGGAAAAACCAAGCAAAACCGAAGAACAAACAATGAGCTTCATCTTTCTCAACTTGTGATTACGTGTTCAATTAACTCACTGACACATGGCTCGAAGCATGTGAGCCATTTGTCCTTCATATATAAGTGCTACATGTTAATATGTCATTTGTCTAATTTTCTTAATATCCCAAAAATTTTAAAATTTTTTCTAAAATTCCCAAAAATTCCAAAATAATACCAATAGTTCCCGAATGAGTTTTCATAATTTAATCGCATTTATAAATCCATTTTTTAAAAAAATTTCATGAACGCATGTACAATAATTTGTATATGTCAAAATTCATAAGCACATAACAATGAAATACTCAATTATGCCAAGCATAAAATTGCACTAAAATTCCTTAATATTCTAACCCCTAATACGGGGTGTTATAGTTTCAATTGAAGGAGTAAGATGCCACCTCATAAAAGGACACAAGGAGTTCTTCAAGGATCAGTTGCAACTGACTCTTTACCAAGAGAGGAGAGTACTGATGAGTCAATAGCCCTAGGAAATGCAAAGGCTTCTATAGGGCTTGGTAGTGGGGCTTTTTTTATCACTAACACATAAGTCACCGATTCCATAGGAGCAAGTTCCTCCATTGGATCCGAGAATATTCCAGGTTTTTGCTCAGGCCTTTGTCCAAGCCATGGGTTAGATGCCACAATCTTCTACTCCGGCCCCAGTTAAGAAAGGGAAGCAATTTGATAAGCTGAGGAAATATGAAGTAGTGGACTTCTATAGGACCACTGATCTAGAAGAAGCTGAGACTTGGTTGAGAAAGACAGAAAGAATATTAAAATAGATGGAATGTGAAAATGAGGAAAAAGTTGAATATGCTGCTAGTTTGCTTTAGGGAGATGCTTTGCATCGGTGGGAATGTTTACCAGGGAGTCAGATGAGACCGCTAGTGTTGGCATGGAAAGACTTCTTAGCTGGCTATAAGAAGAAGTATCTGTCAGAAGTTTATATTCAGCAGAAGCAGAGGGAGTTTCTAAGTCTCACCTAGAGGGAGATGACGGTGAGTGAGTATGAGCGCAAGTTTACATAACTGTCTTGGTATGCAGTTAAGATGATGATGAATGAGGCGGCTAAGTGTCTTAGGTTTGAATCAGGGTTGCATTTGTCCATCAGACAAAAAGTGGTGGTACAGAATTTTAGTGACTTTCAAAAGCTGGTTGAAGCGACACTGAGGGTTAAAAACATTGAGAACATAAAGAGCATCGTGAATAAAAAGAAAAAGGGGAGAGAACAGTTCAAGAGGGGAGGTGGTACTCCTATGTCTGAGAGGAGTGCTAAGGCTTTCCCTATGCAGTCTGAAGAGATGAGAAGTGGAGCAACCAAGTCCAAACATATGAGGACTTCTACTATTTCTCATCAAGCCTCTATGGCGGGAGGCAGTAGAAGAGGAGTGGGGGATAAGCCACCTATTCCTAAGTGTGACCATTGTGGCAAGTTTCATGGAGGAGAATGTTACAGATTGATAGGAACTTGCTTCAATTATGGTGATAAAAGGCATATGGCTAGAGAGTGTCCTCAGTATGCAAGACAAGACAGAACCCAGATGCAAGATTCAAAGAGAGCTGAGACTGTGGGATACAAGACTGCAATTGAAGTGGACATTTCTGAGTTAGCTAAGAGGGTGAGTTTTCTAGGGAGGTCAAGGGCCAAGCACCAGCTAGGGTGTTTGCAATGACACTGGAAGATGCAGAGACAGCTCTAGAAGTTGTGATTGGTATGACTAAATTATTTGGTGATGATATTGTTATTTTGATTGGTTCACGTTCTACCCATTCGTTTGTGTCATCAAGTAAAACTGTGTGTGATATAAATCTGAGCCCATTGGATACTCCTTTAATAGTTAGTACTTTAATTGACCAGTATATTGTGATTAGTCAAGTCTATAGAGACTTTGAGATATGTATTGGAGGAGAACGATTAGTGGTGGATCTAATGCCATTGAAGATGGGAGGATTAGATTTGATTTTGGTTATGGACACGTTAAAGTAGTATAATGCTAATTTGGATTGCAAACGGAAGATAGTAGGGTTTGAGTTGGACAATGGTAGAAAGGTGGTGTTTGTGGTTGACAAAAAGTCAAGCCCGCCTAGAGTTGTTTCGGCTCTAACAGCAGAGAAAATGATGAGGAGAGGGTGTGAAACATTTTTGGTCTATATGGTAGACACAAAGGTAGACAGAGGGAAGTTAGAAGAAATACTTGTGGTCATGGAATTCCTAGATGTTTTTCCCAAGGAATTACTAGGACTACGTGCACCAAGGGAAATTAAGTTTACCATTGAGCTTCTTCCAAGTACTGCACCAATATCAATTCTGCCTTATAGAATGGCTCTGGCAGAATTGAAGGAGCTTAAGGAGTAATTGGAAGAGTTGTTGGAGAAGGGGTATATTAGGCCTAGCTCTCTGCATTGGGGAGCTCCGGTTCTTTTTGTAAAGAAGAAAGATGGATCGTTAAGAATGTGTGTGGATTACCAGAAGCTCAACCATGTCACTGTCAAGAATATATATCCTCTCCTATGAATAGATGATTTGTTTGACCAATTGCAAAGGGAAAAATTCTTCTCCAAGATAGACTTGAGATCAGGTTATCACTAATTGAGGATAAAGGAGTCTGAAGTATCAAAGACTGCTTTTAGAACACGATATGAGCATTTTGATTTTTTAGTTATGCCCTTTGGATTGACGAATGCTCCTATAGCTTTCATGGACTTGATGAATAGAGTCTTTAAGTCTTTCTTAGACCAATTTATCATTGTCTTTATTAATGATATACTGCTTTATTCCAAGAGTGATAAGGAGCCTGAAGAACATTTCAGAATTGCTTTGGAGATACTGAGGAAGACTGAGTTGTATGCCAAATTCAACAATTGTGAATTTTGGATGAAGGAAGTGACATTTCTTGGACATGTGATTTCAGAGCAAGGAGTGCATGTGGATCCAAGAAAAATAGAAGTTGTGGTGAATTGGGAAGCACCTAAAAATATAACAGAAGTGAGGAGTTTCTTGGGTTTAGCTGGGTATTATCGGAGGTTTGTGGAGGGCTTTGCCATAATAGCAGCTCCACTTACTAAATTGACAAGGAACAATCAAAAGTTTGTGTGGACTAAGAAGTGCTAGAATAGTTTTAAGGAATTGAAGAATAGGCTTACAACAACACCGATTTTGACTTTGCCTTCAGGTAATGATGGATATATAGTGTATAGTGATGCCTCAAGGAAGGGATTGTGCTGTGGGTTGATGCAAGGAGATAAAGTGATTTCCTATGTTTCTAAACAATTAAAGCCCTATAAGATGAATTATCCTACGCATGGCTTGGAGTTAGCTACCATAATTTTTGCATTGAAGATATGGAGACATTACTTATATGGAGTCATTACCAGGATCTTTACAGACTACAAGAGTTTTAAGTATTTGATGAGCCAAAAAGAGATCAATTTTAGACAGAGAAGGTGGTTGAAATTACTGAAGGATTATGATTTGATGATAAACTACCACCTAGGGAAAGCTAATGTAGTAGCGGATGCATTAAGTAGGAAATCTACCATGGCACATGTGGAGGAAGTATATTTTCCTTTGTTGAAGGAATTAGCCAAACTTAGAGTGACATTGAAGCAAGTCAAATCTAGGTGTATATTGGCTAACTTTAGGGTAAGGCCAGTGCTGAGAAGATTAAGGAATTGCAAAAACAAGATGAGTACTTGAGCAAAGAGATTAAAAATGGTAAACCTTCTGAAATAGAGGTAAGGGAATATGGATTGATGGTGGTAGGTAACAGATTATGTATTCCCGTTATGTTAGAGTTAAAGGGTGAGATTTTTGATGAAGCACACAATGCTCCCAATGTAATGCACCTGGGGAGTATGAGAATGTATAGAGATTTGAAAGAACACTTTTCGTGAAAAGGAATGAAGAAAGATGTTGTAGAGTACGTTAAAAGATGCTTAGTATGCCAGCCAATTAAGGCTAAACACCAGGCACCTTCAGGCAAGCTTAAACCTTTGTCTATTCCTAAATGGAAGTGGGAAAGGATTAAGATGGATTTCTTAATGGGATTGCCAAGAACTATTAGGAAGCAAGATGCAATATGGGTGATCGTGGATAGGTTAACCAATTCAACACATTTCTTGCCAATTAAGCAGACAATTTCTTTGAATGCTTTGGCCAAAAAGTACATGGATTAAATAATTAGACTATATGGGATTCTAAGCTCTATAGTTTAGGATAGAGATCTTAAGTTCACCTCCAGATTTTGGGAAAGCTTACAAGAGGCTTTGGGAACCAAATTACACTTTAGCACAGCTTTCCATCCACAGACTGATGGGCAATTAGAGAGGATGATATGGACATTGGAGGTATTGTTAAGAGCTTGTGATATGGATTTCAAAGGCTTATAGGATGATCATCTACCTTTAATTGAGTTTTCTTACAATAATTCCTATCACTCAGGAATCCAAATGGTACCTGATGAAGCTTTATATAGTAGGAGGTGCAAAACTCCTATTTGTTGAGATGAGGAAGGTGAAAGGAGACTTGTAGGACTCGAGTTGGTACAAGTTACAGTTGATAAGATTAAATTGGTGAAACAGAGACTCAGAGTAGCTCAAGATACTATGAAGAGCTATACGGATGAACATAGAAAAGAGATGAAATTTGAAGTTAAAGACAAAGTGTTTCTTAGAGCTTCTTCGTGGAAAGGAGTCTTGAGATTTGGTAAGAAGGGCAAACTTAGTCCAAGATACATAGGCCTTTATGAGATCATTGAGAAGATTGGGCCTTTAACCTATAAGTTAGCTTTGCCACCGAAATTTTCTAAGATTCACAATGTCTTACATGTATCGATGTTGAGAAAGTATCGATCTAATCCTTCGCACATAGTTTAACCTTCAGAGGTTCAACTAAGAGAGGAATGGACTTATGAAGAAAAACCAGTGGAGATTTTGAACTCGAAGGAAAAGGTTTTTAGAAACAAGACAGTGAAGCTGATTAAAATCTTATGGAAGAACCATTCTACAGAAGAGGCTATATAGGAGCCTTTGGAAGTAATGAAGGAGGAGTATCCACACCTTTTTGTAGACTCAGGTAAGAATTTCAATGACGAAATTCTTTTAGAGGGAGAATTGTTGGACCTCAAAATTGTTTTCAATTATTTATTCATATTATTAATTAATTATTAATTTATTAAATTGTTTATTTATTTTTAGAATCGGGTCCATTAATTTAGTGAGCATAAGTAGTAATTAGAAATTAGAATAGAAAAGGTAGAATTAAATTAGTAAAAGTGTATTAATGAAGGGCATTTTTGGAAGATCAGTTAAGGATAAAGATCATAAGCATTAAAGGAAGGGGTAAAATGGACATTTTATACTCATTAAGGGCATAATTGGAGAGAAAAGTGTTGTCTTACATTTGGAAGATGAACAAAATGTGAGGGAGGGGAAGAAGAGAAGAAAAATAAAAAGAGAATGAGAGAAAAGAAGAGACAGCTAAGCTAGGGTTTCAATTTTCTTAGCTTTCAAGAGAGATCTTGAAGAGTTTGAAGATCTTGAAGCTAAACAAGTAAGAATAAGCATTAACTCTTCTTGATTTGTTGAATGAAGCATATTTGGTGATAGTTAGAAGTGAAATGAAGTTGAATATATGTAGGAAATTGTTTATGAATGGTATATGTAAATGTTCTCTTTTTGGGTTAATGATCAAAGATAGATCATGATTTATTTGTGAATGATATTGAGTTGAAATGAAGTTGAAAATGAAGTAGAAAAGATGGTTTAAGTACAAGATGGCTTATACGTGAAATGTTGGAAGTTAAAAACTAGAAAATGTAGCAAAACATGTTCACTGCGTATACTTTTGTGAAAGTTCGCCAAGGTCAACTTTTAGTTTTGCCGTGGTGAAGTTTCCTGCACAACTTAAACATGCTTCAATATTCTAGGAATATCTTGTTATGTAGTTTCTTGAATGGAGTGATTTTTATTTGGAGTAAAGTAGAGACATAGGAATACAATTTGTCTGAAGCAATAGAGTTTTAATTCCATCTCTAAGAATTCCAATTTCTTAATGGAAGTTGAGCATAGAATATTGCTTCAGTATAAGAATAGTCCGAAAATGTTTGGGATATAACTTTCAGATTACTGAACCAAATCGAATGATTTTGGTGTCATTAAAAACTTAAGACAATGGGGAACTTTTTTTTAAGAAAGTGTTATCAAATTTCTTCATTTACCTTATCATAATGATCATGGAAAATTGACCCAAAGGTCTAGATTTTGAAATGGTAATAGTTCAATTTTAGCATTTTTATTATTGAAACTTTATGAATTTCCTTTGAATGTTATTTGAATGAGAAAATTTGTTTGCAAGAAAACCTTATCCAAGAACAAGAGGAAGGGCATAATTGAACTTGGATTTTCAAGTGAAATTATGTGGGTAATGTATTTACGGTTATTGTGTGATTGAGCAAATTTTTGCCTATATGTGTGTGCTTAAATTGCTTGTTTTTTTCAATTGTTGTGAAGATTTGATAATGCATGATGAATTGTGATTATGTTATACCTTGAAAGAGGTTATAACATTTTGTCTAAATGAAAAGAAGAAAAAGCATGAAAGTATGAGTATAAGATAAAATGAATTGAGCATGAATATGTGCTTTTGTTTAGGCAAAAGTGGAACCATTTCATTCGTCACGTGCACATTGACTAAAGCCTTCTCCTGGCTACCCGCTTGTAGCATATGAGCTCCAAAAATTGGACTCATTTTATTCATGGTATAAACTTCGATTTCTCCATTTCATTTCTATGGAGCCCTCAAGCCATTTGTTGTGCATTGCATTTTATTTGTGAACATGATGAATAATTTGAATGTTGTGCATGGTTGGTTGGATATTTATCATCTATGTGATGAAATGCCTAACTTTGAGTTTTGGAACTAGAATTGAGAGTGCTTGAATTTTTGGATATACATATAAATATGCTTGAATTTGTGGCTAGTTACCGATGGCTATAAATATATTAGCCACTGAGCTTTGTAGCTCAACCCATTATTTTTACTACTTAAGTGTAGAACGAGAAGATCGTTGATCCTTGCAAGGCATCAGAAGCTTCAAGATAGTCAGAGGCTTTTGTACTAAGTTAGTGACTATTTTAGATAGCTTTATAGGAATATCAACATTAAGCCTCCTTTTGTATTTTGTTTTAAACTTTGATATGTATGATGATATGTAAGTGAAGCTTGATCAAACTCTTTCGATTTAGTAATGAAATGAAGAATTGAAGTTTCTTTGAGTATTTCTAGATTTATCCTATGGTTAAGTTTGGATGGTTAGCATTAAATATATGTGTCTTTAGAATATTGGTATTGGTTATTGAATGTGCTTTAAAATGTTTGAATATTGGGATTATAGGTTCGGATTTGAAGGTTTCGTCGCGATGAAGCCAGAAGTTTGTCGCAACGAACCTTTTATTTGTGCTATTAGGCGACTTGACCACGAGGAAGTACCTGTAGTTTGCTGCAGCGTATTTGTCATAAAAGGATTTATGGATTTAAGCTAGGGACAACTCCAGAAGTTGTAATTGGTATGATTAAATTATTTGATGATGATATTGTTGTTTTGATTGATCTAGGTTTTACCCATTCATTTATGTCATCAAGTAGAACTGTGTGTGGTAGAAATATGAGCCCATTAGATACTCCTTTAATGGTTAGTACTCCAATCAGCTAGTATATTATGATTAGTCAAGTTTACAGAGACTGTGAGATATGTATTGGAGGAGAACGATTAGTGGTGGATCTAATGCCATTGATGATGGGAGGATTAGATGTAATTTTGATTATAGACAGTTAGAGAAGTCTAATGCTAATTTGGATTGCAAATAGAAGATAGTAGAGTTTGAGTTGGATGAAAGTAGAAAGGTGGTGTTTATGGGAGACAGAAAGTCAAGCCCGCCTAGAGTTGTTTCAGCTCTAAAAGTAGAGAAAATGGTGAGGAAAGGGTATGGAGCATTTTTGGCCTATGTGCCAGACATGAAGGCAGATGGAGGGAAGTTAGAAGAAATTCCCATAATCATAGAATTCCCGGATCTCTTTCCAAAGGAATTGTCAGGACTACCTCCACCAAGGGAAATTGTATTTCCCATTGAGCTTCTTCTGAGTACTACACAAATATCAATTCTACCTTATAGAATGGCTCCGAAGGAATTGAAGGAACTTAAAGAGAAACTAGAAGAATTGTTGGACAAATGGTACAATAGGCCGAGCTCTTCTCCTTGGGGAGCTCTGGTCCTTTTTCTAAAGAAGAAAAATGAATCATTGAGAATGTGTGTGGATTACCGGAAGCTCAATCATGTCACTATCAAGAATAGATATCCACTCCCATGCATAAATAATTTGTTTGACCAATTGCAAGGGGAAAAAGTCTTCTCCAAGATAGATTTGAGATCAGGTTATCACCAGTTGAAGATAAAGGAGTCTGATGTGTCAAAGATTGCTTTTAGAATACGGTATAAGCATTTTGAGTTTCTAGTTATGCCCTTCAGATTGACGAATGCTCCTGTAGCTTTCATGGACTAAATGAATAAAGTCTTTAAGTCTTTCTTAGACCAATTTATCATTGTCTTTTCAAGAGTGATAAGGAGCATGAAGAACATTTAAGAATTTCCTTGGAGACACTGAGGAAGAATGAGTTATATGCCAAATTTGATAAATGTGAATTTTGCCTAAAGGAAGTGGTATTTTTTAGACATGTGATTTCAGAGCAAGGAGTGCATATGGATTCCAAAAAAATAGAAGTTGTGGTGAAATGGGAAGCACCTAAAATTATAGCAGAAGTGAGGAATTTCTTAGGTTTAGCTAGGTATTATAGGAGGTTTGTGGAGGGATTTTCCACAATAGCAACTTCACTTACCAAATTGATAGGGAAGAATCAAAAGTTTATGTGGACCAAGGAATGCCAGAATAGTTTTGAGGAATTGAAGAATAGGCTTACAACGACACCGATTTTGACTTTGCCTTCAGGTAATGATGGATATATAGTGTATAGTGATGCCTTAAGGAAGGAATTGGGTTGTGTGTTGATATAAGGAGATAAAGTGACTGCTTATGCTTCTAGGCAATTGAAACCCTACGAAATGAATTATCCTACGTATGACTTGGAGTTAATGACCATAATTTTTGAGTTAAAAATATGAAGACATTACTTATATGGAGTCACTACTAGGATATTTACAAACCACAAGAGTTTTAAGTATTTGATGAGCCAAAACGAGTTGAATTTGAGACAGCAAAGGTGGTTGGAATTACTGAAAGATAATGATTTGATAATAGACTACCACCCAAGAAAAACTAATGTAGTAGCGAATGCATTAAGTAGGAAATCTAATATGGCACATTTGGAGACGAAGCATTTTCCTTTATTGAAGGAATTAGCCAGACTTAGAGTGACATTAAAGCAAGCCGAATTTGGGTATATATTGGCTAACTTTAGGATAAGGCCAATGTTGAATGAGAAGATTAAGGAATTGCAAGAACAAGATGAGTAGAATCAGAGAGGAGATTAAAAATGGTAAGCCTTAGGAAATAAATATAAGAGAAGATGGATTGATGGTAGCAGGTAAAAGATTGTGTATCCTGGGTATGTTACAGTTGAAAGATAAGATTTTTTATGAAGTGTACAATGCTTCCTATGTAATGCACCCGGGGAGTATGGGAATATACAGAGATTTAAAAGAGAACTTTTGATGGAAAGGAATATAGAAAGATGTTGTAGAGTATACTAAAAGATGCTTACTGTGTCAGTAAGTCAAGGCTGAGTACGTACCAGGTACTTTCAAGCAAGCTTAATCCTTTGTCTATTCCAGAATGGAAGTGAAAAAAGATTACAATGGATTTTTTTAATAGGATTGCTAAGAGCCAACAGGAAGCATGATGTAATATGGGTTATTGTAGATAGGCTAACTAAGTCAGTACATTTCTTGCCAATTAAGCAAACAGATTCTTTGAATGCATAATCAAACTTCATGGAATTCCGAGCTCTATAGTTTCTAATAGAGATCACAGGTTCACCTCTAGATTCTGGGAAAGCTTACAAGAGGCTTTGGGAACTAATTTGCACTTTAGTACAGCTTTCCATCCACAGACTGATGGACAGTCGGAGAGAACAATACGAACTTTGGAGGTAATGTTAAGAGCTTGTATTATGGATTTCAAAGGCTTATGGGATGATCATTTACCTTTAATTGAGTTTGTATACAATAATTCCTATCACTCAGGAATTCAAATGGCACTTTATGAAGCTTTATATGGTAGGAGGTGCAAAACTCCTATTTGTTAGGATGAGGAAGGTGAAAGGAGACTTGTAAGACCTGAGTTGGTACAGGTTACAGTTGATAAGATTAAATTAGTGAAACAAAGACTCAAAGTAGCTTAAGATAGAATGAAGAGCTATACGGATGCACATAGAAAAGAGATGGAATTTGAAGCTAGAGACAAAGTGTTTCTTAGAGCTTCTTTAAGGAAAGGAGTCTTGATATTTTGTAAGAAGGGCAAGCTTAGTCCAAGATACATAGGCCCCTATGAGATCACTGAGAAGATTGGGCCTTTAGCCTATAAGTTAGCTTTGCCACCAGAATTGTCTAAGATTCACGATGCCTTCCAGGTATCGATGTTGAGAAAGTATCGATTTGATCCTTCACACATAGTTTAACCTTTGGAGGTTCAACTAAGAGAGGATTTGACTAATAAAGAACAACCAGTAGAGATTTTGGACTCGAAGGAAAAGGTTTTGAGAAACAAGACAGCAAAGCTGGTTAAAGTCTTATAGAAGAACCATTCTATGGAAGAGGCTATGTAGGAGTCCTTGGAGGCAATGAAGGACAAGTATCCACACCTCTTCAATGACTTAGGTAAGAATTTCAAGGACGAAATTCTTTAAGGGGGAGAATTGTTGGGTCCTAAATTTTTTATTATTATTTTATGATTTATTTATTCATTTATAAATTGTTTATTTATGTTATTTTATTTTCTTAAAAGTGAGTTTATTAAATTAGTGAGCATAAGGTTAGAATGAAATTAGAGTATAGTTAAGGTGTTAGATTTAAAAGGATGTTAGGTTAAATGAAAGAAGGGTAAAATTGGAAAGACTAAGTAAATGAGGGGTAGAAAGGGAAGAACAAGACAAATGGTCTTGAATTAAAAGAAGAAGAGAGAAGAGTTGAAGAGATGAAAAATCGAAGAGAGAAGAGAAAAGAAGAAGAAAAATAGTTGAAGAAGAGAGAAAGGGAAGAAAGAAAAGAAATCAAGCCTATAAGAGGTAATAATCTTCATCTTTCTTCTTGCTTTGTTAGAAAAGGGATTAGAGAAATGGATTTGTGTAGGGTTTGTGTAGGAAACAAAGAAGATGAACCCATTTGTGATTTTCGTGAGTTTTGAGTTAGGGGAAACATAGAGTAATGTGATATTGTGGTATAAGAAAGTTGGGATGAGAGAAAGATGGGTTAATGGTCAAAGATAGATCATGATTTATTTATGAATGATAATGAGTTGAAATGAAGTTGAAAATGAAGTAGAAAAGATAGTTTATGTGCAAGATGGGTTATATGTGAAATGTTGGAAGTTAAAAACTGGAAAATGTAACAAAACATGTTCACTGCGTATATTTCTGTGAAAGTTCGCCACGGTCAACTTTTGGTTTTGCCGTGGTGAAGTTTCCAGTACAACTTAAACATACTTCAGTATTTTTGGCATAACTTGTTTTGTAGTTATGCGAATGGAGTGATTTTTAAGTTGGAGTAAACTATAGATATAGGGCTACCATTTTTCTGAAGAAGTAGAGTTTTAATTCAGTCTTTAAGAATTCCAATTTTTGGAT
Organism: Erythroxylum cassinoides; assembly: GCA_027478405.1. Classification (NCBI taxonomy): domain Eukaryota; kingdom Viridiplantae; phylum Streptophyta; class Magnoliopsida; order Malpighiales; family Erythroxylaceae; genus Erythroxylum; species Erythroxylum cassinoides. The sequence continues at coordinate 45,201,228 of JANIPM010000008.1, read as the reverse complement.
GGAAGTTGAGCAAAGAATATTGTTTTATTATAAGAACAGTAAAATGTTTAAGGCAGATTACTATACCAAATTGAATGATTTTAGTGTCAATAAAAATTTAAGACAATGGGGAATATTTTTTCAGAAGAAAGTGTTATCAAATTTCTTCATTTACCTTATCAGAATGATCATGAAAAATTGACCCGAAGGTCTAGAATTTGAAAGGGTTATAGTTTAATTTTAGCATTTATTTTATTACTAAAGCTTTATGAATTTCCTTTGAATATTGTTTGAATGAGAAAATTGGTTTGTATTAGGAAACTAAGAAAACCCTATCCAAGAGCAAGAGGAAGGGCACAATTGAACTTGGATTTTCAAGCAAAATTAGGTGGGTAATGTATTTATAGTTATTGTGTGATTGGGCAAATTCTTGCCTATATGTGTGGATGTTTAAATTAATTAGTTTTTTTGAATTGTTGTGAAGATTTGATAATGCATGATGAATTGTGATTATGTTATACCTTGAAAGAGGTTATAACAGTTTGTCTAAATAAAAAGAAGAAAAAACATGAAAGTATGAGCATATGAAAAAATGAATTGAGCATGAATATGTGCTTTTGTTTAGGTAAGATGGAACCATTTTATTCGTCACGTGCGCGTTGACTAAAGCCTTCTCCTGGCTACCTGCTTATGGCATATAAGCTCCGAAAAATGGACTCTCATTGACGGTGTAAACTTCAGTTTCTCCATTTTATTTCTATAGAACCCTTGAGCCATTTGTTGTGCATTGCATTTGATTTTTGAACATGATGAATAATTTGATTGTTGAGCATGGATGGTTGGATATATGATAGATTCTATGTGATGAAATGCCTAACTTTGAGTTTTGGAACTATAATTGAGAGTGCTTGAATTTCTAGATATATATATATATATGCATATGCTTGAATTTGTGGCTAATTACCGATGGCTATAAATATATTAACTACTGAGCTTTGTAGCTCAACCTATTATTTTCACTCCTCAGGTGTAGAACGAGAAGATCGTTCATCCTTACAAGGCATCAGAAACTCCAAGATAGTTAGAGACTTTTGTACTAAGTTAGTGACTATTTTAGATAACTTTATAGGCATATCAACATTGCGCATCCTTTTATATTTTGTTTTAAACTTTGATATGTATGATGATATATGAGTGAAGCTTGTTCAAACTCTTTTGATTTAGTAATGAAATGAAGAATTGAAGTTTCTTTTGAGTATGTCTAGATTTATCCTGTGGTTAAGTTTGGATGGTTAGGATTGAATGTATGTGTGTTTAGAATATTGGTATTGGTTGTTGAAAGTGCTTTAGAATGTTAGAATGTTGGGATTCTGGTTTCAAGTTTGAAGGTTTCGTCACGGTGAAGCCAGAAGTTTGTGACGGTGAACCTTTTACTTGTGCTATTGGGTGACTTCGCCGTGGCGAAGTACTTGTTGTTCATCATGATGTATTTGTCTCGAGAGGATTTATGGATTTAAGCTGGGGACTTCGCCGCGGTGAATAATGACTTTCACCATGACGTATTTGACCCAAAGGGCTCAGTCGCTCAGCTTGAGAGTTCGCCGTGACGAAGCCAGATGTTGACTGTGGTGAACTTCACCCCAGAGGCACTGGGAAATCCGGAAAACACTCGGTTGTCGCGGCCAACCTGCCACTGTACACGCTGCCAATCCTTTTGAAGTTTGAATCCTTTTGACTAATCCTTACCCGATGACCTCGAAGGGTCGCCTCGGGATTAGGGAACGGGACCTGGGCCCAACAAGAACTTGAATATGGGGTGTTATAATGGAAGAGTTTTTAATTGTCAATGGAGGACAATAGGTTACCCACCACTATTTTCAACTTTTTCTGGGTTTCCTCTCAAAGGCAAGGGACATTTTAAGGGTAGCTATAAAGGAAGTTAATAGGATGAGGAGATAGGGATGTTGGTTAAGTAAAGCATATAGGCAATAGCTACTACAAGGGGGAGGGGCACTAGGTCTGGTACCTTCTAGAGTTGTTGGAGCGAAAGCCGTATGTAACGAGAAGCAAAGGGAGAAAACTCAAAAGAAGAGAGATTTAAAGGAGCATATTGAGGTGGCATTGTCCAAAAATTATCAAAAGTAATAAAACTGAAAGCCCTATAATGGTAATTTAAAATATTGTTACTAAAAATGGGTAAACATAGGGGGGAAAAGACATATAGAGGGAGAGGCACGCTGATAGGAAAGGAAGTAAAGTGGAGATGACTAGAAGTCTTAAGTAAGGGGAAAGACTAGAATATGAAGCAAAGAAATGAGATCATACAGAAGGACATCTAGGAACTAGGATCTGAAAGGTGGAACACTCTTCCTTTATCCTTAAGAAACCCCGAAGAAATTCATTTCCCTTCTTTCAGTGATTGCAGTTCCTGCCCTTTCCCTGATGTTTCTAGTCGTCTGTGTGTGAGCCTCAAGCTTCAAGTTAAGCTCCAAATGGAGGGTATGAAGCCGACGTATATGCTTTCTAAAGGGTAAGGTATAATGGAAACAATAAAAGGATATTACTTGTGATCCTTATAGGAATAATAGTCATATTACTAGACTATACTGTAAGAATGAAAGGTTCATTAGCCTAGTTGATCTTTAGTATTGGTTTGATCACATACATCAAGTTTTCGATGCATTTTCTAAGGACTAGAATATTAGAAACACTTTATTTTTATTAATCTAGTCAAATTTCTTCCTTTTTAATTATTTATTACAGATTTTTCTTGATCTTATATTTGTTTGATAAATTTCAATTTTACGTACTATATTTTATTATCAGGAGTATCCTTGAATTATTACTTAATTTTGATCAAAAAATTGAAAGGAATTTACTTTGATACTTGAGATAAAGAAACCTAGAGTTTCTTAAGTTATAACTCAAACATAATGGTAGGATGGGGAGGATAACATATTGCAGTGGATTATGCTAGGTTGATACTTACAAGAGACAGAATATAGTATGACTAAGCTAACAATGGAGGCTAAAAATTTTATGGCTTCTTGAATAACTATCCAAACATGCATATTGCCAACCTTTTAGATATATGTGATACATTTAAGATTTATAAATCTTTAGAGAATGATATTTAGTTGAGACTTTCATTTCCAATTAAGGAATGGAGCCAAATTATGGTTAAAATCCTTGCCATCTATATCTATTGCCACTTAGAATAGCCTAGTCAAAAAGTTTTTAACTTAGTATTTACCTATAGAATAAACAATACATCTCAATATTAACATATTTTCCTTTAAATAATTAGAGAGTGTGACATTGTATGATGCTTGGGAAAGATGGAAGGAGTTATTAAGAAAGTGTCTACATTATGTACTTACTTTGGATTTGTAAATGCAAACAGTTTATAGTGGGTTAATTTATTCATCAAATTAGTTGATTGATGGATCTGCAAGTGGGCTTACCAATTTTAAAACTCATGAGGAATTACAAAAGTTGAATAAGAATATAACAATAAATAATTACCAATAGGGGAATCAAGGATAAACCCAAAATAAGGTGGTATTCATAATATTGACATGATGAAAACATTAAAGGTGATGAGCAAGAAGATTGATAGTATGGTAGCTCAATTGGTATAATTGATAAGTTATGACATTCGTGGTAGTGGATATAACAATCATGTTTGTCAGGTACCTAACAATATAGGACAACCAATTAAACATGTTCATTTTGTGGGACACTGCCCCTAAAATAATTTCTATAGTAATACTTATAATTCAAAATGGAAAAAAAATCTTAACTTCTCATGGAATAATTAAAGAAAATAAAGGAAAAAGACTCCATTTGATTTTTAGGAATAACAACAATAATAAAGGAAGCCAAGTCTTTAAGGAGTTCATGATAAAATTATTTACTGCATTTGAGATCCGCTTTCAGAATACCGAAGTATCTCTTTTAAATCAAGAAGCTTCCACATACAACTTGAGAAATTACATTGGACATTTCGCTAAGTTGGTCTCTAAAGAGCAAATTATTGAGCCAAACCCAAGGGAGTAAGTGATGATAATGACTTTGAGGAGTGGAAATGAGCTAAAAGTTGAGGAAAAAGAGAGAAAATATGGAAAGAGTTGCTATGAAAGAAAATAAGGAGAAGGAGTAGGATAAAAAGGAGGAGCCAAAGAAGAAAGTTTTCAAAGTGTATAAATTGCCATTTCCATACCCGAGCAAACTTGAGAAATTAAAAAAAGGAAGATCAATTTAGTAAGATTTTAGAGTTTTTAAAACAATTACATATTAGTATTTCTTTTGTTGAACCTCTTGCACATATGTCAAGATATGATAAGTTGTTAAAGGATCTCCTTTATAACAAGAAGAAAATCAATGAGTTTGCAATGGTTAATTTAAGTGAGGTTGCTCTATCATTTTATAAAACAAGCTATCTAAAAAATTAAAGATATAATGAGTTTTATTATTCCTTGTAATATTAGTAGTTTATAAATCAGAAGGGCAATAGTAGACTTAGGAGCTAATATTAATTTGATGTCATTTAATGTATTTAAGAAGTTAGAATTGGGTGAAACTAAGCCAACTATGATGAGTATTCGATTAGTAGGTAGGTCAATTAAGAATCCTAATGGAATTAGAGAGAATTTGTCAGCTAAGGTTAACAATTTTATCTTTCCTATTAATTGTGTTATTGTAGATATAGAGGATAATGGAGAGACTCCTATACTATTAAAATGGCCTTTTAAACAACTGCTAACATGTTATTGATGTGTATGATGAAAAATTAATCAAAAAGGTAGAGCATGAGGAAGTAACTTTAAAAATATCCAATGTCATAATATATCCTCTAGATAAAAATGACACTTGTTTCTACATAGAAGTGATTGATACTAAAATTTCTCGTTTTATGGAAGTACGTGCATCAAAGACTTATATTATGCAAGGAGGAGGAGAAGAGATGGATAGCTCTATTCTAAAGCAGGGAGTATATTTGAAAGCTAATGAGTCTTTACTTAGAAATTGAGTAAGGAGTAAAAACTAAAAGAATTATGAAGAAGCAATCATTGGGAGGTAATCCAATTACTTAACTGTTTTTTTATTTAATTTGATATAACTATAAGTTAATGGAGATTTTCTTAGGATACTGATTAATTAGGAAAGTAAATAGAGTATTAAAACCTACATATGTTGTTTTTTTTTTTTTTGAAAAATACATATGTTGTATTTGATAACACTAATGGGATTTGAAGAATTATTTATGGAAGAGGAACGTTAAAGAAAGCACACCAAAAAAATGAACACATTGCTGAATTAAAAAAGAATGAAGTAAAAGAAGTGCATTACTTCGTTAAAAATTGTTTAAAAACAACTGAAAATATTTAGAGTAATGAAGTTCGTGGGGGATTTAGAGAGAATGGCCAACAGTGAAAACTTTCGTTCACAGAACACTGTACTCTTATAATTTGCATGACTTTTCAAGTTTAAACACTTGTTTATATGTACACATACTGATGTAGAACAGACCCTTTTCTTTTCTTCGTTGAATACGTTCCTAAGCCTCTCAGTAGAGATGTACACTTTTCTTATGAATAATGAAAGCGATTTTTTTTTTATTAAAGGAAAGCTAATGAAAACATATTACAAAACAAATAAGGGAAAATAGTCCCCGACCTATCCTCTAATAAGATATGATGATACCCGATAGGTGTAGTATCAAAATAAGTGACACCGACTTCAAAATGTTCTGTGTAAGTAGCAAGCCAGTCGGCACATCTATTGCTCTCTCGATATACATGACGATAAACAATAGTTCAGTTGCGGGTGAGCAATTCGTGAATACCCCTTACGATGGGGTTGAGGACCGAAGAGTGGTTGTCTGAAGAAGAGAGAATATTGTGCATTGCGAGATAGTCCACTTCTAGTTCGATCAGGCGAAAGCCCAGATTTCAGACAAACGAGAGTCCAGTAAATACTCCCCAAAGTTCAGCCGACAACGAAGTGCATCAGCCGAGATTCTGAGTGAACTCACCAAGTCAATTGCCCACACTATCTCTTATAAGACTGCCTGCTGTAGCTGAGGACTGGGAACAATTGCACGCTCCATCAGTGTTTAATTTGACCCATCCAGTTGGTGGTGTGCTTCATCCGATGAGATGCTCTTGATGAGGATGATACCCGGTTTCAGCTCGACTTCGCCACACGGTAGACTTGTGGATCTAATCTGCATAAAACAAAATGAGATAAATTAGTGAAGAAGGCCAATTGAAATGCTCGTTAAAGAGGGACATATTTCGCCAAACTCAGAGGAACCAACAGGTAGTTCCAAAAGGAATTGTCCAATCGTGGCCCCAAATTTTCCACTGCTGCTGGAGGTTCTTCAGGATCCACTCTTGATTTGACAGAGTGAAGAAGTCTGTAACACCAATGTGAGTAAATAATGAGAGCTATACTTCGCGAGCTTTGATGCAGTCTCTCACAACGTGTAGGGAGAATTCTTCGAGACTAATTGGTGGCAAATTTCGTCTATAGTGAGATGCCTTCTGATTCGTTGTTGGTTGTGAGTAACCAATCTTATGCCAGGAGCCACAGGAAGGAACGAATTTGTTGTGGTCCCGATCACTACCGGATAGCCTTCTAGACTCCATGATTTGTCTCATCGTCGTAGGCCCGAAGCATGGAATAAGTTGAAGCTATGGTGAAAATCCTCATGTCGGAAGCTCCACAGATCAAGTTATCCTGCCCAAATATCTCTTAAGGAAAAACGTGCCGGAGATTTGCCGGCAAATTCTGCGTTGTGAGGCAAGATTGAAAACCGTCCCAATTCCAATTGTCAACAGAGTCCACAAAGTGATATTATTATTATTGAAGCCATAAGGATACTGCAGGTGAACCGGCAAATCTGCGTTGTGAGGCAAGATTGAAAAGCGTCCCAATTTCAACTGTCAACAGAGTCCACAAAGTGATATTATTATTATTGAAGCTATAAGGGTACTGCAGGTGAACCGGTCTTAACTAACCCCACAACGAAGCATTTCGGTGTTGGCACTCTTAGGAGAAAAAGAAAAAGAAGAGGTTAAAGTTGGCGTTCAACTTCGGCTCAACCAGTGGATTGCTCGACCCCCAGCGAAAGACAATGTTGGTGGGCAAGTCCTTTAGCGGGTAATACCATTACTGCAAACGAAGCAATAGATTATATGTCTCACAAATACAACGGATTGCAAGATACTCTGCAGCCGCACCCTTCCAAACCATTTGAAACATAGACCAAGCTCTACAAGTTTCTACGAAGTCAATAGCAAATATCAACGAGAATGCAACATGTTATTGATGAAAGTGAGGCAAATTCAGATAGACTGAGCCCTGAACCTGTAGCTACAAATATATGTTTATTTTAGAGTGCCTTATGTGACACCACTGTAACTAGTTCTTTATCATATACATTTTCCCTCTTACACATTATACATTAACCATCAAGGCTCAATGTTGTTGTTAGAAAATTACAAACTTCATCCATCTCTTGAGGGATTGTGTAGTGACCTAGCCTGCATTGCAGTATTAAGCATTTGTTAGAATCTTGTAGCTAATAACACAATTCATGACTATAAACGACAACCAAAATGCTGTTGTAATAGAAATATATACCTATCGTAGGTTCGAAAGGTCAGATTTTGAAATCCAGCTGAACTTAAGATCTGTGCTGATTTTTCTCCATGCTTGTATGCAACAACATCATCACCTGTGGCCAAAAGTAAGGTAAGACTTAATTTACAGAGCATACATCTCAATCTCTAAAATCTTGATACATTGAAAACATTTGTCTATGCTTGATTATGACAAATATTACCGAAACATAGAAGGTGTATGGGTAACATATACCAGTTATTCGGTTTTCACTTAATTTTTCAATGGAGAAGAGTAAAACTTGAAGCAATACAATAGTTGGTATCAACAGTTTATAAGGTTAGTTTCAGAAACATTATTAGGCAATCCTTATGGCACAAGTCAAATACCGCTTTGTTTTATCTTAATAAGATGTACTTGTCAACATATACATCTACTAAAATAGGATAAATCAAGATGGACCACCACTTGAGTGTCATACAGAAGGGTAACAAAGTTATCTATTCAAATGAATGGTTTGGATGCAAATTTGAAGGAATCCACTACTGAGTTACTATGAGTAAAGCAGCCCCAATGGTCTTGTTCGTAAGATCAATTAAACGGAGGGACAGAAGGATGGCCGGGGGAAACTACGTTGGACTACTGGAATTACCACTTATGAACATTCAGCAGACGATCAAGAGTGAGGAATTGTGTATATGACAAGCAGAGAACTAGTCTTAGCTGTCTAGCCAAGAAACCTTCCTCCACAATTTATTGGGCCCCACATATAGCCTCTATCCCAACTCTTTGGTCTTAAAAATGATGGTTGATGCTTGCATAAAAGAAGACCAATAAAAACTAACAATTTCACAGTAAAACTATTATAAAAAAAACAAAGCAAAGCAGAATCGTCATCGAAGTACTTTAAATAGATCATAGCTATTGGCCAAAAGAACTTGAAAGAATTTCAATCTCCCATATTTTCCACTGAAAAACATTGAACAAAGATCCGTCCAACCAGTACGTAAAACAACTAATGAAATATTGTCATTCCCTGAGAGTGTAAGATATGGGACACAATAATTCAATCTACGTCACACTTCTCTCTTTGTCACATATGTTTGTTTAGTAGCTCAGAATGTTTGAAGAGAACCATTTAAGCATATGTAACTAAATCTTTACCACTTTTTCGTACCTAAGCCATGGCAGAGCAAAACTGGCAAAGAAGCTGCACGTCCAGAAGCTTCATATGCTCCTTCCATCCGATTCTTCAAGTTCCTACCAAAAAATGGATGCGTTATTCAACATATTGCCTAATCCTACAGAACACGAAGTTCATGTTCAGGGCTTGTATGGCCTGCCCAGGGTGCTATCTGTTACATGTTGAGACTTGAACGCCAACCTAGAACATGGAAGCCAGCCACTTAGACCAACTATTGCACTAAGGTTGACTGGGTACACATTTCCATTTCCATACTGTGAACGTATGGAGCATGTAGCAGAGTAAAGAGCAGAGGCAGCACCCATACTGAAACCACCCACACCAAGTTTGACTGCAAGATAGATGTAAGTTATAAAAGAAATCAACCATACAGAAAACCTTGGTGAGAGTTGCGTTAAAATGGTAATCCTATGACAATATATCCATCCTGAAGACAGAGCAATAAACTCACTAAATTGTTAAGCAACTGAAGTGAAATTCAAGTTGTACACAATACAAGCCATGCTCTCACAACTTATTAAATAGAATTTTCAGGACTATGTTTTAAAACTAGCAAATAGCATGATAAGGTCATATTACATTTGAAATGAATGTGAGATGAATAGAACGGACTCATTGGGATGTTTCTATTCTCATACAGGCAAACTAGTGTGACGCATCATACTTAAAATTGGGGTAGCTGCTGTAAGGTACTCTTTTATAGATTCGTTCGGCTCATTCAATTTGTATTAGAAAAAAAAAGGAGTATTTACAGAAAAATCATAGGGCTCAATTTGTAAGACAGAGCAATAACAATTTTTTAGAGAAAAACGAAAACATATGAATTTAGAAATTACATAAATTGGAAAAAGAGATGAAATGACTATGCAATGGCTAAACAAAAGACTTTGACCTTATCCAACGACTTAAATGAGACATAAAGACAATGAGGATCCGCAAGTTCCAAACAGAATCCCAAAATATTCCAAATGCAAACATTCAAGTGAATATGCTGCATTTTAACTAAATGGAACTATCTATCCATGTAACTTGCAGCCATGGATCTAGAAGAAGAGTCTCAAGAGCTGCAGATGTCACTTACTGCAATCAGGCTCAGTCGACAACAGATTGGCTACGTGTGCAGCTGAAGCATCCAGCCCTTCCAAATCATCAGGGGCATCATCTGATAAATCACCAACATCAAACCCTGAGGCATGTCATACAAAATACATCAGCCTTGCTACAAGCAAAATAAGTCAAGACATACTGACATTACTATTTTGTTGAGGGGAAGAGAAAGAAAGAACTGAATAGGAAAATAGGATTGTAAATCTAAATATTAAGACTTCATAGATAACAAAGTATGGTTAAACAACTTTAGAATTTAGTTCGCAGATTATGGATAAAAACTCGAATAAAGTTATTAATGGTCACAAATATCAAACAAATCTTAATCTGTGATCTTCTTTCCTTCCTATCCACAAGAAAAAGAATCATTTCTTAATTGTTACGTTCATCAAGCACAGCATGAATGATAAACAATACAGCCAACTATAATCTGAGTTGGGTTGATTTGTTAGCATGAAAACAAGATTGAACGAATGAGTTCTTACAAGCAGTGCTTGGGAATCCACCAAATATGGC
>JANIPM010000008.1:44919652-44935202 GCA_027478405.1 Erythroxylum cassinoides | reverse complement strand
CAACCCCCCCCCCCTTCTAGATCACTTACAATTTTAATTCTATCTCTAAGAGTTTCAAATTTTGGCTTAAAGTTAAGTTTTTGGATTCTGTCACTATTTGAGAACAGTCTGTAGAATTTTGGGTATAATTTGTAGAATACTGAATGAAAATGTATGAACTTTATTTTTTTATATTTTTTAACATTAAGTTAATGCAATGTTTAGCACAAAGAACCTAACAAAGGAATTAATGATAGGAAAATATCTAACATTTCTTATATTTTCTAACATTAAGTTCATACAATGTATAGCACAAAGAACCTAACAAAGGAATTAAAGTTTGTTATCTTCTCATAATACTATTCGTTGGTGGTGAACTGATTAATATTTTCTAGTCAACTTCATTCACAATTTCATCAAATATTTGAAACAAAGTATCATTGAAGTCTTCAATCCACTTTAAAAACATTATCTCTTTTGTATAATAAATCAAAAAAATTAATAATAGGCTATTGTTTTCTATTTGTCTAATCATTACATATAATTAAACACCCATAAATAATCTGTCATTCTTTTTTCATCCAATTAATTGTTTATTTGATTAGAAGTTTATTTCTGTAATCATCAATTAAATAAGCTTTATACGCGAGACCATAAAGGACAATATCATCCACCTTAGGCTCATAATAATAAGACTAGATATAATGATATAACTAAATTATACCATCATCTATTCATTGTCATGTCCACATTATGAATTGCTTCTTTTAATTTTAAGACATTATGGATTGAAAGTTGAGCTCCAAGAATTATTAATGGTGCAAAAAATTTAGTCACTTATCTTATTCTTTTTCTCATCTCATGTGCAATATTCCTTTCTTATTGGGTAATAATAACACCTTAAACATCCCCACTATCATCTTCACCCATTGCAAAAGGAATTTTCACTACTAATTTCGCACTTCAGTTTTGCCTGACATCTTTCTCATGTTGATACTCTTCAAGCAAAGTTTTCATTTGACATTTCATATTAAGGCTCACTTTCTTACAAGACTCCACATCACTTTTAATCTCAGCTAAATACTTCTATAATCTAGTGATTTTCTCACCTTTTAAATGTTTATTAAAGTATAAAGAAATAGTACAATTATTCATTCCAAGAATTAATCTAGTATAAGTTTAAGCCAGATCATCGAATCTTCCTGAAATGACTGAATTATCAGAAGTATTTGAACTTTCCTCCGTTTATCTGTAAAATAAATTGACATATGTCAAAATAAAATTAATAACTTTATATCAAAATAAAGTACTCTCCGAACTTAATTTCAATGTCAAATACTATCACAAAATATGTATTGATAAACTCAAAATAAGCATAGAAGCATATCTTAGATTCTAAAAACATACACGCAACTTGAACTCTAAAAACATACATACATCTTATATTCAAAATACCAACTACGAGTGACATTTAATCATATGAGATGGACATTTAAGTAAATTTCATGAACATATATAAATGAATCCTTAAGAAAATTTGAGACAAGATATTTTATACAAAAAATTCTAAAAGTTGTTAGTACAATACCATATATATATGAATACAAGTACATTAATAACATACATCATTTCTTGTTTCTTACATTTGTTTGGTAGTAAATAATTACACATTACAAAAAATGACTTTATTGTAAAAACTAAAAACATCATTATACTCTCATAATTACAATCTATATGAAAGTAAATCATATTTTACAATTAATTCCATAATGATATCAAATAATCAAATCTCAACTATTATAAATTCTAGAATGATAAAATTCTCTCAAATCTTAATCAATAATTTATTTTAGAATGATAAATTTATCTCAAGTTTCAACCAACAATTTATTCCATAATCATAAAATCATTACAAATCCAAACTATAATTTAAAGTCTATTTTGATTGCTTATAATCATAAAGTTATTCCAAAACCAGAATCTAAACTATAATTTAAAACTTATTTTTGTTACCTTAAACAAAATTAAGACACTATTAATTAGTAATTGTTAAACACAACACAATCTGTAAATTAAACCAAATTCAACCTAAACATGAATTAAGCCAAAGCCACAATTGTGACAACATAATCCACAATTTGATTCTGCCAAACAAATTCATTATAATTGAGTAATTGTCTAAATTTTAATAAATGTAATTGACATTTGACACAAGTCACACAAAACAAGTTTAAATTTAAAACAACCTAAAACTAATAAGCTGAAAGGCAGTAGTGGAGTGGAGCACGACATATCTTCAAGACTTGGATAAATGAGGTGAGGAGAGGCGAGAAACTCTGGCGCGAGTTGACTATTGGATTGGCAGTGCCTGGATGCCAGATAGCAAGAGAGAGTGGTGTAACCAAAACTGGATGCTAAATATCGTATCTTTTTTAGCTAGTACGATATGAAACCTTAAACATTGGTAATGGGAGAAAAATCTCAATGAAACATTTTCTATTTATTTTTCTACTATACTCTTTCTCTATATGTTTAGCTTAAGTCCTCTCCTAAGATTTCAATAGGTTTTGTGCCAAAGATTGTGGATATTTGTTCATATTATAGCCCTATTGGACTTTTGATTTCTCATAAGCAACAAATATCTCTAACCATTAGAAAATAGAAATAGGCTGAAAAAGAAGAAGATAGAGTAAAACATTTCGTGCATTAACTCTATTATGTTAGTTTCGGGATGCAAAATAACAATACTATGCTGGGTTTGGTTTCTCACTGTCATTGTTGCTTCTTTATTTTTCTCTTTTGATTGATTTGAATTTATATTTCGAATGCATTTATTTTTGCATCTTCTACACATTTATTTTCATGTTTTCCATTAGGCCTTTAATTTTTAGAACATGATAGAGATCTTGTGGTTTCAGTTATATATATTTGGTTTTTCTATGCATTTACTAATTTCGTGTTTTCTATTAGGCCCTTTAATTTTAAAAAGGTGACATAAAATATGTGATTTACTTTCACATTTTTTATTAGGCCTTTAATTTTGAGAAAGATGATTAAAATTTTGTGATTTCACTTTTATATAAGTTGTATGATCTGTTATTCAGTACAATTATATTATATTATTGTCTAACATCATATTTTTCTCTGTTCTTCAATAATTTTAACATTCACATTTAGAGGGTAATAAAATGCTTTTTTTATCAATTTTGAAACACTTCGTTATTCTAATTTAAAATTTTAATATTTTTAACCATCAATATTGCAAGTTAGAATTTATAGTTCCAAAATCAAAATTAAACTTATTAAATCTTGTCTTAGCTTTTCTTTATATTATCAAAATATATGAAGGCATGAGCACCATTCAACTAATTTGTAAGACTATGCAAATTTAAAAAAAAAGTTGCATGAATTATAAATTGAAAATGAAAGTTGCCTATTTTTAAATATAAATTGAAATGAAAAAAGTTGTGTGTTACTTGACGAAGAGGGAGCCTTATAAAAGTAGAAAGATACACGATTATTTCAATTCATTAACAAAATGCATTTTAAAAATTGTATTCTTTGCCTAATTAAAATTTAATTTGGTTTAATATATTAAACCTATCTTTTGTGCTTTTGGAAGATTAATCATAAGGGAATTTGTGTATTATTGATCTATATGCTATATATATACGTGAATATAGAGTTACAAGTTCTAGTATAAACTAAAAGGAATCAATAGGTATTATATATAAAGTTACAATTTCAAGAATAAAGGAAATTAAGAGTAAATTTATAGTTTCTTAATCTACAATCAATATTTTGCATAGTATTAAATTGTTGATAATAATATGCAAAACATTATAGTTGACTCCTTTTTAAATTCAAGATAGTGCAAATGAAGTTAATTGGAATTTGTGAACTAGCTTATTGACCGAATTGGTAGTTGAGTTTTTGTGAACATATTAGTTGTCGATGTAGAAACAAGAGAGATAGTCTCTGGTTGGACATGATGACAAATATTCTGAATATGTTTTATGCATTCGTGATATACTATCATTATGAGCAATTTGAATGGCATTTCGATTATCATAATAAGTAGTAGGAAGCTATCATAATAAGTATTAAGAGGTAATGAATGTTCTATATTCATATTTTGTAATAGCTCACATAATCATATGAGTTCAAAAGTATTGTTAGCATAGGCTCAATATTTCTCTTCATTTGTTTATTTTTATTTATTTATGAGAAAAATGAATTGCCAAAAAAAAGAAAATTTAATTATAGAATGTAGATAAGTAGGATTTCTAGCTTAATTAGCATTAACGTATATGTAAAATTTTAAAAATGAGGGTAATGAAAATTCCTTCTTCTCCTTCTTCTATAACCCGAGCTCAGAGAAGGAAGAGATAAGAAGGCTCCATGGAGAATCTGGTCAGAAATCCATAATAGAGTCTGACCACAACGACTGAATTGATTATCTTCATGCATAAGGATACTAGATTTTTTGGTATCATAAAATAGGGTACTTTTAATATAGTATAAAACACAAAGCAACACAAATAGTGAGTGGTTCGAAGAGCTGTCATAAATTGACTCACAATGTGAACTACATAAGTTAGGTTAAGACAAATAACTGTAAGATATATAAAACTCTACACTAGTCTTTAATATAATGTAGAATCAACTAGACGTTTATATGTTGGTGTAAGATGAATATCGTCGTCAATAGAAGTGAAAGTAGTTTTATTGTTACTTATATTTATACGAGATATGATTTAGTATAATACTTCTTTTGATCTAGATCATTATAATCTAACGAAATATGTTAGATGTCCTAAATCTTTCATCTCAAATTGTTGGTTAGGAAACTATTTCAATTCTGTAATGTCACCCAGGTTATTCCTAATAATGATCATTTCATCCACATAGAGCAACAAGAGTATAACCATTATTTATGCAATGAACAAACAAGGTGATGAAGCACTGTACCATATTGGGATAATACATTAAGAATTAAATTATACTTATATTTTATGCCACTATTAGTCCAAAAGACATTGATTGTTTTAAAGAATTAGATTTTGACTACTTGAGCAAATTGAGCATATATATTATGTAAATAAGATTTTTTGTAGTGAATAAATTTACATATATCAAGAAAAATCATCGACAAAGATTACAAATTATTTTGAATTTTAGAAGCAATAAAAACATTAAAAATATAATTTTGAGAGGAAGTCTTAGAGAGAGAAGCTCTTATTTCTCTTTAGATCATCTTCACACTGCATGGTCTTTATGGTTCTTCTTTGCTTCCTGTTGGCTCTCCTCGACCCTTCAGTAGTTCACTAATTTCTCTACTAGCTCAGTCACCTTGTCTAGTTTAGGCCTTTCTCCATCCCTCCCTCCTTCCCTTTTTAGTGCCCTACATGAAAAAATGATAATATATGGATTGATTAAATAAAATTAAGAAAGACCTAAGTGAGGTTACTTAGGCAAATTTTCTTAAACAAAGACATAAGTGAAGTGATTTAGACAAATGAACTATGTAACGTGACTTAGGCAATAAAATATGGATCCATAGGATAAGGAGTTAATAAAAATGAATAAAAAATTGATGGGCATGTGTAATGAAATTGAACTACATGTATGCTTCATGCATGATTTGATATTGCTTGCTCAAATAGATTATATCTTGTTAAGAGAATGATGATTGTGATAATTGATGAAATTATACCTTAATGACTATGATGATACTTGATTTAAGAATAGATGTCTTGCTTAAACCTTGATGTGCCAATTGACATTATGCCTTGATGTAAAAGATGTTAAGTGTTGTTAAGAACTCATTTAGCATGGTTATATGTGAATATAGGTAGTGAACTTACTTTTTTTTTTATAAATAAAAAGGGTTTTCAAAATGAAAATAAAATTTTCTAATGTATGACCATTTATCGGTAAAAATGTTTTCCCTTACTAATATCACTTTTTCATTGTTTTCCCCTCTTCCAAGAAAAAAGGAAAAAGGTTATTGAGTTAATTAGCTAACAACGACAACATTGAGTAAGAGTAATGTCTAGATAAGGTCGACCAAACTTGTCTGATTATTTTTGTTTTCCTTATGCATATAGAACATTGTGTCTTTAGATGTCAATGTAGACATTGGGGAATTACTATAGTTATGCATTTGTATAATTAAATTATTATTATTAATTTTATATTGTTAGTAAGTAAGATTTGAACTTATATAGTTAATGATGATGGGATTACAGTTATACTATTACGATGAAGGAATTAATTAATTATATCTATTTAGATTTAAAATATCTTGTTAATTAAATATTGACTAGGTGGATAAAATGTATGAACAAGTCATGTATGCTCGTAAGGTTAACTTGGCATTCTGGTGTAAGGTTAACACTATGTGGTCCACCCTAGGCCTTAATAATGTAAGGTGTGATATAAGTATTTATTTATTGTTTCTTATAATCAAAGCAAAAATCCAACAAATGGGTTTTGGATTATCTCAGATGGGTTATTTCATCTCATGGAAGGTTTTAGTGTATTTTAGTTTGGAATGTGATGAAAAAGTTTCATGGTCCAATCTTCTATCATTTATGCAAAGGAGTTTCCACAACCACAAAACATGTAAGAAGAACATTATATTTATCTATTATTAAATGCAGAATTAGGTTCTCCTATTATGAATTCTTATTGAGTTTAATTATATAGATGGACTAACATTTTGAGTATGTATATACGTTGAAGAATAAAATGATGACTATGGGACTTACTTTTGTTATGCCTTAAAATTTTGGTATAGGCACTGACATCTCCAACCATCAATTATAACATGTATGTTTATATGCTTTGTGGACCCTAAATGATTTGTTATAGTTGGTCCTTGTTTAAAAGTTATTGTTGACATATATAAATTTGAATGGAAGAGTTAATTGATATTTGAAAGAACCTATGTGAATGGGTGATACCAAGTGAGTTTAACTCTTTGCCTTATTTATAACTGCCTACTATAAACAACTTTTGAATTAAAACATGTCTTTGATGATAATATTTTACTATTATATATGTTACATCTTACTAGTAATTAGGCCAATTAAAAACAAAGTTTCACTTACAAGATAGGTATACACTTATGGTTTGTTTAACATGACTTTACCTTACATTGATTAAGCTTCTTCAAACTAAGTGTATCTGTCTTAAATGCGACAAAGGTTAAAAACAAGTTATAGATGCTAATACAAAAGCATTCATCCAATACAAATGAAGATGAAAAGCGAGAATTTTGTATAACATAGATGAAAAAGTTTGAAATCTATCCCCCACTAGGGATGTATTTTGGCTTTCTTAATACAAAATTATACATTTCTAAACTTTACCTAAGTAATAAATTAGGTCAAACAATGACCAATAACAATTATCCCTCCACCGTGACTTTATAATTGGGGGAAAAATAGAATTAACATGAATATAATATATTGGATTTAAGATCCAAAATTTACTAAGATGACTAGGTGATGAGATATGCTTGTGAATTTCTTTAAAAGGTTAGATACTAGCATCATCTTTATAAGGATGCATGATAAAATTCATTGTAAATGCCCATATTATTGCCAATTCTCAATTCATTTCACTATTTGAGTAGAATATTTTTAAGGTAATGCAATGACTTCTTATATAATTACTTAATAGATTGTCCTGATCCCACCCATGAAGATGTATTTTTACCCTTCTAATTATCAAATATGAAAAGTAAAGCAAGGAAAGCTTTTCTTAAAGTAGGACAAATACATGAAATTTTTGAATATTACTTCCATATAATGAAAGGAGGAGTTTATACCGTCTAATGGTAAATCTTTGACAACTCTTTCATCTAAGCTAATTTTTGAAGACAAAAGACAATAAAATTACTTCTATCGTTAGTTTAAGGTGTCCTTGAATTGGATAACTCTCTTTTTAGGGTTTTGAATTTGATGGATCATATTATTAGCCTTTGATTTAAGGTGACAGTGATCATGTAATAATACATACATTACCAAGGCTTAATACACCCAATACCCCAACAATGCACAAAAATACCATCCAAAACTTAAACTTTAAGTAACACCTAAACTTCAATATGAAAATACTACATTTTTCATACTATGACTAAGTACAATGAATATCATGCCTTAAAACAAATCATACCAGTACTCAATATAGTATGTACAATGAATACCATGCCACTGTAATAATTTGAAAAACTATATTTAATTTAAATTAAACAACACAATCTTCCACATAACCACAGTAAATGAAACCTATTTATATGATCATATTTTGCCTTAAATTTAAATTTAAATCCCAAAACCTAGCCGCGTAAGACTAGGTTTCAGTAAGTATATGAAATTACATAATAAGGTAAAATTTATTGTAGAATTTGGATTTCAAAATGAATAATAGACTAGCCTCCAATTAAGGCATTGGAAAAAGAAAGGAAGGTGGAGCTAGTGAAGGCTGAGTAATGCAAGAGTCAAAACACCTAATGCTTCGTTTTAACAAGATCCGTTAGTTAAAAAGGTATGAAATCCTTAAGAAAGGGGTTTTAAACCTAATAGGCATCTTTGGTCATATACTCTTGTATAGATTGGTTTAGTTGTAAAACTGTTTGAAATGGTTAAGAATACAAGGTTCACCTATTTTTAACATTTATGAAGATTCCTATACTGAAATAACACTCAAAATTTTGATAATATTAGACATCAATAAAAATGTGGTGTGGGATAAGCCTAATGGTATTTGTTTTCAGATAAGTATTACAGATTTGCAATGTCAATTTACCAGTTTGGTGTGAACTATGGTTTTACTATTAAAAGTATTTGGAAATACTTAAATATCAATGTTCTATAACTGACTTCCCTAAATACATACATATAGTTATAACATTTTTGGTGAAATATTATTCGAAAGTTGTGATTTCAATTAAAAAAAACTAAAATTTCACGCATTAGATCGCCAGTCTTGTTTTTTTTTTACATTATGTAGTTTCCCACACTATCTCTAAGAGGAGGGACAGTAAGGGTTGAGCATTTCCATCATAATTTGACATTTAATTTTTCAAGCTACTTAAATGTGATGGCGATAAGAAAAAGGGTGCAATATTTAAAGGATCCTATATTGTGCACCTAACAAAGAACTTAAGGGTTTTCTATAGGCTTTCTCAAATGACCATTGCATGTATAGTAAATGACCTTGATTGATATTGAAGTATAAAGCAAATGAGGTTAGTTAAGGCGGTTAGGGAAAATATATTTTAAATGGTGCTCGAAATTTTGAGGTTGAAGGTGATGAGAAAAGGGTAGAAGATGAGACCAATATGATTATTGATCAAGTAGAGAATAACACTATAAAGAAAAGTTGTTGGTAAAAAGAACATTTGTCCACCATCTTTACAAAAATTTTTAGAGGCATTACATAGGAATCAAAGTGGATCATCTAGGTGTTGAAAAAGTAGGTGAAAACACTAAAAGAGCTTCAAGAACTCTAAGAGAATTATGATTAGCAGTTGGACTAGATGGAAGAGACAATGAGTGGTTACTTTTCCTATATATGATATAACCTACCAATGCAGGCTTTTTTCGACTCCATACAATAACAATAACAACAACCAAAACAAGGCCCAGTAGCTATATGATCTTTACCATAGTAGTAAAAAATGATTACATTGGATTTATGTTCTCCTCTATTATAGTCTTTTTGTTGTCATTATTGTCAATAAGAACATCTAAATAATGTATGTTTATTTTCATATTGACTTTCATATAGTGCATTATGCATTAAAATTTCACAAAGACTAAAATATTTTAATTTAATTTATTATAATGTAATATTATTTGGTTATTATTTGTTTCATAGCCTTATTTACTTAAAATGAGGCAAAATGTGGCAGTTAATAGTTTCCTTCAATCAGTATTAAAGTTACATGTGTCAAACATTATGATGACCTTGAATTTTAGTTCTGAAGTTACAAAAATGGTGATACCCTAGGAATGGCCACATCAATCGTGTTAGGCACCCCGTACTCGTGGGTCACATGCCCGACGTCCTAAATGACATCTGAACGCATATCCCACAAAGGTGGCTAGCCCACACTAGGACAAAACATCAAACAACTCACTTCTCTTATTTCCGAATAAATTTTGGGAAACCTAAAATTAGAATTTCAATTTGACTTGTTTAGAACATTTGCGACTCTATATCTCTAATTTATTTAGAGACAAGAGTCATCTCATTTGGAGATCCCATAACAAAGTTATGGTTGCCAGAATCAAACAGGGCTTTTGTCCTCAATCATATTGCACCTGTCTTGGGACAATTTGCATAACTGTCATTAGAAATGCCAAATTAAGACCATCTTAGGATGATTTGAAAGAAAACTTCGAGATCTACAACTTTTAGCCAGACCTTGAAGGTAAATTCTATCGTCTAAAGGGTAAAAAATAAACCAGATGATAGGATCAGATGAAACCAAACGAAAAAGTAGACAAATTGAAAAGTCAGATGAATTGGAAAAATTGCCATAACTTTCCCTACAGATATTGGATTAAAGTGTTCTTTAAAGGATTTAAAAGAGGACTTCAATATCAACAACTTTCATGAAGATCTTGAAGACAAATTCTATCGTCTGAAAGGTCAATAATGGACCAAACGATAGGATCAGATGAAACCAAACGAAAAAGTAGACGAATTGGGAAAATTGTTGTAACTTTCCCTAATCATATTGGATTAAGGTTTTCTTTAGATGGTTTAAAAGAAGAATTCAAAATCTACAACTTTCGTGAAGACCTTAAAGACATACTCTATCTTCTAGAGGGACAAAATTGGACCAGACGAATGGTACATAGAAGAAGAAGTTTTGGTTGACAACAGAAGAAGTAGAAAGTCAACTATAGAAGATATGACGTCATCACAGACGATACATCTTCACAGATGATATGACGTCATCACAAACGATACGATCTATATTCCTAAGCATCTCCCATTATAAGGACCATAACTTTGAACCCAGATGTCCAAAAATTTCATATTATATACCGTTAGAAAGTTAAAAAGATGATCTACAATTTTTAGAAGGCACATTTGCCTAAACCAGCCTAGACTAATCCATATTTTTCCTTGAAGTCAAAACACAAATTTTTTCCTTATGAAAACTTGAAAAAAAATGCAATGTACAAACTTGAGAGAGTCTTGAGAAAAATGCAATCATATTCCATTTGCATCATAGACCTTATTGTGTGTCCCAAATTGATCATGAAAGGGTAAAAAATGAAAGAAATGTGAAATACCTAATTTTGGTTCCATCTCAACTTCAAAAGTAGCTTCTGTGACCAAAACAAGTTCTAATCTTTCGGGACTTTCACGGGAATCATTCACCGGCACGTGACAAAAGTCTTTCTATGGTTTTCTCAATACATAAGCTCCATTAACGGATTAGAGAATCTGTATGCTTACGAATGATATGAGTAGCTGCAGGAGATATTAACCTTTATATATAGTTTCCATATCGGGCTTCGCTATCACAAGCCCGATATAGGTCTGGTCTACACTAATTGGGATCTATTTTTCTCCTAGACTTCAACCTATTGATTTAGATCATTTATTGAGTCATTTTATTACCTTTATTTGAATTAAATTACGTAACTTAATCGATAAGTTATTAAAAACCAAAAAATAAAATTAATGGTTGTCTAACTTTATGGGAAATGACAAAATTGTCCGACATTCTCTCCCTTGGATAATCATCAATTATAGTTTTGACTCAAGTTTTAAAACAGTTTGAAAACTCGATTAAGTCATGCTACTGTATTGGTAATAAATTTAAAAGTTATAAAAAAATATTTGATCCAGAGATAATGAAAGTTTAACATTCTGTCCTGCAAGGTTTTTAATGCCAAAAAATATCAAACACATGTGTCACGTGTGAGACAAGTCCAATATAATTACGAAAATCTAATACCTTATTAACATGAATGGGAAAATGGAGTATATCAAACTAGGATGATACCTGTATGATCTAATATGTATCATCTTCATTTATAAGTCTCGATTTCTCCAACTTTATGCTAAACTGAAACAAAGAAATCATATTTTCTCTTACCAAATTCTAAACAACATTAGAGAAATGTATTTTCTCTCACCGAATGCTAAACAATATTAAAGAACAAATTTATGTTCTTTAACTGAATGCTAAACTGCATTAGAGAACCTTTATAGGATTAAACCTTATATCCCCCTATACCTTATTAAATTTATGGATATCCTTACTAAATTGTATATGTTAAAATGACATAGAATCAAGGTCAATCCTTATATATCCTAAATGACCTTTAAAATACTTAAGGTCGACACAAATCTTAAGACTTATGTATGTGTTATGACTATTTACAAGAAAAAGTATTACTAAGGATAAAAAAGTTGATAATCTATATTAATAAATAATCACAATGTCATAATACATTAAAATGTATAAACATACAAAGAGCAAATACAACGATCCCTAACTACTATTATCGGAGGACCTCAACATGCTCATACGTAATAAACACTAGTGGGTGAAGTCCTTTAGTTAATGGATTGGCTAACATCTCCTCAGTCCTGATATGCTCCACTTCAACTCCTTTATGGTAGTATTTGACCTCTAAATACTTTATGTAATGTCTGGTCTAATGCACACCTAGGCATACATCAGGCTACCAACCGCACTAGAACACGAAACATTCCTCATAGCGTCTCTCTTAACTTCATTATTTGGACACTTGCCAAAGATAATCTCTCACCATGACAGATAGGTGCTACAACAGGTCTACAATCATCCATATTAAACCTTTGTAACACTTGCTCAATGTATGCTCTTTGTGAGGACTCAATGAGTGTTGAGATTTGTCCCGATGAATTTGTATACCGAGAATAAAAGATGCTTCACCTAGGTCCTTCATGTCAATGTGCTTGGCCAAAAGTTGATTAACTTCATGCAACGTGATCAAGTTATTTGATGTAAGAAATATATCATTTACATACAATAATAAGAAGATGACCTTATTCTCGCTAATCCTGTAGTACAAGTGTCTTTCAACTTTGTTTTTCATAAATTCAAACGAGGTGAAAACCTCGTCAAACTTTAGGTATCATTGTCTAGAAGCTTGTTTAAAACCATATATTGATTTGGACAACTTACAAACTTTATCAGTTGCACCTTGATCTTGAAATCCTTCAGGTTGCTCCATATAGACCTCCTCATGAAGGTCACTATTCAAGAAAGCAGTTTTAACATCTATCTAATATAGCTATATGTCCTAATGAGCTATTATTGTCATAATCACTCTAAATGCATCCTTTGAGGATATATGAGAGAAGATAACATTGAAGTCTACTACTTCTCTCTGAGTGAATCCCCTAGCAACCAATTGCATCTTAAACCGCTCAACTTGACCCTGTGTGTCCTTCTTGGTCTTAAATAACAATTTGCAACTGACAGGTCTGTAATGTTGAGGTAAATCAACATGTACCTTATTTTGCCTCATAAATTGTTCTCATCCTTCATCGCTTCCCACCAAAAACGACTTGTGTAAAAGTAACTGGATCTACAACATGTCCTATATAATAGTCTTGTTCACCCAAATAGACTATGTAATCTAATGAGATAGCAGGTCGCCTCTCTCTGGTGGATCTTCGCAACTACATAGGTTCTTGTACCCTAGGAACCTCTGCCTGAACAAATATAGGCTCTTGTGCCTACATAGGCATGATACTCATAGCTAGATCCATTGGACCTGTCTATATGAGAAATGTATACGAAATAATCGTAGTATTCATCATGTTATCTCCTGAAGGGTGTGAGGGTTCACTCTCATCATGGACATCGTACTCTAAAAACTTAGCCGTCTGTGATTCTACTATTCTAGCCCCTCCCTTTCTACAGTAAAATCTGTAGCCTTTAGAGTGGTTGGGATATCCTAGTAGATAGCAATGAGTAGAATGAGGTTGCAATTTTCTATCATAAAGATTATATAACCTTACCTCAGTAGGGCAACTCCGTACACGAATGTGTGAAAGACTTAGTTTCCACCCTTTCCAGAGTTCAAAAGGTGTCTTAGGTACTGTCTTACTTGGGACTCTATTCAAGATATACAATATCGTCTTGATGGCTTCGCCCTAAAGGTATTTGGGTAGGATAGTCCTATTTTGCATTGATCTCATCATGTCCTTTAGGGTGCGATTACGCATTTCAGCCACACCATTTTGCTCAGGACTACCCCGACATAGTGAACTGAGTCATTATTTCAATTGATTCCAAATACCTAGCAAATAAACTGTTTTCTTATCATGCAACCCCATGTCTACCATAGTATTCACCTCCCCTGTCAGATCTAACAATCTTTATTGATTTTTCTATTTAGTTCTCAATCTCATTCTTAAAGATCTTGAACTTATCAAAAACACATAATCGTAGCGGAAATCATTGTCTATAAATATAAGAAAATATCTAGCATTGCATAACATGATTATATAGGAACCACTAATGTCTGTATGAATGAAGTCTAATAAACCAGAAGCATGAGTTAACCCCTTTTTCTTTATCTTGATAAACTTACCCCTGTGACAATTAATACCTATTTCTAGATCACCAAAGTCCAGGGTTGGGATAATGATATCCTTTATCAATCTCTCAACTCTATCCCTAGAAATGTGGCTAAGGTGTTTATGCCACAATATGTATGATGTTTCCTTTATGAAGGCTCTCTTTTAAGTAATAGGTTCAACAATATAAGAAGAGACACACATTTCGTCAGGGGTAAGACAAATTATATATAATCTGTAAGATAAGAAGGTAGTTTCGATATGTCTTGCATTGATAGAAATATTTACAACCGAAGTATCAAATACAAAATGATAACTCTCTTTATCCAAAACTGATACAGAGATCAAATTACATCTAAAAGACGATATATGAAAAGTGTCTCGTAAAACCAATACAAATCTCGTATCGAGGTTCAAACCTACATCCCTTACATACAAAACGTCCACCTCTTCATTGTTGCTGACCATCAGCTTCTCCTCTCCTTTAGTCGGCCTTCTCGTGGATGTATGTGGAAGCAACATGATTAGAAGCCCCATTATCTAGCCACCAAGAACTTGATGTGGCTATACTTAAGTTAGATTCATGAATCATGTAGGCCGATGAGTTACCTGATAGTTCTTGTTTAACTTTCCAAAGTTTGTACTGCAGGTAATCAGCTTTCCTATGCTCATTCTTCTTATAAGAAGCACCTCATACTCTTTATATCATATGGGCCCTTAGTTATGCTAAATTGTCCAGTTTGAATCTGTATAGAGGGTTTGGGCTTCTTACCATTACCCTTAAACCTCTGTTTTGAAAACCGGATCGGAACGGCTGGTCCGACCAGTTCGATCGGTGATCGGTCGGCTATCTGGTCCAGTTCACCCTTTAAAACCAGTTCTCAATTGAACCAGTGAGAACCGGTCAAAACCGGTTGGACCACTGGTTCAATAAAATTTTTATTTTTTGTTTGTTTTT
>JANIPM010000008.1:44900819-44917518 GCA_027478405.1 Erythroxylum cassinoides | reverse complement strand
ATATTAATTAAAAATAAAATAATACTACACATAAATATTGAAATATGGTAAACAATATATATATTACAACGAGATATATATAAAAGTAGTGTAAAATGCCAATTAAAAGTTTAACAATTCTTACAGAAAAATAATAAATACAGTTCAACGCCTAATATTTATTTAAGAAGGAAAAGAAATAATTATTTGTTTGGATTCCTATTTACATTAGAGTCGGTAGAAAAGGTAATGGGGTTTCCAATTTCTAGATTCCCAAGAAACCTCTATGCACACTCCAAGTCATCAATTGGAATAGTTAATCGTCGACCCAAATCGAATATGCACGATGGTATTAGAGGAGCCACATGTACTAAGAATTTTAGCTAATAAGCATAGAAAATAGAACAATCAAATATAATTCAAACGATATTAGGAAGTCGAATTTGAATAGATGCATACTTGACTAATAAACACCATGATCACCACGATAAGTAGGCATAGGTTTTACAATCAATCGCTATCTTGAGACAATTGATTTTCCTAATAACATACGAACCATTGGGACATCACCACTGCCTCCATTTCCATCTATATCCTTTTACATATTTGGGGAAGCTTAACATAACATATAGTATATACAATCAAATATTCATATATATAATAGCTTCATAACAGGAAATGAGATATAGATAATAAGGAAATTGGATGATACTAAAAACCTTGAAGAAGAATATAGGCCATGGAAGGCAAACGCTTACTAGTGTATGAAGAGGGGATTTGTTTTGCATTAATTTGTTCTTGATCTTGAATAATTTTGCCACATTCCTCATAGTGGAACTCATTTCCACAGTCGTGAACTAGTCTCCACGTTGACATTTCGCGATGAATTAATCGTAACAAGCTAATTATGAATAGTCAATAGAAGAATTCTTATTAGAATATTCCAACACTCTATCAATGTATTAATTTTGTGATCTCATAAGGTTGAGAATGTTAAGTATGTATGTATTATGTTTAGTGGATTTTGCTTTAAATTAGCTTGCTAGTTTTGAGCAACTCCGTTATATAAGGATGTATGCTAAAATATTTGGTCTTTAAAAATAAGAGTAATAGGTTGTTAGTTTGAGTTTTAATTGTAATGTCTAACATAAAAACACAATTGACCATATTTCTAGTTTTGACCATTTGACTTTTAAGTGTTACGTGTAATCACAACTTCATTACACGTTCAAATAAAATCATTTTGGAAGATACATTTATATCTTATAAGTGGGACAATCAAATGTAAATATGTACATAAACATCTATTGTAGAAGTAGCCTTCATTTGTCAAATAGGTATGGAAACTCATACACATCCAACACAGAAATAGAAGAAACTATCTTCCAAAAATACAAGCACAAACAAAAACCCATATACCATAAGCATAACACAATAATTACAATAAACTCTTACACATAATAGATAAACAGAGCACCAGAAGGAGGGCTTGAAAATAGAAAAGAAGAACAATACCAACATAAGTAATGACGCTTCTTCAACGGTGACAAGCAGAACACAAGAGATGACCACAACAGATGGGACAATGCTTATTGGATGGTGAACAAAGAGGAATGTTGATGGGTTCATTTTTGTGTTAAAAACCTAGTAGAAAATGACGTCATTTTCTGTTAAACAAAAAGACGTCTTCTTAGATTATGCAAGGAATAAATTTACCATTTGTCATCAATGTCCATAACTATCACGAAATGGTAATGGCATAAAGATAGCATTATATTAATTACCATATTAGGGGTTCGTTGTGGTGGTTGATCCAGAAGCTCTTGTTTCATGTTTTGTCTTGTTCTTTTTATACTTGATATGTTTGTGGTAGCTCTAGAGTTTTTTGGGGTGGAAAAGGTTCGAAAAACCCTCAAAATTTGACTTTTCTATGTGTTTGTGCATCTACCCGATGCAGGCCACGATCGTGGGCCACATATAAGCTCTCTATCATGATCGTGTCAAGAAGGTCACGATCGTGGGCGGAGTCTGATCCTTCTATCATGATCATGGCAATTTGGCCACAATCATGAGTTGTCTTCTCTTGCTTCTGTCACGATTGTAGCTAATGGGCCACAATTGGGGATCATTACTTTGGTTTAAGTCTTTCCAAAACTTCTTCATTCTTCGCTATTGACCTGGAAACACTAACAAACACATCAAGATACCTAAAAAATATAATAATTAAGCTCAAATGCTTGTACTAACCTATAAAAATACTTGAAAACAAATAATTCACAAACTAAACAATTGAATAAACGGATAAACACATATCAAACTATACCCTAAAACATGATGCATTTCACACTTTTCACAAATGGAGAGAGAGAGAAATGGAAATAAGTGTTCTGAGCTTTCCAGAGGTGATTGTGAGCTAGAGGAGAAGGAGAAGCGAAGATTTTATTGACAGATCCATCAAAATATAAGATTAGACATCTAAATCGTTATAATACTCGATAGAAGACAATTGGGGAGATTTAAAATTATGATTTCATTATTTTCGATTCATTTTTTTTATGTATATACAATTTCATATTCATTGATGTATAACTAAATTTTCTATTAGTATTTAGGTTGGATGAACCCTATTTGATATCTGAACATATATTGATTATTTTGTTAATGCAATTGGTTGTTTGATTTGTTGAGATCCAATTACTTGTTTTTATTTATGTTCTAGTAATTCAGAATATTAAATCATAATTTAACTTCTGACGTAGTGGTCAAGATATCCTAAGTTTGAATAAATCTACGGTAATTGGAAAGAGTTGATTGCAACCTTAGGGATAGGATCACATAAATCTTCTGGATTATGGTCAACGTAATCCAATAAAATTTAACCTAAGTAATTCAGTTAAAAACCTTAGGATTAGTTATTACTAGACTCAAGGTTAACTGCTAGCATACTATAGGAGTCTCCATGGTCCAATAAATCATTAAACCAATTGCATAACAAAAGATTAATTTGTTAAGGTTTAGGGGGATTCAAAACCTAAATACTAATCATCTAATATTGATAATTTTCTTAGTGCTTCCTTAATTATTTTTTCATTTTCATTTCCCATTTATTTTACTTTAGTTTTTATTTTCTCTATTAAAATCTGAAATCAATCCGTAAACTAGATAATAGGACAAACGTAACTATTAGTACTCAGTGTCCTTATAGAATCGACATATTCTTGTCGGTACTAACTAGAGCTACGTCGTGCACTTGTCGTTATTACAATATTAACTAACTCACAAAATTAGTCAATCATATATCTGCATACTGAAACAAGGCCATATATCAATTTCATGAATAAGTATTAGGTAGATATCAAATGAACCCTATAATTGCTCATTGGAAAGAAGTATAGTAAGTATAAGTATAGTAAGTATAAAGGTACCTGCAAATAATAAAGAAGTGCATGCTCATGTATTTAATGTCTAATCATCTAGACGATACTAGACACTCATATTCAGATATTTTTTAGGTATCTTGATACATAAAATCCACATTTAGTTATCTATTTCTTTGAGAAATTGGAGCAATATCATGAAAGAGTGCTAATTAATCTATAATTACTTCATGCACTATAAAAGCATAGTTTGTGACATGTTTTGAATCATGCATTGTGGTTTGAGAAATTTATTCCAATACTTAAAATTGCCAACATCATTACCATGTCACTAAAAATTTATTATAATCATTTCTCCGAGAATTACAAATATTTAAATGGTACCAAACATATGAAATTTAAGTATTTTGCTGTTAAGAAGTTCGTAAAAAGAGTTTTATTGAGTATGTTACTACTAATATGATGATAACAAATTCATTAACCAAGGGTTATAGCCAAAGACATTTAAGGAACATATAGGTAAAACGAGTCTTGGTTATACTATCAAATGTTACGATGATTTTAGCTCTCTAAGCTCATTACGTGTTTCTAATTTTACAGCGGTGATTTCTTGTTTTAAGCTTATTATGTGTTTCTAATTTTGCAGTGATGATTTCTTATTTTATAATAATGTACATTTTTATGTTTTAATATTTTAATAGTAAAGTCTACAAGACAATTATAGACCATGATTAAAATTATTTATATCATTATTTGGAGACCTAGTATAGTGAGGAACAAATGTTGTAGTGTATGGAAGCAATAATGTAGTGTAAATAATTTATAATTGCCATAACTCACACTTGTTATTTTATTATAAAGAGTAACTTATGTTGATCTTTCAATATTTATTCGTATCCAATTAAAGTTATGTTTTTAATGTTACGATTATTTTATGATTAGTCCAAATAGCATAATGCTAGAATATGACGTAATACTAGGCTAACTAATAATTTATGTTTGGATTTAATTAATACTGACATAGTTAAATAATTATGATTATTGACCCGATTATGCAATAAGTGTATTATAAAAAATATATATTAGTTTCCCCCTATCCATTATAATTAGGTGCTACATGTCAATTTCATCAAAATTTTTGGATATGTATTTATCTTTTATATTATAAGGATTATATGTTTTTGAACTTTATTCACCTATAAAGTAAGTTTAATATTTCAAGCCGAGCTGATAAGGGGCTCTCTTAGTTTAAGTGAGATTGTGGGTTCAAACCTCCTTCATGTATGCAGCCGTTTAAAACTTGGAGTCAGAGTTTTACCTCCTGTAAGGAACCTACCCGACTCAAGCGGGAATTAATCTGAGTGTGAATAACTTAAAAATGCTTTCTCATAATTAAGTTCCTCCTGAAATATCTTGTAAGTAAAAAAAATAAAAAATCCAAACCGAGTGCTTCTACCGATAATATTCCAACACATGGAACAAGCAGGTAGAGCGAAGGTAGCGAGTGAGCGACAGCCTACATTTAGTAGCGTTTTGTCTTCCAACGTAATCTGTTTAACATAGATTTACCGCGAACTTTTATTAGACTAGACTATTCCTTTTGATTAATTAATTACCCGTGTTGTTTGTTGATCATGTCAAACACAGTGTATGAGCTTACTAATTAAAGGCGAAACACCCTTTATTTTGGGAAAGAAGCGGTAATGGATACTGGTGCCTGACCCGCTCCTCACAATCTCCATCTGTTTGCCTCCTTGCTTGGTGAAAAGAAAAGCAGAACAGCTCAACCAAATCAATTCAGCATCAGATGGCCAGTAACTCTTCCCGTAAGAGTCGTTACACGTTGACGACCTCCCTGTTCCTTGTCCTCTTCCTTTTAACCATTTTCCTCTTCAGCAAACGGGCTCTGGAGCCCGCTCTCGTTATTTACAGAGACTTCTTTCCACTCTCTAGTGTCCATTTATCGTTGCCCGATTCCGCTACTCCTCCTCAATGGTCGTCTGATGAGGTGGATGGAGCAGAGTCGTTGAGCAACCAGCTGAAGTCTTCGATATCTGAAGCTCAAGCAGTGGAGTCAAAGGATGGTCTTGGTTACGTTGATGGGAAGCTGTCTCCAGACAACGTAAAGGGCTCAGATTCTGATCTGGGCCCTGTTGGACCTACTGTTGCTAATGGGGATGGTAGTTTGACGAAGAGTACTCGAGAAAGTGGTATAAATGACCCAGATTCTGCTGAAGCTGTTGCTGTGAAGGTTGATAATGGGGGTGATCATTTGATGCGGAGCCACGACGAGCGTGAAACCAACACTGGCCTACATTCTGCTAAAGCTGTTGCAGCAACGGTCGATGTTGTGGATGATAAGTTGACGAAAAGCGTGAAAGAGTGTGATTTGTACATGGGAACTTGGGTGAGAGATGGCGGGTACCCAATTTATAAACCCGGCTCATGTCCGTATGTGGACGAGGCTTTTGACTGCCAAAGCAATGGAAGGCGTGACTCCGACTATTTAGAATGGCGTTGGAAGCCCGACGGTTGTGATCTTCCCAGGTGTGTCGTCTCTTGTCTAATTTATTTTTATTTGTCTGGCCATACATGTGCTGCTTACATTCTTTTAATGGTTTGCTTTCTTGGTCTGATCCTACGGTTTTGATCTTATTTAACTTGATTATTTTTATTGGGAGGACATTGAGCTGCATTATTTAAACACATGTTGATTTGGGAAGTTATCAAAGTCCGAGCAGTTTACTGGTATTGTTGTATTCATAACATAGTTGTCAAAATAGGGGTTCCTTAATCTAACCGATGCAATGAGATATTTGTCGGTCTCCTGATGTATTGTTCCGAGTTTGGCTACTAAATTAAAACATACGTCTATCTGTTTATAGCTTGTCAGTCGATGTTTGAGAAAATATGGAATTAAGCTATTATACGATTATTGTAAAATCATACTAGTTCAATGTGTAAGTGATATCAGTTGACACCACATAGTACATTATACTATTTGATAAAATCACCACCAATACTTCAGCACGTTATTTGAATTCTAGGCCCTTGAGTGCATAACATTTTAACTTGTTTATTCTTCTTCCTCATCCTCCCTTGTATCTGCAGCAGACCAAAATCTTTGAAGATCTATTCCCTAATGTCAATCTATCATAGCTCAATGCATATACTACCTTGTAGACTTTTTGATTTCTTGATAACTGGGGACCGTTTTTAGGTGAAACAAATATCTTAATCTAGTGCCATAATCCTGATTTCTTATGGTTCAAATATTAGTGGTCTCAATGACATGAATGAGACCTTGTAAAATTGCTGTGAATTCCTAGATTTTAGGAAGGAAGCGATGGTATATCTAAGTCGTTGAGGATTTGAAATGAAAAGAAGAATTGGATATCAAATATTGAGCTGCATAGGAGCGAAAAAATGCAGCTTTATGGAACTTGGTTATCACAGTAATATATATAAGTTTTAGTACTTCAAATGTCTATGAAATGCAACTGGAAAATATCACTCTTGTAGTGTATTTGATAAAACTGTTAACTTCAAGGACCGCAACTCTGCCTTATCAGGGCCCCTAGCTTAACTAGCTTAACTACAACAAGAATGGGAGATATTCAAAGATTGAAACCAAGAGAGAAAACTATAGCAGGAAACTTTGACCATCTTATTTTGCGATAAGAGAGAGCTAGTAAATGGAAGAATATGAGAATTCCCGCAATATTTGTGGGATAATATCACACTCCATTGTTCTCCTGCACTTGTTTAGAAAGTGTATTTGTCGCCAGCTTGCAGCAATATATAGTTGACACATACAACCAAGCCAATGCACGGTCTATTGCATTATGATCTTTCTTGTAGAATCTACTGCAACAATTAAAATAACATAGCAGAAAAGGAAAAATGTTGGGTATATCCTTTTTCCTTATTGTGACGAGATGGATAACTTGCATATGGACTAATTACAAGGACCATACCTTCTTTATTTCAAATCACTGTTTGCACACAGCACTATAACATATCATGTGTCATCTTTTTGATAATGTCTTACAATTGGTTAAAAGATTTTAACTTATTCTCCGTTGATTGCAGAATTTCCAAAGTTGAAAAACTTTTGGTTCTTATTCTGCACCATACATGTTTTTGTATCTTTCTTTGATAGTTCAAACAGCACAACTCTAATGCGAAAGAACTTAAAGACTATAAGAGAAATAGAGGAGGAAAGATTAATCAATCACTAGCTTTAATTTGGTGGGATGAAGATTGGGAATTGAATTGAAATTGAAGATAAAGGCTGAAATTCAGATAGCATTAGGATTCCTTATTAGATAGGAAGTAGAGTGATAGAAACTCTAGCTTAGTATGCTAGAGGTAAGTATATTATTGATTATAATCAGTGTTCAACACTGCTATTACAAAGTGAGTCCGTAGATCACCTCCTATACTAGAGCTAGAAATGCTCCTTAGGGAGAATATAGATTCTCTCTATCTAGAATGTCACTCCTTTCTTCTGCCTCCTGCCTTCCTCCTTCCCTCTCAAAACTAGACCTCCAACCATTCTGTTTTGCCAGCTCATCTATTACTAACTGACTAACTAACTTCCCCCTTTCTGCGCTCTTTATTTCTCCTCGAGTACACTCTCCATATCCTAGGCTTATTCCCCTTTCTGTTATCTAATTTGTCCCCACCCCTATCAATCCTAACACTGCTCCCATCTAGAAGAACAACCTTGTCCCCAAGATTGTGTTGAGGAAATTGGCTGTGAATAACCAGTTCATCTTCCCATGTAGCATTCTGTTAGGATTAGTACTGTCAACAAACCTAGGATATGGCAAGACGAAAAAGAGAGGGGGCTGAGGGCAATGATAATCATGTGGGCAATGATGATGTGGACAACGCTGCACAAGTTAGTTAGGATTGTGGCACATGGATGGGGAATAACAGAATGTACGGGTGGTTAGATAAGTAGGGGGGCAGGGTGAGAGTAGGGTGAAGGAAAAAGTGAGAAGAATATTGTGACAGAGAAAGAAGAAATTCTTTCCCTGAGGAGCAGCCATTGCTCTGGTTAGAGAGTGATCTTCGGATCCTCTTGTAATAGCAGTGTTATCACTGTTTTACTATCAATAATATACTAGTCTCTAGCTTATTAAGTTAGAGGTTCCTAACATAAAATTAGGAAAATATTTGTCCAATGATGTAAACTTCTTTACTTACTTGATATTTGTTGCACAGTTTCTTTTTGTGTGCTTATCTGTTGGGTGTTTAGGTTGGCGCATTAATGTATCTCTTTATGACCTATTTGCTCTAGAGAGTTGGAGTTTGCAATCCAGTCATGCTTCTAGATGAGATTGACAAGACTGGTTCTGATGTGCGTGGCGATCCAGCTTCAGCTCTGTTGGAGGTTCTTGATCCTGAGCAAAATAAAACATTTAATGATCAGTATCCTTTTTTCTGCTAGATGTCTTCTGTAGTCTTAATTTTGGGGTAAAATTGCACTATGTTTTAGGTAATCATTATTGTATTAAGAATATGCATTTCCTTTATCTCAGTTGATGGATTTTTAATTTCTGAATCTCCCCAACAATTTCACAGAAGGAATGATTAGTTATGGGTTCATATATGTAGCTTTCTATTTGATTTGATTTGATTACATTGTTCATTTCACCATTCATTGTGATAAGCATGTTTGCAACAGTGTTCCCTTGATTTAATTTCTATAGCTATTTAAATGTACCCTTTGATCTTTCAAAGGTAATCTTTGTTGCAACAGCAAATAGGGTGCAACCTATCCCTCCTCCACTTTTGGATAGGATGGAAGTGATTGAGCTCCCTGGATATACACCTGAAGAAAAACTAAGAATAGCCATGAGGCATTTGATTCCACGAGTTTTGGATGAGCATGGATTGAGCTCTGAGTTCCTTCAAATCCCAGAGGTACGAAACTAGTATGGTATAGCAGTTTAGTCCTTCACAACAAATTGTTGTAGTCTAACTTCTTTTGATGTAAAATCGAGTTATCTCCATATTGTGGTGAGTCAAACTGAAAAGTACTTTGAATTGCAGTGAGAATGTTTCTCCTGTTATTTAATGATTGAAATGCTCATCAATTTATTACTTAGCATGACTTTCTTTTTGAAAGCTAAAAATGGACATTTAGATAGGATATTTACCAGATATGTAGGTGTCTTTCCACGAATAGATGCATTTATCGTGTCCTTATGTTTTTATGATCTTGACTTTTGATCATTATGCCACAGATTTGTGACAAAGCCACATCATAATGCTTTAAACATGAAAATAGGGATGTGACAATGGATTTGCATTTCTTTGTCACCCACTGAACCTAACTTCATCTACATTCAATTTGATGCTTCAGTTTAATTACATGAAAAGAATGATTATTAAGTTTTTGTTCTTCATATTTATCTCAAACTCACTTCTATCATTATTTGGTTGCATGTTCATGTTTCCGAGCCGTGCGTTTCTTCATATAATACAATAAAAATATCTCCTCAACTTAGGTCCATGCTCTGAGAAACAAACTACTGTAAATCGTGCATATTTTTTCACACGTTACGCATGAATGTCATGAATGGTTATTTTTTCACATGTTACACATGTCATGAATGGTTTCCATTGTGGTAGGCTATGGTGAATCTTGTCATCCGGGGATATACTAGAGAGGCTGGTGTGAGGAATCTGGAAAGAAATTTGGCTTCCTTAGCTCGTGCTGCAGCTGTAATAGTTGCAGAACAAGAACAAGCTACTCCATTGAGTAAAGATATGCATCGAATTACTTCCCCATTGTTGGAGAACAGACTTGCTGGTGGGGCTGAGGTGGAAATGGAAGTCATTCCCATGGGTGAAAACAGTCATGAAATCTCCAGCACATTTAGGGTTCGTTCACCTCTAATTGTTGATGAAGCTATGCTGGAGAAAGTGCTGGGGGTAAGTATTCTCATGTTTAATTATTTTTTCCCTTAAATAGAATGCCTTTGTCAGCGAGATTTTTATTGGGTTGTTTTTGTTGTAGTAGACTGCTTTTGCATCAACACATCTCAATGTTTTTGAAACAAGAATGAATGGTGCATGGTTAAGACTTGTACTTAGGGATCAATTATCTTTGTCTATCTGGAACTTGATTATGAGGGTATGTTTACTGCTGAAACACTTGGATGATGACTCATCTGATTGTCACAATGTTTGGCTTAGATATGCTTGCAGAAATGAAAATCCTTACGTCCTAACTAATTTATCATTGTATTGAGCAAAAGAAAAAGCACTTTTAGTTAATCAAAATGTGGTGAGAGCTGTTTGATTGCTTTAAATGTGCTCATCCAATGTAGACTTTGTCTTTAGAACTGATTTAACCAGAAATTAAGTTTTAGTGCTTCAGAATGGAGCTCTAAACTGGTTCTATTTGAGAAAAGCTCCTTTGGGGATGCGACAATCATGATATCATCTTTATGTTGAAGGGATGCTTCATTTTTTGGAAACAAGGTTTGAAAAGAACTAGATTGAAGGGCCACCTAAATTCAATGGTGCATAAAAGGGATAAGTTGGGTATAGAGTTCCTATTGGGCCTTCTTAGGATACGAGAAGCAGAATTTGTAAACCAATGCTTTTAGTATTGTTGATATTAGCCGATTCTCTTTAGATAATTAGTTGATATTCTATTAATTAGTTGAGTTTTTATTAGTTAGAGAATAATTTATGGAAGTAACTACGGCTGTATTGTTCTATATATTCCTTGTACTATTTACAGAAGGAAGGACTATGATTCTAATTGTATATGTAGATGACATTGTCCTCACTAACGATAATTTTGAGGAAATTGAAATTCTTAAAAGGAATCGCTCAAAGGAGTTTGAAATCAAAGGCATGGGGTATCTTAGATATTTCCTAGGGATGGAAATTGCTAGATCTAAGAATGACAGTAGTCACCCAACTGAAGTATATCATGGACCTTTTAGAAGAAACCGGGATGAGTGGATGTAAACCATAAGATAATTCAACTCAAAGCTGGGTGAATTTAAGTAAGGAGTTTCAATAGATACAGGACGAATGGTAGGAAAGCTAATCTATTTATCTCACACTAGACTAGATATTTCCTTTGCTATCAGTGTGGTAAGCCAATTTGTCCATACTCCCTTTGGAGAACACTTGGAAGTAGTGTACAAAATCTTAAGATACTTAAAGGGAACCCCAGGGAAAGGATTATTCTTCAAGAAAAGTAATCAAAGGAAAGTTGAAGTCTACACTGATGCAAACTGGCTAGGGTCTCTTGCTAACAGAAGATAAACTTCTGGGTATTTGCACAAATTTGTTGGGAAATCTAATAACCTGGAAAAGTAAAAAACAATATGTGGTAGCTAGAGGTAGTGCGGAGGCAAAATATAATGCAATGACTTAAGGAATTTGTGCAATAAATTGACTTAAAAGAGTAATGGAAGAACTTAAGAAATCAGTGGAGCGTCCAATGAAGTTGTTTTGTGATAACAAAGCAGCTATCAGCCAACAATCTAATTCAACATGATCGGACGAAGCATGTAGTGATTGACCGCCATTTTATAAAAGAAAAACTTAAAAGTGAACTCATTTGCATACCATTTGTACCTACATCACATGTTGACGTCTTCAGCAAAGGGCTACCAAGACAGAACTTTGAATTCTTTGAATATCTATGCACCAACTTGAAAGGGAGTGTTTGTATTATAGAAATAATCAGCTAATTATCTCTGGAGATATTAGCTGATTCTCTTTAGATAATTAGTTTATATTCTATTAGTTAGAGAATAAATAGATTCTTTTAATTTAAGGAGGTAATTAGGGTTGTATTGTCCTATATATTCCTTATACTATTCACATAAAAATTAAGGAGTAGTTACTTTGTCTTCTTTCTTTAGGTATCTGATTTCTGGATCTCAATAGATGATTATCACGTTTTTCTAGTGCCAAATCATAAACAAGTGTACTGTAGATTAAATTCTTTTTTTTTTCCACTCAATGAAGAAATTAGGTGGACCCTCCCAATTTTTAATTGATTTTAAGTCTTGATCGTCTGTTTCATAGTGCAGCCTCCAAGGTATGATGACAGAGAAGCAGCAGATAGAGTTGCAACTCCAGGTGTATCAGTTGGGCTTGTTTGGACTTCCTTTGGGGGAGAGGTTCAATTTGTGGAGGCTACAGCAATGGCAGGAAAGGGTGAATTGCATCTCACAGGGCAACTGGGTGATGTCATCAAGGAATCAGCACAAATAGCACTGACTTGGGTAATTTGTAATCTACAAGATTGGTGTTCCAACAAATAAAAATATTTGATTCATATTTATGATTATGTAATGATTCTGTTTTTTGTGCATTTTGCATTATATAAAATTCATATTCAATTAATTTAGGACAAAAAACTTGTTATTAAGTTTCTTGAAAGTTTAGAGTTGGTAATTTTTTCTAGTACAGCATTCATGTTTTGTATTTATTGTTTAATGGTGTTACAGATCTGTTGAAATTGAGTGTAGTCTTCTTTAATTTTGTGAAGTTCTATCTATATTTCTCATTTTCTTTCCAAGAAATGAAATACAAATTTTCTTGTTGAAACTGTACTTCTTGTTACTTCAATAATAGACTTACTTTTTCAATCCTGAATGTCTTATTTCTCTTGATTGCTGCTTTGGCCAAATTTTGAAGTTCTTCTATGTGTAAGTATTTCAAATGGAAGTTGCAAAATTCACTCGTAATGTAAAACCATTGTAAGAAAGCATCTTATTGCACTTACGGATGGTCTGTCTATAGATCCTAACAGCTTTGAGTTTCACCTTGATTATAGGTCCGAGCTAGGGCAACTGATCTTAAGTTGGCTGCTGCTGAAGGGATCAATCTTCTTGAGGGTCGTGACATTCACATACATTTCCCTGCTGGGGCTGTTCCTAAGGATGGGCCCTCTGCTGGTGTAACATTAGTAACAGCTCTAGTTTCATTGTTTTGTCAGAAAAGAATGAGGGCAGATACAGCAATGACTGGAGAAATGACTTTGAGAGGACTTGTACTTCCTGTTGGAGGCATAAAGGAGAAGGTACACATACTTGATCTCTCACTTTCTTCGATATACAAAAAGATGGACTTGCCTTGCTTACTATATTATTTCTGAATATTTTTGTTAATATAATCAATTTTTACAGTTTGGTCCAAAATTTTTGCCAATTGCTATTGGGAATCTCTTATTTGATGCTCTTGAAAATTGGAGATTTACTAGTGATTTTGCATGTTTAATGTAATAGATCGAGTCATGTTTGTAAGTTTCTTTTTTTCTTTTTAATTTTTTTCCTGACATGCCACGTGCTTGAAGTTTTATTTGTGTTCTTTATTTTCTTGCAGCTGTCATTGCATTATTAATTAGTTCCTAAAACAAGTGATCATCATTGGTTTTTGCTAATGGAGTTTAGATTTGAAATCTTTTTTCTATATTGTCTTGATAAAGTTGAGCCCTTTCAGAATGTGACATTCATTTGTCATAAATCAACCCATTTAGCTTGGTCATTACTGTTGCCAATCTAATATGCATCTTCTTTTCTGCCATATATACGTATCTGATCTGCAATCCTGCGGTCTTTGTTTTATTTTAACAAATAGTCTTCCTGTGTAACAGGACTGCACTCAGCTTTGAAGCTATGAATTATAGCTTCTACATTGGCTAAATGATTCCCATGAATTGATTGCTTATTCTGTTCAAAATAAGCTATAACAATAATTGAATAAACATGAGGGCATGCATAGGTCTGAAGTGTAGATTACTGGGTGGTTTCCTTGCAGATATTGGCGGCTCATCGCTATGGTATCAAGAGAGTTATTCTTCCTGAGAGAAATTTGAAGGACTTGGTTGAAGTACCAGCACCTGTACTTAGTAGTCTCGAGGTTAGTTCTGAATTGTGTTACTGCATGCCTTGTTCCTTTGTTTAAATGCATTTATTTACACACAGAGTTGTCACGTGATGAAACTGAAATTTGCTTTAAAAAGATGGGCGATTTTCCTTCAATTGGGTGGTTGAAAATCTGTTCAAGGATGTCTCAGACTTTCCATGGGTTTCTGATCTCCCGTCTCTCAACTTTTAGGTGCTTGATTCAGTATAAGACAATCCATTACTAGGCTGACACAGTGGGGAGGTGGCCCTCTCATTTTGGAAATTGTCTCAGCTCTTTCTTGTAGGATCTTAAGCTGAGACTTGCTTTATTTGGATGTCAAGTTATCTTATGTCGATTCTCCGGAAACAGATTCTTTGTTCAAGTCAAATATTGGAATAATTTTTAGTTGACAATTTACCATTAAGTGGCAGTAAATACATGCATTTAGTTTGAGCATTATGTAACTGATAATGGAATGCCTCTTTGTTGATATTGGAGCCATGATATCCAATACGTTATTCTTGTTTCTCTTTGGCGACTCACCATTTGTAGTTTTTTAACAGATTATACGGGCCAGAAGAATGGAGGATGTACTGGAGCAGGCATTTGAAGGGGGTTGCCCATGGAGGCAACATTCCAAGTTATGAAATAAATGTCTCGCAAGTCGTGGCTAGTAGGTCGACTTATTAGTGTCACTCGAATGGGGTTCGCTTGTAATACACTATGCATTCAAAAATACATTTTGAATGGCCGACCTTTTAGCAACAGGTATGAAGAAAACTGAAGATAGACAAGAAGGGGCAAGATCCGTTGTGAGTTTAATTGATCTGTCGACTGGAAGAAGAAGATCACCGGTTAGGTCATGATCGCTATATATGATTGCGGGGAAGGGTATGTCTGTATTTAATGATCGAATTCTCAAAACTTCTGTCGCTCCTTCTAACCTGTTGACCACCTTGTTTTCTTCCCTTCCCTTTCCTTTTTCTTTTTCCCTTTCCTATTTCTTCTTGTGTATTAATTATTACTCTCCAAATTATTGTACAATTATAAATAGCAAGAGGCACGTATGTCTTGTCATTTTCAATGGATCAACTTCGAAAATTCTGATGTCTGGCATAAGCAAAAATTTAGATTTCCTTATGCTTGCTTGATTATTAACAAATTATCTAGGTCTTACATTTAAGACAAAAATTTCTTGTCCTCACAATTATGGGACGTAAAAAGAAGTCACAAGTGATTTTTTTAATATGAAAAATTACTTCATAGTTATTAAAAATTAGAAAATTACATAAATGGTATGTGTAACAAATTAATTTATTGATTTATTATATATATAATTATTTATATTAAAAATTGTAATAATAAGTAATATGCAATGTTAATTTATTTCTTTAATAACTAATAAATATTAATTATTAGTTTTATATGTTTATAATCAAATGTTTATTTAATAATTACCTTAATCTCGCGTGGTTTTAGCCCAATTAACTAAACTTAGTTTGAAATCAATAAGTTAAGCAAATATTTAAAAAATAAATATTTGCTTGTGAGATTAAAATAGAAATCTGCTTGAGAAAATGTTTTAAAAATTGCATTTAAAACAAGTAGTTGAATTGGAGTTTACGGTAACAATTTTTTAGTTCTCTTATGTGTCTATTGTTGATGGCTATTAAATATCTTTTTCTTTGAATATGCCGATCGATATCTTCACTTGTACACCAAATTGTCGTACAAAACAGACACAAACATAAATATCAATCAAATCAAACACAAATACCTTAACCACGAGAGGAAATAAAAGATTTTATCATATCTAAGCTAAGGAGATATGAAGCAAATGTTTATCCTTTAATTTACCACTTTTGTTATATTATTAATAACTTCTTCAAAAAGAGATGTAATTATCTTATGTATAGATTCTACAGAGTATAAATCTATTCTAGATAATTAATATATGAATTTTTCCATAAAATAAAAAGTCAGATCATTTTCAAAATCTCAAATTAAAGGGTCATTATGTATCTGATCTTTAGTTTTTTTACCATAATTTACCAACTTTTCATCGGCTCTTTTAACAAGCTTTTAAACCCCAATCTTAGAGTTGGGTAGCTACCCCTGATGCTCCTTCAACATAGTCCAACATAATCTTAATTCGCTTCCTACCTTAAGGTGTATACTAAAGAATTTAAGAGAAGAATAAGGTTTTTAAATGGAAAGTTTGATATACATTTGCTGAAAGGATAGTTTTTGGGCCTGTTTGGTCAGTAGAGCTTTTGTCAGTAGAACTTTTCTGAGAAAAGCTTTTTTTAAAAGCCAGTTGACTGTTTGACTGTCAATTAAAAAAAATAGATTTTTAAAAAGAGCTTTATTCAGTAGACTGTTTGGCAACATAAAAATAAAAAGCACTTTTATTAATTTTAACTATATTTTATTTTATAATAAAA
>JANIPM010000008.1:44886821-44900719 GCA_027478405.1 Erythroxylum cassinoides | reverse complement strand
AGAGCAATAAGAGTGGGAGGGCAATTGAGGAAATGTGAGAGGAGCTATGAGAATAATCGAGAAGAGAGAGAAGTCAGCGAGAGTTAGTTAGAGGAGAGAATATAAGTCTGTTTAAGGAAAAATATGATCATTCAGTTATGAGGAAATAATTGGTAATGTACGGAGGTTCAGCTAGCCCTCTAAGCCTAGCTAAGGAATAATAGTCCGGACAGCCATCTCGCTAGTCCATTTTTCATGTTTTTGCTTTTGCTACTGTATGTTCCATTGTTGTGTGTGTTGATATTGAAGTGCAGGCTCTGATTGATTGTGTGAAGTACTGTTAGAGGAGGTGGTCTCTAACATCCTCCCATCGGAGACGAATGAAATTCCTTTAAGAGAACTGGGATGAACACCGAAGAAGCTGAAATCACCACTCTCCCATTGTACAGTAAGACTCCTTGATGCCATACAA
This sequence comes from Erythroxylum cassinoides, assembly GCA_027478405.1. Taxonomy (NCBI): domain Eukaryota; kingdom Viridiplantae; phylum Streptophyta; class Magnoliopsida; order Malpighiales; family Erythroxylaceae; genus Erythroxylum; species Erythroxylum cassinoides. Next base: position 44,900,268 of record JANIPM010000008.1, on the reverse strand, counting down.
ACCCAGGTCTAGAATGAGGATTCTGTTGCAGATCCTTAATAATTCCACATAACGTGGAATCTTGTTGCACCTCCTGTTGTAGGTTTCGGCCCTCTATCTATTGTGGATAAGAGATGATAGTTTTTAGCTCCCCTTCGTCATATATTTGTGATAATCATCAACTGCCTTGTTTTCTGGTCCGGGTTTATAAACGACCTCAAAATGATAGCCCAAAAGCTTAGCCATCCAACATTGCTGGTCTGTAGTAGTCACCTTCTATTGCAACAAGTGTCGAAGACTTTTTTGATCCGAAAACACCACGAAGGATCTGCCTAACAAATAATGACGCCAATGACGCACAGCTAACACCAAGGCGATTAATTCTTTCTCATACACTTATTTGGAAAGATTCCCCTTCGAAAGTGCTTTACTATAGTAGGCTATGGGCCTCCTATTTTGCATTAACACTGCACCCACTCCTTTTCCCGAAGCATCACATTCAATCTCAAAGGATCGGGCAAAATTAGGAAGAGCTAATACAGGAGATGTAGTCAATATCTTCTTTAAGGCCTTAAAAGACTCTAAAGCCCTTGCATTCCAATGAAATCCTTCTTTTTTTGTCAAATCCGTGAGTGGTTTAGCTATTTTACCATAGTTCATGATGAACTTACGGTAATATCCCGTCAACCCTAAGAAACCCGTCACGCCTTTAACATTTCGAGGAATAGGCCACGTTACCACACTCTGATTTTTTGCGGGATCAACTGCTACTCCCTCTCTAGAAATCACATGACCTAAATAATCAACCGATTGTCTCCCAAAATTGCACTTTTCTTGATTCACCACAAACTGATTCCTTTTTAACACCTCCAACACCTTGGACAGATGTAACAGATGAGTACTCCAATCAACACTATACACCAGAATGTCGTCAAAAAAAACCAGAACAAACTTCCGAAGGAAAGGTCTAAAAATGTTGTTCATTGCCGATTGGAATGTAGCTAGTGCATTGGTCAATCCGAACGGCATTACTAGAAATTCATAGTGACCATCATGTGTTTGGAAAGCGGTTTTGTGAACATCATCCTTTATAACTCTGATTTGGTGATATCCCGATTTGAGATTTAACTTAGGGAAGAAATAAGCTCCGTGCAACTCATCTAAAAGTTCATCCACTACCAAAATGGGGTATTTATCTGGTACTGTGACCTAGTTTAAGGCCCTATAATCCACACACAGTTACCATGATGCATCTTTCTTTTTAACCAGAATTACGAGATTGGAATAAACACTTGAGTTGGGTCGTATAATTCCTAACTTTAGCATCTGCCAAGTCTGTTTCTCAATCTCATCTTTATGATGATGAGGGTATCTATAAGGTCTTACACTAATTGGACCTTGTCCCGGCTGTATGATGATGAGGGTATCCTTAAATCTCTCGGAATACCTCTGGAAATCTGTTCAATACTTGATTCAGCTCCTGCTACTCTCTACTGCCTAGTTGCATCTGATGTCTTTCTTTTCTTCCCACTAATTCCACCGATTGCAAAGCATTCTGTAAACTTGCCAGTAGACCATGCAAAGGTACTGGACCTTTGTCATACAAACCCCCCTTTTTTTGTGTCATCCTAGTGTCTCCCTTGCCACACAATTCTACAGTTTGACCCGCATATTGGAATTGCATTGTCATGTCCTTCCAGTCTACTATGACTTTCCCCAAAGTCTGCAACCAAGCAACTCCCAAAATTACATCCATTCCTCCCAAATCCAGTATATACATCTCTATCTTCAAGTCCAGCTCCTTTAGCCGAATGGGAAACCCTATACATCTTCCTTTGGTCATCACCTTATGGCCATCGCCCAACCTGATTCCCAATGTTCTTGTAAGCTCTGTAGTTAATCCCAAACCAGTAGCCAATTCGAGGGAGATGAAATTGTGACTAGCTCCACTATCCACCAATATCACAATGGGAACCCCGAATGTTTGTCCTTCCAACCTTATGGTCTTGGTTTCAGATATCAGAGCATTGTTCATTCCGAATACCCCCATGGTCCTGCATTCTAACGCCACTTCACCTTCCTCTTCGTCCTCCATCTCCACTACTATTATTTCTCCTTCTTCGTTTAACATCTCATTATCATCCAAAACCAATAATCGAAGCTGTCTCTCCGCGCACTGGTGTAATGGATGAATCCTTTCCCCACACCAAAAACAAAACCCCTTAACCTTGCGGTCCATAAGTTCCTGATATGAAATATGACGCAACCCTCGATTCTTCTCCGTCAGTGTCTTCTTATCCCCCTCTACTCTCCTTCCCGTAATGGGCGATCGATTCAACGCCTGGGTATTGGGTCGGTACCTAGGAGTTTCTCGGGTTCGACCTGCTCCATAATCTCTAGCCATATGTGTTCGACCCATGGAGTTTGAGTGACCCAGTTCCAGTCAACTCGGGTTAACTCAAAAATGGCTCTTGAAGTTGCCATCTGGGCATGAATTGCATGGATTTTGCTGCGACAACCAACTCTCCTCACCGCACACCTCTTCTTCCACAGCCCTTGCTACTTTCATCAGTTGATACCTATTCACTGGATTGAATGTGCGCACCCTTCTCCTAATGTCCGATCTCAACCCACTCATAAAATATCCCATAAACTGCTCCTTTGGAAGTCAATTCACTTGAGACGAGATGAATTCAAAAGCTTCGATGTATTCTTCCACTGTATCGGTTTGACGTAGGTCAAAAAGTTCTTCGTAAGGATTCTCGAACCTCCTTCCTCCGTAACGATCTATTAAGGCTTTCTTAAACATCCCCCAACTTAGTTCTATCTCTGTCTCCCTTAAAAGATTAAACCAGTGGATGGTTGAGCCCTCCATGCTTAAAAGGGCTAGTTTGATCCTTACTTCGTCTGAAGTATTATGAACCTCGAAGTACACTTCTGCCCTAGTGATCCATCCCACGAGATCAAACCCATCGAATATGAATAGCTCCACCTTACGTACCGACATTCTATACTCATCCATATCAATAGATGATTCCCACGGTTGTCTGGACTGTTGTGGATGTTGGTTGATCCTATCACCAGACGACGTTTGCCCATTCCTTGCGGTATTGCTCCCCTGTCCTTCCTCTAGTCTCTTACCCATCATCTTACTCATCTCCAGTAACAATGCTCGTTGCATTTCTCCCATCGCCATTCGCATGGATGATTGAATGTCTTCGATTCTAGCCTCCAAACTCGCCGTACGAGATTCCAGTATGTCTACTCTGTCGGACATCTTTAGTGGCATGAATGACAATCAGATTCTGCCCTTCCTGATGGTATCCGATAGGTCGGACCAATGATAGAAACTCTAGCTTAGTATATTAGAGGTAAGTATATTATTGATTATAATCAGTGTTCAACACTGCTATTACAAAGTGAGTTCGTAGATCACTTCCTATACCAGAGCTAGAAATGCTCCTCAGGGAGAATATAGATTCTCTCTGTCTAGAATGTCACTCCTTTCTTCTGCCTCCTGTCTTCCTCCTTCCCTCTCCCACAAAACCGGACCTCCAACCATTCTATTTTGCCAGCTTATCTATTAGTAACTGATAGAGCTAGAAGGCCATTAGTATACAGTAGGCGTAAGAAAAAGTTGGAGAATCCTAGCACGTGAGTTAGTTACAAATAAGTGACAGGTATCACCTAATAATTGGGGTAGGATGGGATATATGAGGGGAATGACATGTAAGAGGGTATGTGTGAATTCTGTATTCAGTGTATTGTTCGGGAGGTACAACCTCTCATATAGACTGAGCTTTATTTAAGTTGTAATAGCATATTACTATAGAATATCAATATACAATACTGAATCGATGAGATTGTTTTGATCCATTTGATTCATTTATTTTAGTAATATAGGCATATCTGGGTGAGTTCTATCAGTAACTAACTAGCAAACTTCCTCCTCTGCCCTGTTTCTTTCTCCTCGAGTACACACTCCATATCCTAGGCTTATTCCCCTTTCTGTTATCTAATTTCTCCCCACGCTTATCAGTCCTAACATACAGTATTATATTATTCTATTTTAGATATGTTATCCTAGTTGAACAGGACTTATAGAAGTTCTATTATATTAGGATTTATATTCGAAATCCTTTTCGTACTAGAATAAGGATTCTAAGAATTCTATATATATGTACTTAGCTTTTCATCAATAAGAAGCAATCTGGAATTTTTCTATAACTTGAGAGTTTTCAATTAGAAGGTGTGATGCTTTCTTCTAGGAGTGATTCTTAGACTCTAGGAGTGATTCCTAGTTTCCTACCTTCCATTCTTTGTGTTCTTTCCTAAAATTCCAGCAACCCTAAGTCAAATGCCAGCCCTCTTAAACCTACATTCTAGCCATCTCAAAGCTATATTCCAACCATCTTAAACCCTAAAATCCTAAGCCTAAATTCCAGCAATCAAACCTTAAATTCCCAGCTTTACAAAATCTGAAAATTCTGCGTTCCTAGCCAAAATTCAACCTTGAAACCTAATATTCTGCAGCCTAATATCATCCACACTTCCTAATTTTGTGCTTTTGACTACTAGTTAATAGTTCCTCTATTTGTGCTACATCAAACTCCTTCGCTCATAAAACCTGGAAATTGGTTGAATGATAGTATCTTCATATGTGAGAGGGATGGGTGTGGTTACACATTCTTTTGCAGAGATATTGTTTTATAGATTAAATGAGTAATCATAGAAACTAGGAGCTAGGTGAGGGATGAAATTTAGATGAAAGGAGCTTTGGATCATAGTCACTCACATTGAAAGTCAATAAATTCCACTAATAGATACTTTTCATGCACACATTTGATTACGTGCATGTCTAATAATATGTGGGCTAAAGTTGGAGCATTCAAGCTACTTGGAGAAATTTTGCTTCCATTGAGGAATTTACTGAACACAGTGATGAAAATCTCAACTGGAGTCATTTTGCTTTTTATCGCTTGACATTATTTATCAGGAATGCACTTTTTCTGCATTCACGTTTCACTTGTAGGTTTAATGCAACAGACTTCTTGAGAAGACTACGTGGTAAGAGGCTTATGTTGGTTGGTGATTCCATGAACCGAAACCAATTTGAATCACTGCTATGTCTCCTTCGTGAAGGCCTGCATGATAAGAGAAGAATGTATGAGGTCCATGGTCATAAGATAACCAAGGGCAGAGGCTATTACATCTTCAAATTTATGGTAATAAAAGTTTATGTTTGTCATTTTCCTTGATATGCCTCCTGTTTTTATGTGATTCACCAGATGTTCAAATATAGAAGTCCTACTGTTTATGCTTGAGTAGAAAAAATGAAAATCATCTAAAGCGTGCATTTGTATAGCCAATGCTTCTTCACTAATGCTTTTTCTTAACCTCAAATTACTGGATATGCATCTTAGTAAATGTCAGTTACTTGTTACTTACATACGCACGATAGATTAACTGAACTTACTTACATATTGGATTAGAAAAATAAAAGTGAAAACAAATGATGCTTGAAAGTTATTGTCAGGATTATGACTGCACTGTGGAATTTGTGAGGTCACATTTCCTTGTGAGGGAAGGTCTTCGTATTAATGGACAAGGAAACTCAAATCCAACATTATCAATAGACCGAATTGACAAGACATCTAGCCGATGGAAGCGAGCTAGCATTCTTGTTTTTAATACCGGGCACTGGTGGACTCATGGAAAGACTGCTCGTGGGTAATGTTTCTTGCTTTTTGAAATGTTCTGCATTTCTTCTGTGCAAGGAATTCTCTTGAATGAATCTTGTTTTCGTGTATTCCCCCATCATTTGGGCTTAAAACCTCATTTTTGATGGGTCTCACTCTTGTACTTCCACTCTCTTTATCTTCTAGAAGTGGATTGTCCTTTAGGGTTGTCACATTTTTTAGCTGTTTGGACCCATATGACTGACTATTCCTAATGAATGCACATAAGAGGAAAATGGTCAATTCTTAGCCTTTGGATTTTGATATGGATGCATCGTGGGAAGAACCTATGAGGCAGATAACAGCTGCTTGCAAAGAGGAGTGTTTTATTAGGAGTCTATAGAGGAGTGTTTTATTAGGAGTCTATTAGAGGAGTATTTTTTTTTAGTAGGAGTCTATTATTTTCCTATTATTTCTTCACTAGTTTCTGTTATAGTTATGTTAATAAAAACAGTTTGAATAGGAGTCTTTCTAAGAGTCCTAAAGCAACTTGAATAGGAGTCTTTCTATGAGTCCTAGTTTAGGTTGACCTTTTAGGTTTCTTTACCTATATAAGGCTATTACATTATGAAATAAAGTAAGCAACAAGTTATCATAAAAATTAGCTTAGAAGTAGAATAATTTAGTCCAATCTCAGCATGCCTTGTCTTTGACAAGTGCTGCCAGTTTTACATCATCAAAAATAGGTTCTGTGAGGAAGGGAATCAACGTAAGTAAGGGAAAAGATATTAACTTTCTTGAGAATCATCCTTGGGCTCGATCCCAAGCACGGGCACACAACAGATTTGCTCCGAGATGGATGGTTTTTGTATACATTTTTTAAAGGAACTTATTTTTTAATGGGAACAGAAAAAGAAATTATCAAGGTCTTTCTGCATAATCAGAACAGAAATAGCAGTAGCGAAATAACAATTCCAGACCATGCCAAATGCAGAAAACTTTGCTTTTCTTCCCCCATTCCTGGTACAGATAAGTTAGTTCATAAGAAATTGGCCGATACCGCGTAACTAAATTTAACAAGAAAACCTTGCTATTTCTCTTCATTTTGTTTTTGCACTTCCTTATGTATCAAACAATATCGTGATATTTGTCTCTGCCTGTTGCAGGAAAAATTACTATAAAGAAGGTAATTATCTATATCCACAGTTTGATGCGGTAGAGGCTTACAGAAGGGCTTTGAGGACTTGGGCAAAGTGGATTGATGACAACGTGAATTCGACAAAACAATTAGTCTTCTATCGTGGATACTCCTCTGCCCATTTCAGGTACTCTCAGTGCCCTTCAGCTCTACTGCTTTGGATTGAAGAATAAAATAATGGTGAAGTTTCTTTGTTTCCATTGTTGTAAATTTCAACGAACAGAGGTGGGGATTGGGATTCAGGAGGGTCATGTAATGGGGAAGGCGAGCCGGTACTGGGTGGGGCTATACTGAACAACTATCCTTTGAAAATGAAAATAGTAGAGGAGGCAATCCAGGGAATGAGAACACCCGTGAAACTATTGAACGTGACAAGATTAACCAACTTTCGAAAGGACGGACATCCATCAATCTATGGCAAGAACTTGACTGCTGGGAAAAGGGTCTCAACTAGGCGACAAGACTGCAGCCATTGGTGTCTTCCTGGGGTCCCTGACGCATGGAATGAGTTGATATATGCCTCTCTAGTTTTTCAACAAAAAGAGTCATATAGTTGAAACATTGATTTTCCATGCATATCTGTTTGCGTGGAAATGTATTTTTATTCATTCCTTTTTAACTCTTTTCTTCGGGCATTAGGCATAACTATTTGTTCTTTTGGCTAACAACAAATCCATAATACAGAATATATTGTCAATGTGTTATAATATTCTCAATTGCCAAAGCATCTCGTGAAAATTCCACTAGAAAAGAAGTCTATAGGTTCACCAGGGGAAAGAAGTTCAAGACTTAAATAGCTTCTTGGCGTAAATCTTGTGATAATTGATGTATTAATTATATTTGTATGTTTTCGACTATATCTTATGAAGTAAATGGATTTATACCGAAACATGTTCGTTTTGTTACATGGGAAACATTGAGAAGTATGCTTATTAATATATGTAGCGAGAACAGACAAGTTTAATGTGTTTGTCTAGATTCTATTATGTAAAATTGATAATAAATATAGTAAAAAGGAGGGGAGCAGAACATTTTTGTTTAATAAATTAGATACATTAATGTAGTAAACAGTGAATCAGGATAATTATGGAAGTTCAAATATTATATTAGTGAAAATAAGTACATGCACATAGGTATTGTTGAAATAATTTGTTTGAAATCCCTATTAGCTCAGGCGAGAGCCTTACAACTTGGCGACTTGGATTCAAGTGTCCTGGCAAGCGGTGTTAGCAAGTGCTTTAAAATAATTAAATTAATTTATTTTGTTAGTTTCCATTTTGTAGCATTAGTACCCTAGTGGAGTTAGTGGTCAAATTAGTAGGTGATATTTTATTGATATTATCTAGTTGTTAGTGAAGGATTACATGGGATGATGTTTATTCACTTTCTTAGATGGTCGGCTTACTTTTTGCTGAGTTTAATTATAAGCCTGTTTAAGTAGGCATAGCCTTGCCTTTATTTAACAATGGAATATTACATGAGTTAAACTATAAAACTCTTTGCCTTCTCCATTTTTATCCTTTTTTCTTCAACATGGTATCAGAGCTCTAGTTATTTTTGGGCTTGTAAGGATTGAGCAATAAAACTTTAAAAAAAATTATGAGTGTTCAACCTAGTAATGACATCAAATAATTTCTCTATTCCAATTCCTATTTTCAATGGAAAAAATTGTCACTCTTAGGCTATCAAAATGGAGTCCTATTTGTAAGCTGTTAGCTTATGGGAGATTATTGCCTACAAATCTTTCGCAAAATCTACTAAACAAATCAAGAAGAATGATAAAGAAAGGGCAAAGAAACCAAAAGCTTTATCTTGCCTCCGTTCGATTGTGACGGAAGGAATTTTCATAAGTATAATAGTAAGTGAATCCCCTCAAGAAGCATAGGAGAAACTAAAAGAAGAATTTGAGGGTAACACTCAAAATAAGATAATGCAAATTTTGAATCTCAAAAGGGAATTTGAGTTGTCAAAAATGAAGAATTTTAAAGATGTCAAGGAATATAGGAGCAAACTTATGTTCATTGTCGATCAAATTAAGTTACTTAGTAAAGAATTTCCTACTCAAAAGGTTGTATACAAGCTTCTTGTGACGCTTCTCGAGAGGTACAAGTCAAAAATTTTGTCACTTAAAGTTACTGAAGATCTATCAAATATATCCTTTACAAAATCACTAAACGTTCTTCAAATTGTCGATCAAAGAAGAATAATGAGGGATGGAGAAAATGGTGATAAGGTCGAAGGAGCATACATGGTCAAGAGCTCACCTTCAAATGGTAAAATTAAAATTCTCCAATGCACAAATTGTAAGAAGTCCGAGCATGAAGAGAAAGATTGTTGGCACAAAGGAAAATTGTAATGATTCAAGTGTAAGAGGTTTAAGGATTTACAAAAAGATTGCAGATTTCACAATGAAGAAGAAAAAAAATGGTACAAGTGGTACAAGAAAAAACTCTTTTTTTGAGTTGTTGATGAGAAATGCATCATGGAGAGATGTGCTCTAATATCTGTAAGTTGATGATAATGTGCATCAATAAATTTGAAGACAGTGATAGGAATTGCATTATACTAGGAGAGAAGCACTCCTTCCATGAAATTTTGAAGCAAGGGGGAGTATTCGCAAGTGCTTCAAAATAATTAAATTAATTTATTTTCTTAGTTCCTATTTTCTAGCATTAGGATGTTAATGGAGTAAGTGCTCAAATTAGCATGTGATATTTTATTAATATTATCCAGTTATTAGTGGAGGATTACCTAGGATGATGTTTATTCACCTTCTTAGATAGTTGGCTTATTTTTGTTGAGTTAGTTTGTTTGTAAGCCTATTTAAGTAGGCATAGCCTTGCTTTTATTTAGCGATGAAAAATTACATGAGTTAAACTACGAAACTCCTTGCCTTCTCCATTTTTTTTTCTTTTTTCTCCAACACGTGGTTGTTTCCGACCTTTTTCATTCTCTCGCTTTATCCATTTAGCTTATCAGTTTTCTTCTCATAGTTTCACCATGGTTCATTGTTTTATTCTCTGCCTCTTCTTCTCCACCTTACTTTCCTCCCTAGAGTTGTTCCGACTCTCGTTCTTTTTCTTCCACTCACTTGCCTCTCTCTTCTCCAAGTCTCACTTTTTTTTTTCAAAAATTTGCTTCCCTGGTTGTTTTTTTCATGATCAAGATGATTTATTATGAGTTTGAATGGAAGTTATTAAGATGATTCATTATTGTGTTTACTAGCCTTATTCTAACTCTCCAATGACGAATGAATGAATTTCTGCAAGTTTAAGTTGATTTAAAAAAGTTTTGGAATGATTTTGTGGAAGAAATCATAGCATGACTCTGATAAGGAGACTTACATAGGCATGTGTAAGGAGGATGTTTTGAACAGGGAGTTCGACATGGGACTATATAAAGGGGATGTTATGAAAAGGAGGATCAATATGGGGGCGTGTAAAGTACATTTTAAGGCCATCTTCCATGTTGTTTCACTCTGTTTCTTCACGTTTTTTACCAAAACAATAAGGGGATGTGCTGGGGTAACATATAGCAGTTTTGGAATGACAACAAACTACTAACATTGTGTTTAGCATTTATAACAACGAATACACCAATATTGAAAATAAGCTATGAACATAAGAAGGAAGAAAGCTCTAAGGATAAATATATAAAAACAAAAAAAGAAACAAAATTTTAAAAAAAGATTAGATTAATATAAATAAAGTTTTTACCTCCAGTAATAGCATCAAAAAGTTATTCTATTATATTTACCACGAGTGCACGATGCAATTGTAGCTACTATTTACAAAAATGGATTAATTCCACAAGGATTGTCCGATAACTATACACGACCCATAAACTTAACTAGCTAGATCAAGTCTTTATTGATGGACGAATAAAGAGAATAAAATAACTAAAAAATTAATTTAATAATGCAATTAATATTAAAAATATATATTGAACTATAAGTTAAGTAGATTTAGGCTAAGTTCCTTTAGGACTTTACTATATTTACTTTCACTTTTAATTAATGAATTATTATAATTTCTTATATCAGTAAGAGTTCCTAACTTAGACTATATTCTCTCTAGAGACATATAACTAACTCTTAATTTGGAGTTAATTATAATGGTAATTAAATATGAACTAATTTCTCTTATAGGTAGCTTAAGAAAACCTTCTTATAAGTAGACTATGGCTTAGGTACAATGAGTTTAAGACTTTCCCCTTTATATAATTATTAATAATATATGAAATTTTCAAACCATGCAACCTACTCTTTACTTAATACCATCTTAAATCTACACTTAATATACACCAATGTTCTAAATGTAATTTATAATCCTTAAATTTCAAACTCTCATATACCTTTCTTATATATACAAAAATATGCTTGTTATTTTCATAAAGTATGAAATTTCAAAATCAAGAATATATCATGAGATTTACGTCACCATCTCAACATAAACATGTCAAATATGCATTCACCACCTCATGAATTTTATTTATAAATTTCACTCACAATTATAATCTCTTAATTATTACTTTTATATATCAAGTTCTTAGCCAACCTAAAGGAATGATATTTTTATCACAATATAACACATCATTTAATAGTTTTCTCATTCATCTTGTTCTTCTTTTTGTTGGAAGTTGTTGTAAGGCAATTTTCTCAAGTGGCCTAAACTTTAGGGATTGAGGCTAGTAACTTCCAATTCAAATACAACTACTCAAATATGATATTATTAGGGAAATTATTAATATAGAAATTCTCATTCGTTAATTAATTACATATTGATACTTGATGGATGTATCGGATTAAAAAAAGGCACACATAAAATTGGTCATCTCTTTGCCCTAACATATACATTTAAGAAAAACCTACAAATCCATTAGAAAAGAGCGTATATAAAAAAAAGAAAGGGAGGAGGGGAAAGAAACCAATTTTTTCTACGAAGAGAAGGTAATTATTATCAAAATAAAAAATCAAGTCTTCTTTATCAAATCCAAGTATGTGAAAATTATTGGTTTCAAGATACTTTATATTGTAGAGAAAATCAATTTCTCTTTATATGTGATATCAGAGCATGGTTTAGAAACCTATAATTTATCCATTACAAATAGTGAATAATTATTATTGAAGAACCTGACTATTATGAATATTGTCTTCCACCTAATGATTTGCTTATGAAATTTGCCTTTATATCATCTTTGTAAGTTATGAGGTTGAAATATAAAATCACTGTCTATAAATGCAATAAGAGAGGGATACAAATTCGACACTTAAAACATTATGAAGAAGTATGACTGTATATGACTGTATTGTTATGAGTTTTATATTATGTGTTTCTCTCACACAATGTGATTCCCCATATGTACCCATATCTACATTTAATATGTGTTTTCCTTTGATGATAGGCTCTTATCTTGAAGTGACTAGGCGGTCTGCTTGGTACCTCATGATGGCCCTCCAATTGATATCTAATCCAACTAGCAATTTCACGTGGAGCTAAGCAGTGGAGAGTTTTTTAATTCGTTTTAATTAAAAAATTCAATAGCATAACAATTGTATTTTGACCTACCCATATAAAAGCGCAAAACACTTCTATAATCATATCAAAATCACCGTGTAAAATTTTGGACCTTAAGTCTATTCACTAGCAATCTTAACAATCACTTTAATAATCTTAAAAATAAACTCAAAACATATTTATGCATTTAACTTTAAAAAATTCATATACCGCTTTCTTGACCTAAAATATATTTTAAAACATATTCATAAAGATGAAAATGTTCTCAAAAACATTTACAAGGCAAAAATGCCTACATAACAACACGTGACAAAGTTGACTAGTCTTGAGGTGGAGTCCCTTACTACTGAAGCCTTAGAGCGTGCACCTGGGAGGTTTCATTTAAAAACAGAAAAGAGCGTGTGAGCCAAACGATCTTAGTGAGTGCTAAAAATTTTTCTATTCAAATCATAATTGACAATTTAAACCTCCCTAAAATAAATTCATCTCAATTCTTACAATTCAATACTAATATGAAACATATATGCTTCCCGAACTCAAGTTTCTCAAATCACTTTTCAAATAAATAGTGGCAACATTAAAAATGTCATGAATTTCTTACGCAACTTAGCCTATCACAAACTTCTTTTCCATATGGTACCTTCAGGCATAAAGTCACAAAGTTGGTTCTGCATTGCTTATCTGCGACTGGTTAATCACTAGTAATGGAGCTGGTTCTACATTGCTTATCTGTACTAGGATAATCATTATACATCAGTAGTTACGGAGCTGGTTCTGCATCGCTTACCCGCAACTGATCAACTACTAATTACAGAGCTGGTTCTACATCACCGATTAGTACTAGATTAACCACTATATACTAGTAGTTATGGAGCTAGTCTAAATTGCTTACCCATACTAAGTTAACCGTTATACACCAGTATAATAATATGTATAGAACCTATCGGTATACCACAGGCTAAAAACTATTTCCTTTTTATTAACCAATAACTTCATCTTAATATAAACTCAAATCATATAAGATTTAACTTTCAAACTTCAATTCATATATTGCTAAAAATATAAAATTATATTAG
>JANIPM010000008.1:44854129-44864160 GCA_027478405.1 Erythroxylum cassinoides | reverse complement strand
TCAAGAGATTGAGAAAGAGACAAAGGAAGAGAGACGTGGAGAAGAAGTCAACGTGAAGTACTTCCCAGAATAGGAGGTTTCCCGACGTTGCTACCTCCGTCATCCGTTTCAATCTAGTTTCTGGTGTATTTAAATTTTATTTATGTATAGAATTGGGATACCTATTGAGATAGGATTTTATGAATGTTAAGGAATATCTAAACTCACCTTCGGGTTGTTTTTTTATCTTTGAATTAATAAAAATCTTGTTGTTTATATTATTTGTGATTGATTTATGCATTTTCATAAATCATAGTGAACAAATTAAAAATGATTAATTGGACTAATGAGAGTTAGGCAATATAATAAGAACAAGAAATCAGTCAAATCGATAATTGTGTGACGAGAGATCTCAGATAGGTTTTTGGCAGTCTAATGGAAGACTTTAGATTTGATTTGGGTTATCAATAAATTCTTTTAATTAAAAAAAATCTATGTTTTGATGCCTATCATGGCTTATCAATGAATTCTTTTAATTAAAAAAATTATAGAATCTCTCTAGCTTTATAGGCTTACTACAAATGACTATATATGTTTGGAAATTGTTTGTGAATATATGTCACCTATGAATTTCAAAGGCTTTGAAATAAAACTTCATAATAAAGTATGATTTGTAATTACACTATTATAATTGCAGATTACTCCTATTATAGAATTAAAAAGAAATCTTGATCGTTAGGAAATATTGAAAAGCCTTTTTTTTTTTTACTGTGCATATAATGAAATTATGGTTCAGTTTTCCACCATGTCCGATTTTCCAACACATGTATCAACATTCAAAGTGATGATTCCTCTCAGAAGAAATTTCCTTTTTGAATCAACAAAATCATAGTTGTAGAGATTTAGTTTCAGGTCAAGTTGCAAACAGAAATTAACTTTGGATATTCAACCCAAGAAATCTACCATCTCACAACCCAAGTCTAGGCTTCTCGAAACGGCGAATTTGAAAGGAATTTAAGAGATAAAAGAGCGGTAAACATTTTGACATTGTTTCTATTGGGAGATATTTCGCACCATCCACAGAAACTGCTCAGTTGGATAAATGTTTCTATTGGGAGATAGTATATCGATTCTTCGAGATTGAATGAAAAATATAATGCTCGACACTCCATTTTCCAGATTGATAAATGTTTGAATATTGGCTCTAATTTTCAATTAATTGAAATGAGAAATGGAATAAAGAGTAGCATTTTCCTCTATTGTATAATCCAATTCAAAGTTGGACTCGTCAATGAAATTCAAGTTTTAATGATTACATGAACTTCTGAAATTACGTATATTAGAATTAAAATAGATATCATGTTTATGAAATTAATAAACATTTATGCGTGCAAGAAAAGAAATATATATCTCACTATTCACTTTGGTCACAAATCAAAGTATAAGTAAGCAAGGTATCTGAACTAATAAAGTACACGTCAGGCATTAAGTGCGGGTTTATGCAGATGTCCATGATTCATGAGTTATCATTTTCAATCTTTACATGTATAATTGGGGTTTGAACTAGCATGTTTTTAGAATAGAAAGATTGAAGTTTTGATTCAATAAGATTAAGGGGGTTTCAAGAACCTTGTTTTCTTGAAATTTCCGTATCATAGCGTGACAACATTCTTCGTATTTTTTGAAGCACTATATTGCTTTGTTTAAATTCAAGGCTTTTGATAATAGGGAAATTTTAGTTATTCCTTTAGCCTTAGCTCGTTCAATACATCATTTGTTTTGAACCAACAGTGCAATATTTCGGAGTATAAAATCATTAGAATATAATAGTCTCTTAATGCTAAATGTCTGCACTTCGGAAGGACATGGAATTACATTTGCATATTTTTTACATTCAATCACATTAGGTAGGTAGTGAACTTTTGCAATTGTTTTTAAGGCTGGTGAAATGAGGATCGGGTGGTTCAAGCCTTTCTTGGATTGAGTTAGGATCAGAAAGTTTACCTTGAAAGTGGGCGTTATAGGTGTCTATAATTAAATGTTCCTATGGTTGCCGTTAGTAAGCGAAAAGGCAAAGTACCAATAAAATTGCTTTTGAACAATTAGCTTGCAAAGGCATTTGCCTGAAAACTTACCCTTACTCTGAATGGTAATTATCAATTCATCGCATAAATAAGTAATTTAATATACTTTTTTTATTTTAATTCATTTCAATTTAACTAAACAGTACTTTCTTGTCTCATTTTAGACTACAACTCCATTGGTTATAGTCGAACTTTACAACCTTAGCAACTAAATAAATGGGTAGAGTTCTTTTCCAGTGGAAATTTGACAGGTTCTGATGAATATTGTCCGGCTTGAGAAACTTGGTTCTTCATGAGCCTTCTGTTTGACTCTCTTGGTATTTCATATCACTCCTTTACAATTGTGAGATTGCCTGTTGCTGCTTCTATAAGGAAAGGAAACGTCTTTTTAAATCTTAATAAACATCTAATTAACTATGAGGGATTTAAAGCCAATTTCATGAATATTTATACTCCACTCTTTGATTGTCTACCTATATGAAGATGTATCCATAAACTCAATGCCATCAAGAACATGAAGCTTCTTAATAAAGTTGTGGTTAGTGATACTTTGGAGAACATAACTAGAATCAATGTGAAGTTGGATTCTTGTTAGAAGCTCATTTAATTTTATCGTTTTGGTGAGAGTTTTAAAATTTAAAACATGATAAGTTGAGGTATTACAATACTTTCTTCAAAGTAAAAAAATAAATAGTTAAAATATAGTGACGTTAGTACTTCCATAAGTAGATTTTTGTAAGGAGAAACACCAATAAAACAGTGATAATGATAACCTTATTGTCGATCATAATGACCTCTATTCTTGTGCTCTAAATTATTTAAAGAATCTTTGATTCTAAGATAATGCACTTTCTTCTTTTTTATTTACTAGTAGCCTCATTCAATTAACAATGTCATCACAACAAGCGGCTAATCTTTTTTTTTTTTTTACAAAAGATATAATGATATATTGCCCTAAAAGATATGACATATTATTGGTCATTTTGTAACAGAAGTTATCTTGAGTGCTAAAAATGGTTAATTGTTCTTTCATCTTCCTTATCCCAAAGTAATTAACTTATCTCTTCATAAGTTCAAATTGATATCTTATTGTAACACATTTTATAAGATCATCTTAATGCTAATAGTAAATAGATCCAAGTTAATTTTTCCCAATTACTGTTCTTAGTAATTGTATTGGTGACAATGTGCTCCTAGATTTAGAATTAATAAATAGTAAGGAAATAAATGAAAAAAGAATTATGCTTAAACTTGATTTTAAAATTCCCTTTAACCATCATATTTTCTTTGGCTTTCATTTGAGATTTATCAACTAAAACGTAGAATTCTATAGCATTACCTCTTTCGTAGTCTTAATTAATGTTAAAACTTTTATGCCCTTTTAAGGAAGTAAAGGACTAAGTCTAGGAGAACCTATGCCTCTTTACATTGTCTTCTTTGGTATAGAATTTTTGAAACTTGTTGTTGAGGAAAGATATTCTAATTATCCTAATTCCAAATTTCATTATGAATAATCTAAGTACAAATAATTTAGTTTATCACTGCAGATGACTTACTCATTTTTAATCATAGTGATTTGATCTCCAATCTTTCCTTATTCAATGGCCTTAAAGAATTTGAAAGCTTATATGATTGGATTTCCATAAAGAATAAGTCAATTGTTTTTCTTTCTATTAACTATTTTCACTTTGCTAACCAAATTACTTCTTATACTAGTTTCTTTAAAAGTTTATTTTACATCAAGTATGTGTTCCTCTTATTTTAACAAGATTCACTTTCAAGGATTGCATCCCTCTTTTGTAGTAAGTGAATTATAGAACTTAATGTTGTATTATAGAAATCCATTACTATACCAATAGGCTAGTCCTCATTAAGGTAAATCTAAGTAACATTCATGTATATCTTGGTTCTTATTTGATCATTCCTATTAAAGTGACCAAAGATAATGAAAAATTATGTATAGATAGTTTCTTATCATATTTCAAAATAGATATAAAGCATATGGAAGTTTTCTCTAGTAGTTTGAATATTTGTATCGATGGTATCCCTTCCTTTAAATACCATTGGAGGTGCAAAGCCCCCTTAAACTTGCCCATCTCTTATTTGCTGATGATCTCCTGATGTTTTGCCATGCAGATCTCAGTTTTGCTCAAACTTTGCTTGATTGTATGTGTACCTTCTCTAGTTTTTTCTTGTATGGACATGAATCCTTCCAAGAGTCAGTTTTTCTTATCTCCTGATGTGGACCACCTGACTCATCAAATGGAAGTTATCTCTAGACTCAAGAAAGGCACTCTTCCCATACGTTATTTGGGGGTACCTCTCTTAACAGGTAGGTTATCTAGGAGGGATTGCTTAACCTTATTGGACAAAATAGATGCTATGATAAACAAATGGACTCATAAAACCTTTCCTATGTTGGTAACTCCATTTAATGATTTCTATCCTATCTTCTTTCTAAGTGTACTGGTCTACCCATTTCATTCTTCCTTCGTCCATTCTTACGGATATAGAGACTAAACTTAGGAATTTTTTTTGGGCTGGGAAGGTGGCTTCTAAATCTCATGCTATGGTTAAATGGAGTGACATTAGTAGACCGAAAAGGGAGGGAGGTTTAGGGATTAAACATTTGTCAACATGGAATTATGTCCTATTAGGGAAAAAGATTTAGTAATTGTTTGTTGATAGAGAAGCTCTGTAGGTTAAGTGGGTGCATACTATCAATTTGAGAAGGAAAATTTTCTAGAGTGCCTAACCTACCAATAATAGTTCTTGGAGTTGGAGAAAAATCTTATTTGTGAGAGATAAAATGGGGAATCAATTCAGATTTAGGATAGGGAATGGAAATTTCACTCTTTTATGGCAAGATCTATGGCATCCTAGGGAAATCCTAAAGAACTTCTCTTCTCCAAGAGAGATCAATGGGTCAGAACTTCCAATGACAACAAGGGTCTCTGAAGTTATCAGCAATAATGAGTGGAGATGGTAAGAGGCAACCATAGAGATCATTCGCAACATGAGCCCCTACTATACCAACCAAATAGTTCTAAACCAGATTGTTTGGAATGATTAGCTAGCCATACAAAAAAGTATACTAATGGTTCAACTTACATTTTCTTCAGACCTCCAATATAGAATGTTCCTTGCCATAAGCTGGTTTGGTTTAAAAGCAATATCCCTAGGGGTTCTTTTATACTATGGCTAGCTTTCCTTAAGAAGTTACAAATATGGGACAAACTTCTCTATCTCCAAACTCCTAACCACTGTTCCTTGTGTATCTTAGACAATGAGACTATTGAACACTTGTTGTTTTAATGTCCCTTCTCTAAACCGTGTACTACCAACGCCTCAGCCATTTCCATATACACATCCAAAATTAGACAACCCTTCAATCTATCCCCATCTAGTTTAATTATTCCTTAAATATCAAAACCTCAGTCATTAACATTTTCCCTATCCTTCTTTCTACTACT
The DNA here is from genome assembly GCA_027478405.1 of Erythroxylum cassinoides. Taxonomy (NCBI): domain Eukaryota; kingdom Viridiplantae; phylum Streptophyta; class Magnoliopsida; order Malpighiales; family Erythroxylaceae; genus Erythroxylum; species Erythroxylum cassinoides. Next base: position 44,858,624 of record JANIPM010000008.1, on the reverse strand, counting down.
GTCTACAATATTTGGTCTGAAAGGAATACTCAAACATTCAAAGATGAAGCCAAGGATGTGGGGAGTTTGTACTCCAGAGTAATCTTCCAAGTTATGGAATATCTCAGTTCAAACACTGCTAGGAGGTAACTGATGAAGTTCTTATTCACTAATATAATTTCTACAGGTTTGAAATTTTAGGAATGCTAACTAGTTCAACAGTTTTGGTTTGTAAAGCAAAAGTGAAGACAGGTGCAGGAAACATTCTTGTTTCCAAAAAGCAAAATGGAGTTAGTTTTCAGACTAGAATAAAGGTGGGTATCTAATTTCTCTTTGGTAAAGCAGAAGAGAAGTCAGCACTAAGAAAACTCATTGTTTGAAAACAAGTAAATGTAACAAAGAGTGGACTAGACAAGAGCATCTCTTTGTAGCAGATCAAATGACCTCTACCTACGGATGGAGGGCAGAAGAACAAATAATGTTCCTATTAATGAAGCTAGAAATTGTTGTTGGCAAACTTGTGCTTCTGTTTAGATTAGCTAGCTCTATAAGGTTTCTTGACATGAAGGTTGAAAAGAAAATGGTGATTGTGATTCCTGTAATGAATTAGGTTGTAAGGAATGTTGTAGGTTCAATTGGATCTCCTTTTGGTAGTTAAGAGATTGATGTGTAGGAATCTCTAGATATGTACATAATATTTTATTATTTGTATAAAGTCTTTCTTATTTACCAAAATAAAAAGTGTATATGATTATAGATGAAGGGCGTTTTAATATTTATCCCTTAATGATTATCAATAAAGTTCCTTTAGCTAAGAGGCTTCAAAGACTCTTCTCTTAAAAATAAGCTCTCTGAGTTTACTAAATTTATTTAAAATACCTACAAGGAAAAAGCTTATGACGATCCAACCAACTCTAAATGCCACTAATAGAGAACGACATTTGGACTAGGGAACTTCTTAAGAACCACATTCTCTCTGTGATTGAAAAATGGTATGTTTATGTATCTTTGTGTGATAACTGTCAATGTCTTGACCCATAAAAAGGTTATTTTCCTTTAGAACCATTGGTTGAGACAATAATTTATGGTTTCTATTAAAAATGTCCTAACATCAATTGTAGGGTCTTTTCCCATATCAAAGATCATATGACATTTTGCCTCCTTAACTTATCTTATAACATTTCTTTATTGACTGCTAATCCTTTTAGCAAGTTTTCTAACAAATTCTTATTTTCTTTTTAATACTTCCTAGTCAACCTATACCTTGGATTGAATTGATCTAGCTTTTTTCTTGTCAAATTGTTATTAAAAATAAATTGGAGGTTAAAGATAGGCTCATCTATAAGAACCTCCCTTATATATTTTTTGTTCTCTGTAATTTCCAAGTTAAAATCCATAATCATTTATTCTTCACTTGGTAGCTTTCCTCTCATGTTTGGCATTTTTTTAAAACTCTTAAACTTTTCTTTTCTTGTCATAAGTCAGCCAGACACCATAAAGTAGCATCTCTTCTTTTAAAATTGAAAATCAACTTCCATTATCGTCAAGTCAACTCCAAGTTATTTCACAGATACTGTATTGAATGTAAGGAATAGAAAAATATTCCAAGAATAATAAAAGAGTCCACATGATATTTTTCACAATCATTAAATGAATCAAAGAAACGTATTTTTGTGAATGGCTCATATACTTAGACATGCAATCTTGAAGACATTTCTTACAGGCTTAACAAAGTATGTTTGCTAAAATGGAGGTTATTGTATGTGATTCATATATATGAGTATTCAAATATTGTAGTTTTAAGAAGGAAATAAGCATTTTTTAGATGTCTTTTGGTGAACTTGATCTAGGATATAGGTGTGATCCAAGGAGTGTTCCTTTTTAGAATTAAAGGTAAAGTCATGGACCGAAGAGCTATTTTCAAGAAAGATAAAGTTTATGATGCAACTATGTCTAAGTGTGCATAAAAGTGTAAGGATCTATGATATGAAACATGAGCATATTAGAACCTAAGACATAACTATAGCCTAGGTTATATTTTGCAATAAACAACACTATTTTAAAACATGTTTTTAGTAGATTTCAAACTCTGGAAGAATTCTAAGAATTATTAGAATTATGTTTAGGTTTTGTAAAAGGACAAGTTGTATAGAACTATACCAATTAGAGTTCATAATCAACTATACTTAAATAAATCTAGTCTATATAAATGAAATATATATTTCTCATAAATTAATTTATTGTTTAATATAATAAAATCATCTGCTCTTAGCTTCGAGGACGAAGTCATTGCCAGTTGGTCAAACTTTATTGAAAATTTTCTTAGTTTCTTTTTTGTTTATTATTTATTGTTGCTAGATACACATTATTTTTCAACACATATATTGCAAAGTGTTGGTTTATGACATTAATAGAATGGTAGCAGTGTAGTGGAAAAATAATTTAAAGAATTTTTGTATCTTATACATATTTAGATGAATATAATAAAGTCTATGGGATAATTTAACATTGCAAATAAAATTATGATAATATTATAATTATGAGATTCATATTACATTTGTATATTATCCCTAAATTGTTCCTAGTTATTGTTCTATTAATACTAGAAATTAATAGAATGTAAAAAAAACTTGCACACGATTTGTTTTTCCTGTTGAAGGAATTATTCAATCTCACAGATTAAAACATGAAGATACTTAAATAAATATGTGAGTCCTTGTTAGATAAAAAGTTCACTAAACTGACCCAATATAAGAATTGCATTTTGAACATTACTTTTATATCTATGGATATTCTCATTGTAATGCTTGTAAAAGTGACCCATTGACTTGAAATCTCCAAAGTTATCTTATATAGGGATTTTTATGTTTTGACACAACTTATGAACTATTCTAATTATGGGTAGTTCAGTCGGTAGCCATTAGATATAACATGAAATATATAGAGGTAACAGAGTGATTAAGATAAGGTTCATCACCCTAAAGTAATTTTGAAGAATGTTTCATCGTTCTCGATTAGTATAGATTTGAGAAATCCTTGGACAAGACGGAATGACTTTTTTTAAATAGTTTTCAAATTTCATTAATTGAATTAACAACTAATGATGGAGAACTAATATGATCGGACTCAAAATATAATGGACATTAATTTCATACTCTATGTTTAATCGAAACATTGTTGAAGGATTGAACTATATGAAAAAAATCATGCATAAAGAGGTTAGTCAAAACTATTTTGACATTCTTAAATATTTGGTGGTCATGAAGTGTTGCTTGAGGTCAATCTTCATATATAGATATAACTTATTTAATTAGATAATTAAAGGTAAATTAAATGAGATATTAGATCTTATTTAGGCATTTTGGCATTTAATTAGCATTATTTGTAATTCTAATTAAAGTTTAGTCAAAATTAGAATTTAATTTCAATTAAATTACTAAAATTTCTAAAACCTATTAAATATATTAAACATAACGTTAATGAAAAGTTTGGCTCCTTGTCCTTCTTTGTTTCTCTTATGATATGGAAACATTCTTGCTTCTATATAAATCCCTTTACATGTGTGTCACTTATTTTGCTTTTACCATTAGAGAATATAATTCACTTACGTGGTAATTTAAAAAATAAAGGAAATTTAGACACCGAAGAAATTACTATACTTTAGCTTGTGTATGTTTTCCGAAAATGAAAATGAATGGCATTAATATTAAATGTTTATTATATATCAAATGACACCTATGATTAGTAACCTTGTTGAGATTGTTTTTATTCACTCTATTGGAATTCTAGTTATCTAAATAACGGGTCTGGGAGTTAGGACTCCTACTATGACCATTATATGTATGATAGTTATGATTTTTTCAACCGATCTACATATTCAACAAATAAGTAACAGTTCTATTTAGTTGCTAAGTTGGTTCTTTTAAAAAAGTTTTTAGGCTAGTTAGCGCTAGTTTATAATTTTAAGTGTCTAGCCCTATTTTGAGACTTTCAATAATCATAGACGCCTTCATAGTTCATAGGAATGACAAAAAAGTAAAGCTAGATTGATGAAGCTCTTTTAGGGAGAGACACGACTATGTAAGGTGGTACACGTCTATGTCTAGTGTCGGCATTAGGCGAAGTAAGAAGGGCACTTACCCAAGGCTAGAGTTTTAGGGGGCTGACTCATTAAAAGAGTAAAAAAATTTAAATTTAAAAAGTTTATTTATTTAAAATTTTAAAGTTAATAAATATATTCATTAAAAGGGGTAGAAGCTAAAAGGTCAATAAATCTGCTTCAAAATGTTTATATATATCAAAAGGTTTCTTAGCCGAAAAGAAAAAATTATGTTTTCTTATCCTAAATTTGAAGCTTTATTAAATAGCGCTATAGAAGAATTTGATTCCAACCATCAATTGTGTGGTCTAACGATTCTGTTAAATTCTTGTCAAGGCGATGAAGAAAACAACATACTCTTTTTTTATTTCTCTTTTATATTTTATATTTGCATTTGTTTTGTATGTGAACATTTAT
>JANIPM010000008.1:44713904-44727688 GCA_027478405.1 Erythroxylum cassinoides | reverse complement strand
GAGGTATAAACACGCTTTGGAATTTTAAGCATATCTTGAGCTATATAGCTCCGATTGAGGTGATTCTTGCTTCAAAATAAAATAGAGGCTTAGAGTTATGATTTCTTTGAAGAAGCCTAATTGAAATTCTTGTTTGAAGATTTCCAAATTCTGTTCATAAATAGGAGAAATGAGTTTGAGCATGGTGACTAATTTTATGTGGGCACACCATTGAACAAATTGTGAGGAAAATTATTGGGTTTTATGATAATGAAGATGAACCGATGATGGTCAAGTTTCATGATCCGAAGTTGAGGTCCGCAAGTGGGGTCCAACAATTATAAATAATTTTAATTAAATACCAATTATGCCCAAATTAGATCAATATTTTATATTGATAATTATTTATTAAATATCTCATATTTAATCACAAAGTTTCTCAAACTTTACAATCAAATCCAACTTGATTTAAATAACTTTGCTCTCTTCAACCCATTCTTTATGTGAGACCCATTAGATTCCCAAATATGTTGGTAATGATTATAAATTATAATTATAATTCATAATTAGAATAAGATAAATTAAAACTCCTTTTAATTTATCTTTAATTAAATAATTTATAATCATAGGTTAAGATTGGTGTTTAGCAACACATTATGATCACCTAAATATTTAGCAATGTCAAAGTGGTTTTGACTAACCTTTCTATGCATGATTTTTTTCGTATAATTCAATCATTTCATCAACCAATATTCTGATTAGACATAGAACATGGAATTCATACTACTCTATTTTGAGTTCAATCATATTAGTTCTTTGTCATTAGCTATTGATTCAATTAATGACATTTGTAAACTATTTACAAAGTATCATTCCACCTTGGCCTAGGATTTTACTAATCAATACTAATCAAGAATAACAGAACATTCTCCCTAATTACTTTAGGGTGATGAATCCTATCTTGACCACACAACTATCTCTATATAGTTTATACTACATCCAATGACTACCCATGATTAAAAATGTCATAAATAGTACCAAAACATATTAGTCCCTAAAAAGATAACTTTGGTGACCTCAAGTTAAAGGATCATTATACAATAATCACAATTAGAAGTCTATAGACATACAAGTAATGTTCCAAATGAATTTTTTATATCAAGTCTTAATGCGCTCCACGGAATTGAAAGATGTCAAAAAATTCGGATTCAAAGAAGGAAGAAGAGGATAGATTCAAATTAACGAAAACTAAATCTGATATGCAGGGTTTCAAATTTACTTATTAGACATCACAAAAAACTTGTCTCGAGCAACCTAGATAACGGGTAAAGAATAAACCAAGAAAGTTGGTAGAATCAAAATCACGCCATAATCTGATTCAATTGATAAGTGAGTTTAATTCCTAAGTTGAAAAGAACAAGAGAGTTTTCTCCTCATAATATGGCCGACAACTCACCGAAAGCAAATATGATCAAAAGTTCCTCAAAAACCCTAAAACATAAGTATTTATACTTAGGCTTAATATTAAAAGACTTGGGCTTAAAATACATGGAAGCCCAAAATATAAATAAGTCCAAAATAGATCATAAGCTTAGGCCTAGAGTCTTATTGAGGTGCCAAGTCCGGTCATAAGCGCGCCTCCTCTTGGGCTTTAAATGACGAAGAATAGCCCAACACAATGGTTGTCAAGTTTCAAATGAATCCGATCTAAGGATTTGAGACAAGTGGATAAATTTGGGCTGTGATCCAACTAGCTCTCCTCCAATAGGCTTGGATAGCTTCATCCTCTCCATAAGTTAGCCCACATGCGCATAGAGAGCTCCTTGAATCTCTCGATCCTAACTCTAGACATAGGTCCAACTGGAATGACGAGCTCACCCCCGTCACGTATGCCATCTCTATGGTGATCCTTACTCTTACTCACATCAGTCCCTCCCTCCTCAAGAAGATTCGTCTTCAAATCTGAATCCATATCAAAAGGAGAAAGGTCAGCTACATTAAAGGTAGCAGAGACATTGTACTTACCTGGCATATCACTCTTGTAAACATTGTCTTTGATCCGCTTCAACACTTGAAATGGACCATCACCCCTAGGATCTAACTTGGACTTCCTTTGGCAGGTAACCGTTCCTTCCTTAGATGCAACCAAACCCAATCACCAGGTTCAAAAGTCACAAACTTGCAGTTCTTGTTGGTTTGCTTGGCATAGACCTTGTTCCTCTGCTCAATATGCTGTCTTGCCTTCTCATGTAACTCCCTGACCATCTCAGCTTTCCTCTTGCCATCTGTACTAGACAACTTGTGCAAGGGTAAAGGCACCAAGTCCAAAACATTCAAAGGATTAAATCCATAGACAAGCTCAAAAGGTGAATAACCTGTGGTGGAATGCACACATCTATTATATGGAAACTCAATAAATGGCAAACAATCACCCCAAGTTTTTAAATTTTTTCCAACTACAACACGCAACAAGGTACCTAAGGTTCTATTAATAACCTCAGTCTGTCTATCTGTCTGTGGATGACAAATAGTAGAATAAAGCAATTTAATACCTAACTATTCCCACAAAACACGCCAAAAACTGGCTAAAAAATTTACCATCTCTATCTGAAACAATAGACCTAGGAATATCATGCATTCTAACAATATCCCTAAAGAATAAATCAGCAACATGCACAGCATCATCAGTCTTAGGGCATGCAATGAAATGCATCATCTTACTAAATCAATCAACAACAACAAAGATGCTATCATACCCCTTCTTTGTTCTAGGCAGTCCTAAAACAAAATCCATAGAAATATCAAACCAAGGTTCAGTAGGCACAGGTAAAGGTAGCGCGCATTGCGGAAGGATTGATGACAATTTGATGGTGTTTTCGATGGGTGTTTTGTTTTGGTGTGTTTTTGACCTTGAGGAATTAAGAAGGATAGAAATTTCGAATTCAACAATCAAGAAAAATAAGGATACGCAAGGTTTGATTTCTACGATACCTCTTGAAAACTTGTTCTAAACAATCCTGATGATCAAAATAAAATCAAGAGAAACGAACAATCGACACGCCACAATTAGGAAATCAATTGATAAGTGAAAGATGGTTCGAAAGTAACAAGAACAAGAGAATAATGTTTCTCCCTATTGAAGCCGACGACACTCCAGGAATTTTGATATAAAAAATTACGACAATTTGACCTAAAGACACATATTTATACCTAGGTTAAATAATAAAAGGTTGGGCTAAAATACATGGAAGCCCAAAATAAAACAAAGTCCAAAAACTAAATAAATAGGTCTGATGTGTTGCGCCACTACCAGATCCATATGCTCTTGGGCATAAGTGATGAAGCATTAAAATAGCCCAAATTTTCTTGTCTTTAAGCTTCAAGTGTATCCGGTCCAAGGATTTGAGTTAAATGGATTAGTTTGGCCTCAAGTCCATTAAACTCTCCTCCAATAGGCTTGGAGCTCGCCATCCTCTCAAGATAAAAGCCCACATGTGTATAAAGAGCCTCTTTAAGTCTCTTGACCCTAGCTTTGGTCATGGGTCCTTCTGGCATGGCTAGCTCTCTGCCTGGTCCTGATCGACGATCCATGGTCCCGCTCACATCAGGTTCACTGCTGGTCTCCTTGGTTAAATTCATCTTCCATTATTCGTTTAATCTCCTCTTGACGTCTCGCTCTTCGAATTGCTTGTTCTTGTCTTGTGATATCAAGTGTTAGAGTATCTTTAATCTTGCTTGAACTCTGAGTTACTCTTGTTTTCATGTGTAGCATGGAACAAGAAAGGTGAAATTTTCCTTATAATAAAGGAATTCAAATAGTCCTAAACGAATTCCCTAACAACGATGTGAAAAACTTGTTGAACAAGTTTTACCTATAAAACTCTCAATATTTGCATGTATATGGATAGTAAACTTGTAGTATCTAAAGGTGTCGATCATATGAGGAATATTTAAAACTAATTAAACTTATTTCTGTCTAAGGTAAGAAAATATGATTTGAGTAAAATAATGACAAAAATTAAAACAATTAAATAAAAGCAATCAAATAACAATTATCAAGTGAGTTACCAAAATTAATTAAGGATGATCAAGGATGAATACGTAAGTGATAGTGCGTGTCAAGTGCACCATAAATTAAACTTAACTTTGAACAATAAAAATTTGCAGTAGTAGTGAGCAGGCATTGTATCCACTAAGAATTTACATGTAATTTTTGCAATGAAAATAATTTAAGATAAAAAGGGGAGTTTTGGTTGAATGCAATTAAGAAAAACAAATTAGAATTAAACTAAAGAAAACAAATTATAGAAAACAATCAAAAGTGATGAAAGTGATGAATGTGTTAGAGTGTGGTACTCGGATCAATCTTAGCCTCCACATAATTACACATAATTCATTGTTTCAATGTTTCCATATATCTCTTAGAACTATTACTCATAGACTAACAAAAAGTTATATTAATCCCAGTTTTCCCTTAGGCTTTGTTTAGTTGAAACAAGCTCTTTAATTAATCCTAACTATCAACAACGTAGAGCAAGCTCTCTATATTTAATTGGGATAGTTGCATTATGAATATGAAAATAGACCAATCTAGGAAGTAACCACACGAGTTCGGTTTATTCAACCTCTATTACATTGTTCCTAATGATTTATCATCATTAGTAGCTAAAAATGAACCTAAAACACAACGATTATGTATTGTATTAAATATTCTAGCAATGGGTTTTCATAAAAACAATCCAATGAACACATTCAAATCATATTTACAATACCTAAATCAATAAACGTAGAACAATAATAACAATCCATGAAAAGAGGGATTCAACATAAAACAATGAAAGAAATGCGTAATCATGATCCTAGGCGTCAATTTCACCTCTGAACCAGATTGAAGAAGCTTAGCCCTCCATGGGTCTTAAAAGAGTAAGTTTTCTACCCTTCACAAATTCCTAAGATGATTCTTCTCTCATTTTTTGTCAAAATGTTCTATTTATATGAAAATTATGATTCTGGGCATATACACAGTTTGCTACACAACCGTGTATCAAACCATAAAAATTGTAAAAATGTGAACCTCGCGAAGGCACATAGTTAGATATATGAGCATATATCCAATCGTACAAGTCCAAAATTGTCTTCCAAATGTTTACACAACCGTATAAGTATATACATGACCGTGTATCTTCCAGTTTTGCTGAAATGTTGTGCTTCTTGTAATTTCTTATCTAATCCTCACCCTAATCCATCTCCTTCTTGTTCCACAAGGGTAATTGAGTTTGAACATCAAAATCTTAGCTCAAGGAATGTGCTTTTAACTTATTTTATCTTTTATGTTTTCAAATTGTACCTAAAATCAAATATGAACTAAAATGAGAATCGTAAGCCTTTCACAATAATAATCACTAAGTGTTAAGAAGTGAATTTATAAACAATTAAGAACACATCAATAGGATTTATTCTTTCAATATTTTGTTCCTCTAACTATTATTAATTCAATTATATGTCAAACTTATATTTTCGAAGGGTTTGATTACTCTGTCTTATGACCTAAGCAATTAACCCTAATTGAATTTGAAAATTCTAGAATTGAAATATCTTAATTCATAACCCTTTCCTTAACATTTTCAATTAGTACAGAAATTATTTATTGAACAATCAAGTTCTCACACAAGATCTATCTTCGAATGATAATTGAATTTTTAATCGTGTGACATATTAAATCACTAAGTCTCATTGGGAAACTTAATCGTATTACTTTTGACTAACTCTCTCAATCTATTGTCAAAGTACATGCATGCACAATTAACACAACATTAGAAAACTGTATTGAATCAATAAAAATTAAAGTCACAAAATAACTGTGGAATAAAACCTAATACGGAAATTAGAACATCATAAATGTAATAAACATCTAGAAATTTAGTTTGCACATTAAGTATTACAAAAATAACAAAGGAGAAAGAAATAGAATCTCTATTTGGAGCTTGATATGGAAAACTGGAAATTTGGACGTCGCTCTCATTCTTTCTTGTTTGATCCACTTTTGCAAGATGGTGGCTGCAATTTTTAGGCTTCATAAGGTTTCTAAATAATCCTACAGGGCCTTGGGATATAACTAGGGTTTTTACCCCTTTGATCGGTTCCAAAAATGCCCCCGAATCCTAAAACAAATGGAATAGATCATGCCTAGGAAGCCTTTGTCTTGATCATAACATTAAAGTCATGATTGTGACTCTGTGAATTTGCTCTCCATAATGATTGTGACAATGGAGTCATAATTGTGACTTTGGGTAATCTTTTCTATCACAATCGTGACTCCTATGTCACGATCGTGACCTTGCCTATGCAACTCCATAAATGTCCAAATCTCTTATTCTTCACCTATCTAATTTACATCACTACCAAGCATATCAATCACCTCAAGAAACATATAATTAAGAATGAAAAAATGTTCTAAACCACACAAAACTTAGAATATAAATAAACAGTCACATTAACATAATTCTATGACTATACTTGAAACAGTCTTCTAATAAACACCTATAAACACACTAAAACACCTATCAAGACATAGTATAAACTATACCTATCATAACCTATGTACAAAATAAACAATGCTTTAAAATCTGGATCAAACATTGAACCGGTTAAAGAAAAGGCTAAGGTTTAAAGGTCCAACCAGTATTGAACCGCTATAAAACTGATATATAATAAATAAGAAGTAAAAATTATAAGAATAAGTAAAAATATAGTATAAAATAAAATACCTTATTGAAATAAAAATACAATAATAATGCCTATTAATAAATAATAAATATAATAATTTAAACTAAGATTGAATCGAACAAAAATTTTAAATAATACCAATAATAATAATTATTATATTATTATATTATCATTTATTTAAAGCCTCATAAAAGTTGAAGTATGTTTAAAGAAAGTCAATAGAAAGGACTTTAACTTTATTCTAACTTCTTTTTCATTGTCCTTTAAATATACTTCTTTATAGTTTAAATATTATTTTTAACACATTCCTAAATTTGGTGAAGCAAAATTACTTATATATACTAATTAATAATTTAATTTATTAAAAATTCTTAATAAAAATAATAATTAATTTCTAACAATAATAATTTCAAAAATTTCAATTAAAATATAAAGAGATAAATTAAGAACCTGAAATTTGACAAATATAATTTATTAGTAAGATTAAATAAATTTAGTATTTTTAAGGATAAATTAGTAATTCATTTTTAAAAATAATAATTTAAAATAAAATTGTTAATTAAAATATAAAGAGACAAATAAAAATAAAAATTTCAAAAATACATTTTGTTAGATTATGGGAGAGAGATGAAAAGAAATAAATTTATTGAAAATTCAAAAAATTTATGAGATTTACGTGTAAAAAATGTTAACTTTCCTACAGTCTATCCAAACTCAAAGCAAAAGATTGAATGAAAAAATAGAACCTGGGTTGGTGTGCATTCTTTAATTGTAGAGAGGAGGAAGAAATTTAGCTGTTTATGGTGGGTCCCACATTATTTAAGATGGTAGGTCCCACATAACTAAAAAATGTTTGTAACTTAATTGGTTTTCTAAGAAAAGCATAAGGTTTTTAAAGAAATTGGTTGGTTTCTATGGACTTGGCGCAACATGGCCCTTTTTTACGAACACTTTTCCTGACCGACTTCCCCAACACAACATGTTCTAGAATATGTGCATCAGATCCACAAGGCATCTCTCTAGCTCAGTCAAGCCAAACTTGTCAATTGCCTTCAGCACGAACAACTTCTCGGATGGAAACCACTCCCTAGGGCTAGGTTTGATTAAATACAGACGGAACAAGCAAAAGGTCAATCGCATTGGCCACCTTAGGGGCCTAATTTGAAACAATTCGGGTGCTTGGCTTGACGACTTTGCTCAAAACATTGGATGGTGCTCCTCCCTCTCCATTGAACTTTGGGGGGTCTATTTCGGTCTCAACCTCGCCTGGAACATAGGACACTGGAGAATCGAGTTAGAGGTCGACTCAGGAGAGGTGATCCAACTACTAGCTTCCTCATTCCAACGACAGATGTCTCTCACTCCCCTAGTTCTACGTATAAATGAACTATTCAATTGGAACTGGGTCATAATACCCCGACACATCTATAGGGAAGGCAATCGATGTGCAGACTAGCTCGCGAACTTGGCAACGCACTTTAAGATCGGGATCACCACCTTTGATAGTACACCTATAGGGTGCCTCTCAATCTTCTTAGAGGACATGTCGGCTGCTTGTTGCCCTAAACTTATGATATAATTTGTACTGTGTTTTTCTTTCCTTATTAATAAAAAAAAAGAAACTAACTGGTTTATCACTTAACTGACCGATTTTTTCTCATACAGGTTTTGAACACAAACTGGAATGAAAATCTTGTTGGTTCATATTTATTTTTGTCAAACCAACCAACCCAATCTAGTCTAAAAATCTTTGAAATAAAATATTTCAAAGTTTAAGCCTCTTGCTTATTTATATCTACTTTATGCATTAGGTTGAGTTTGTAGATTAAGTATATATTTAAAGGATTTTTGGTTAAAATGAATTGATTTATAATTTATTGCAAGTATCTAAATGCCTAACTCATTGATGAACAATGCAATTGAATGAATAAAGGATACTATGGATTAATTCAATTGACTTTTCAAATTCTATCTTGACATTGCTACCTATTTAAGTTAAAAGTAATATAATGATTTGCTTAAAGACATGCAAAATCTCAAAAATTAGAGTCCATTTCAACCAAAATCATGAAGAAAAATAGAATTCTTGGAAAAATATGGCATGGCCTATGCTTGTATGCAAGGTTGTTCCCTAAATCGATCAATTAAGCTATGGTCATGTATGAGAATGTGTGCAAGCCAGAGGAGAAATAAAAAGATCCACGATATTCTCTATTTTTCCTTTGATTTCTTTCTTTTGTGCATGCTTTTTGGCTAAATAATATTGCATATTTAGAAAAGAAAAATCCCAAATTTATTTGTATAAGAATTGATTTGATTTAATTTTTGATATAGGTTATATTTATATGGATTACCTTAGATTAATTTTAATGCTATTTTATTCATATTGGCATCTAAATCCAATTTAAATTCACTTGTGGATAATTTAAGAGAGCCTACTTGTAAGTTGACCAATGCTTAGGTAAATGGGGTTAAATAGGGTGGTCAAAAGAGACCTATGGGATCTTCCTTTTTTGTTAGTGTGAAATCTTTTATAGGATTTCATAGTTCTTAATTTATTTAAAGGGGTGATAGCATAATAAAGTTACAAAGTAACCAATTGGAAATTAGATGGATATAACTAAAGGGAATGCAATTTTAATGTCTATGAGGTCTTTTTTGGTTCCAATAATATATGCAATCTAGGTTAATTGATTTATGAAATTAAAATTACTACTAGGCAAAGTATTAATTTGTACATAACTATTTGACTACATTATCTTTTGATAAATTGTTTTATAATTGATTTCCATGACCGTTGTCTAGGATTTGATTTTAATTTATACTTTATTATTAAAAAAATTTAAAATCATTTTTAAAAATTTCCTTAGGATTGCTAATAGTTCTAGGTTTTCTAATCCAAATTGCTTCTTCACAAGATTCAACCCCTATTTACCCTTATATTGCTTACCAATGATAATTGCACCTACTTAGCTAGTGAATGAAAAATTTATAGTAAGTAAAGCTTAAGTAACAACATTTGTGCATATCTATGGTCTACTCATAGTTCCTTAGATAACTTTCAATTCCTTCCATAGCTTGGATCTCTGAAATTCCATGTTTGCTATATATGTGAAAGATAGGTTAAAAGTATCTATGGATCAGTTTAGAGTGCATGTGAGATGTATTAATTGATTAGTCTATATGCTAAATGAAGTTTCATTGTAGACAACTATAATCTTGCCATTGTAGTGATGTAAGTGGTTAGACAAAATCTTCCACATAGTACCCAAAGTACTTAAAATGACTTTCATTTTATCTGCTTTTATTTTTGTCTATAGGAGCATCACAATATATGGAGATTTTTCATGATAATATCCTTAATAACTTGCTTCTTCTAAGGGTTGTTTATCCCTCTGATATTCCAAACTAGGATTGACGTTACTAAGAGAATAATTACTAAAACTCAATTAAAAACCTTTAAGGCTTGCCTTACCTTTCCTCTGTCTTATTTTTCCATTAGAGGGTGAACCCATCTTTATAAAGTCCCTTTTCAAATTTGTTGGGATTGCACCCTAACTTGTAGAACTCTTTATTATCCCTTATAGATCCATATCTTTTGAAGATCCATCAACATTCTTAGATGAGCTAAACCTTACCATTTTCTCCTTAATTTTTAAATGAGTTATTACAGTTTGAGGAGTACCCCTTTATGGATCCATATTATTATTCTTGCTTGTTTCTAATTGTTGTGGTATGGATTCCATATATTTGTTAGATCCTTAGTTTTTAAATTTTTTCATCATCACTTGTTTCTTCCTTAGAACAGGCCTTACTAGGATTCTATTCATTCACTTTTTCATATCTCCTAACTTAGATTATCCTCTATTTGCCCTATGAGCTCCTTGTAACCACTTGTAGAAAATTTCCTACATGTGAGTTTCCATGTCTCGATCTAAGTCTATCACATAAGTTTCTAATTATATGAAAATGAGATTTTTACTTTGGCTAGTTTTCGATTATCATCTAACTTCATGATTGAAACTACTTCAGGGAGTACCTCATCATTCTTCACCTCTAAGCATATCACAAAATAACACAGTCTATCCATTATAGAAGTTTGAGAATCAAAGCCCACAAGATTGCCTAAGGCACTGGGAATGTAACATCAAAACATTTCAATGTCTAGTACTTGAATGGTATGTTATAAAGATTTATCCAAAATAGTATTGGTTTAATTTTTTCCTCATCCAATTGTAAACAAGGCCCCTATTAATATATAATCATTGCTTAACCCCTTATGTTCTATGGCATTCGCTCAAAGATCTCCATTAACCAACATCATTAGTGAATTTGAGCACAAAGGTATCATATTTAATAAGAAGTTTTCTTAAGACCCTTTTCCCCTACCTTGCTACTGCCTAGAGTTGTATCTGAGGGAAGGAGGTTATTTTTCGTATGAAATTCCTTGTAAGAGAAGAAGACCAAGTTGACTCACCTAGTTGAAGGAATGCTATCGAGGGAGAAATATTGACAACTAGGCTCTGAAAATGAGTGAGTTTATCCAGTCTTAGATAGGCTAAAACACTTTCACCTCCATAATTTTTTCTTTTCTAAAGGGAAATTCATCATGACCTTGTTACGATAGTCCAACTTTTCTTTAGTTCTCGCCCTATATCCATTTCTAAAGCTAAATAGGGAAATTCATCTTCCTTCCTGATATTGTTAAAGTTAAGAAAAACTTCCTTTGAAAAATCACCAATCGACTCCCATCTAAGCTGCCTAGTGACTCTCGACCCTCCCAATAGGCATTACCATGGGGCTTGCCCTTCCCCTTATCTAGCAACTTCAGTGGCAAAAACCTCAGTCTCTTAACCAAAAACAAAAATTTTAAGAGAATTAATTGAGGGAAAAAGTGCTTAGAGAGAATATAAAGCCTCTTGCTCTAAATTTCAGTTCTTTGGTCAACAGTAGCTAAAGCCCCCTTTTTAAAAAAAAAATTGAAGTAAAGCGTAATTGGTAATGGGATTTGCACTTCCTTCTGGCATGGAAATTGACACAAGTTTAATCCTCTTTTTATTCTTCCATGCTTTTACAAGCACAAACTTATTATACCGACTGAAGTTAAGGTAAAGGAGGTGATAGGTAATGGATATTGGAATTGTCATTAGAGAGGTTTCTCAACTATCATGACTAACATTCTCATCTTTGGAAGGGATGATAAATTTGTATGATTAGCTGATAACATAAGTATGTTTACAAATAAAACATGTATGAAATTGCTCACCCTCCTTTCTTTAAGATAGCTTGGTTTAAACTAGTTTAGGATGGAATCCACATCCCTAAAGCATCATTCATCATATGGTTGGTTATAAAACAGAGACTCCAGACCAAAGACAGATTCAAAGGTTTCTCATCAGTTAACATATGTTGCTTACGTTAGTGGCACTAAGAAATAACCATGTATTTAATTTTCAAATGTCACTATTATGCATTTGTTTGGAAGGAGGTTTTGAGATGGTGCCAACTAACTATTGGTTTATGCCTTATAGCCAATCACTTTGGATGTAGTTTAGTGACAAATTATTTACAGGCATTCTTTATCTTGTACATGTTTAGATGTATATGATAAAGTCTATGGAATAATTGTACATTGCAAATGAAATAGTAATGAGATTATAATTATGAGATTCATATTGCATTTATATATTATTCCTAAATATTCCTAGTCATTGTTCTATTAAGATTGGACATTATTATAATAGAAAAAAACTAGCACACATTTTGTTTTTCCTTATGAAGGAAGTAGTCGATCTCATAGGCTAAAGTATAGAGATACTTAAACAAACGTGTGGGTGCTTGCTAACGAACAAGTTCACTGAATAGAGCCGATATGAGAAATCTATTTGGAACATTACTTGTATGTCTATGGAATTCTCATTGTGATGATTATATAAGTGATCCTTTGACTTGAGGTCATCAAAGTTATCTTGTATGGAGATTGCTATGTTTTGATACTACTCGTGATCTATTTATCAAAGGTCGTTTAAACAGTAGTCATTGGATGTACCATAAACTATATGGAGATAGTTGAATGATTAAGATAGAATTCATCACCCTAAAATAATTAGGGAGAATGTTCTATTGTTCTCGATTAATATTGATTCGGGAAATCCTTGGCAAGGTGGAATGATATTTTGTAAACAGTTTACAAATGTCATTAATTGAATCAATAGCTAATGGTAGAGAACTAATATAATTGGACTTAAAATAAAGTAGCCATTAATTCTATGCTCTATGTCCAATTGAAACATTGGTTGATGAAAGGATTGAATTATACAGAAAAATCATGCATGGAAAGGTTAGTAAAAACTACTTTGTCATTCCTATATATTTGGGTGGTTATGATGCGTTGCTAAATGCCAATCTTGATCTATGATTATAAATTGTTTAATTGGAGAAATAAAGATAAATTAAAAGGAGTTTTAATTTATCTAATTCTAATTATGAATTAGAATTAGAATTTATAATTATTGCCAACATATTTGGGAACCTAATGGGTCTCACATATAGAATGGGTTGGAGAGAGCAAAGTTGATTTAATTAAGTTAGACTTGATTATAAATTTTGAGAAACTTTATGATTAAATATGAGATATTTAATAAATAAGGATCAATATATGATATTTAATCTTATTTGGGCATAATTGGTATTAATTAGAATTATTAATAATTCTAATTAGAGTTTAATTGAAATTAGAATTTATTTTCAATTAAATTACTAAAACATGCAAAACTTATTATAAATAGGTTTAAGCTCTATGGAGCTAGGACTTCATGCTTAACCCTCTCTGAAAAAATTACAGAGTTCTCTCAACCTGTTCTGTGGATACCGTTAAAGGCTAGATACTTGTACAACTACGATGGTTGAGATGGATCAGTTTTAGAAACGGTTTGAGGGATGCCTCAAGATAAAGATCAAGCTTCAGAATAAGGTACGAATTAAAGTTTCGCTTTATTATGATTCGTGTTAATCATTTTATAGAATTAAATAGATCTTGGTTTTCGAGAAATCAAAAGTATCGAATAGTTTTGTGATTA
>JANIPM010000008.1:44648183-44661557 GCA_027478405.1 Erythroxylum cassinoides | reverse complement strand
CGAGAATAGGTCTCAAGCTGAAGCTTTTTTTATGACCTTTCATATGATATCGTTTAACTTTTCGTCTGGTTCAATTTTCTCCATTTAGATAACAAAATCTCGCTTCAGTATCTTCATGAAAGTTTTATATCTATACGTTCCCTTTTAAACCGGCAAAAATGACCTAGATCTAATCTATAGAGAAAGTTATGCCCATTCTTTCTAGACTAGGTCTTAGACTGATGCCTTTTGTCTGACCTTTCTTCTGATATCGTTTAACTTTTCGTCTGGCTATATGTTCTCCATCTAGATAACAAAATCTCGCTTCAGTGTCTTCATAAAAGTTGTATATCTATACGTTCCCTTTTAAATCGGCAAAAATGTCCTAGATGTAATATCTATAGAGAAAGTTATGCCAATTCGTTCGAGAATAGGTCTTAGACTGAAGCCTTTTGTCTGATCTTTCGCCTGATATCGTTTAACTTTTCGTCTGGTCCAATTTTCTCTATCCAAAACACAAAATTTCGCTTCAGTGTCTTCATGAAAGTTGTATATCTATACTTTCCCTTTTAAACCGTCAAAAATGACCTAGATCTAATATCTATAGATAAAGTTATTCCCATTCGTTCGAGAATATGTCTTAGACTGAATCCTTTTGTCTGACTTTTCGTCTGATATCGTTTAACATTTTGTCTGCCTCAATTTTCTCCATCTAGATAACAAAATCTTGCTTCATTGTCTTCATGAAAGTTTTATATCTATACCTTCTCTTTTAAACCGTCAAAAATGACCAAGATCTAATATCTATAGAGAAAGTTATGCCTATTCGTTCGAGAATACGTCTTAGACTGAAGCCTTTTGTCTGACCTTTTGTCTTATATTGTTTAACTTTTCGTCTAGCTATATTTTCTCCATCTAGATAACAAAATCTCGCTTTAGTGTCTTCATGAAGGCTGTATATCTATACGTTCCCTTTTAAACCGGCAAAAATGACCTAGATCTAATATCTATAGAGAAAGTTATGCCCATTCGTTCGATAATAGGTCTTAGACTTAAGCCTTTTGTTTGATCTTTCGTTTGATATCGTTTAACATTTCGTCTTGCTATATTTTCTCCATCTAGATAACAAAATCTTGCTTAAGTGTCCGCATAAAAGTTGTATAGCTATAAGTTCTCTTTTAAACTATTAACAATGTCCTAGATCTGATATCCATGGAGAAAGTTATGGCCATTTGTTCGAGAATAGGTCTTAAATCGAAACCTTTTGTTTGACCTTTCGTTTGATATCGTTTAATTTTTTGTCTGGTTCAATTTTCTCCATGTAGATAACAAAATCTCGTTTTAGTGTCTTCATGAAAGTTATATATCTATAACTTATCTTTTAAACTATCAAGAATTACCTAGATCTGATATCCATAAAGAAAGTTATGGTCATTCGTTCGAGAATAGGTCTTAGGCTGAAGCCTTTTGTCTGACCTTTCGTATAATATCGTTTAACTTTTCGTCTGGTTCAATTTTCTCCATCTAGATAACCAAATCTCGCTTCAGTGTCTTCATGAAAGTTGTATATTTATAAGTTCTCTTTTAAACTATCAAGAATTACCTAGATCTGATATCCTTAGAGAAAGTTATGGCCATTCATTCGAGAATAAGTCTTAGGCTGAAGCCTTTTTTTTAACCTTTCATCTGATATCGTTTAACTTTTCATCTTGTTCAATTTTCTCCTTTTACATTTGTAACTCTCATAGATGTATTTCTAAATACCAAATGATTAATACAGCTAACAAAGACATTTGGATAATGGATTAACATTTATAATAGCTCATTGTCATATCAAAACTTGAAATCTCACCTTAGTCCAAGCACAATACTCCAGGAGGAAAATAGAAACTCCAATGACAAGTGAAAACGGTTACTTGCTACGATATCTAAATCCTTGCTTAGTAGATAGCAAAAATATAATAGCATACAACATTTGACAACAAAAAACGATAGAAAATACTTATATAATTGTGTTGTAGATCAAAGTAGAGGTTGACAATAACAAGATTCAACAAAATAATGAACGTGACAAGTGGAAAGAACAAGCATGCTTCTACTAAAAGAGACCTTTTCTAATTCTTTGACGTATTTGTTCTTTCTCGTATCCATTTCAGTTTAAACTATTACCTATTCTTAAAACAACATAAGTAATATATTATTATATACGTGATGATCATCAAGATCATAACATAATTTTTCCCCCCTTTTGTAATCCGTGCAAATAATTTTACAAGAGAGATGGAAGCGTAGTTGAATCTTAAAAGTTGAAGTGGGCCGTAGCTATCAAGGGAAATGATGATAGAGATGCGATGTGGCACCTCAATGTCAGTGAAGTAAGAACAGTTCTCTTTCCACCATAATTCAAATTCTATATAATTTCATCAAGAAACAGTCCTGTCCATCGTAGACCCATACGCAGCAAAACATTTAAGCATATCATATGCATAATGGACAATAAGGGCCATGGACATGTTACAATATAGACATAGCACAACTGGGAATGGCCTTCTTCAATCTCACAAGCAACAGAATCGTAAGCATGGGCTTGTATGTTTTGTTTACCTGACCCCTCAACCAATAATGGACACACACACTTATCTCTCATGTGTCACTGTAATGATCCTCGTTTATATATTTGATCCTCCATCGCAATGATACATTAACACCTCAACCAATAATGGACTCTCTCTCTTTCATGTGGCTTTGTTAGGACCTATCCATGTAATGTAATATACCTGCTCTTCCACAGCTTTTCCCATCCCAACGATAGGAAATTACTGGATAAAACCACAAACAATGAAAATTTTCTTGTTTCTTTTTACATTTCTACTTAAAACTGCCTCACATCTGGTCTCCTCTAATAAAGGCAGCTCTTTTTCATTATCTTCTTCCGTTATCTTTCTTGAAGCTAGGAGATCTATGAGAGAGCAAGCAATGTCACCCCTCATCAGCCACAGAAATGGACCTGAAAAAACTGAGGTATGTTCGTTTTCTGAGTAGCTACTTCTGGTAAGCTCCCCATCTTCTTTACTACATGCGGTAAATTATCCTTCTTTCTCTGATCATAGATACGTGCGAGGAGAACCAATCAATTCTATTTGTTCCCCAAGTCGCTAATTGTGAGCTCGTGAATTTCAGATTCCAGTTAAATATAAGGAAAGCGCTGTAAGTCAAAAAGATTCAAAGAAACATGAGCCTCTCAGTAGCAGCAATCATTTGGATGACCTTGTTTACCACATCGACTACCACGGAGTCACAACTCATCCAACTCCAAGTCCAGCTCCAAAACACCCCAAACCATAAGCCACTTTCTTCTGCTTGCAGATGGAAGGAGTGGTTAAAATACATATACGTGTACTTCATTTACAATGAAATGTTCAAAATTTTCTGCTTCGCTGCAGCAGTCTTTATCTTTTGTATTTTCTGAGGCTATTTTCATACATCAAACTAAACTAGCAAGCAGATAGAGAAAGAAGTGGGCAAGGAAATAAAAAACATCAAACCTGTGATGTAACGCTTTAGAATTCATTGTAGATTAGAAACCATTCATCACACGAAACCAGAAAACCCTTTCCCTTGGGAAGCAAATTAATTAAGTACAGTGCAGGGAGAGCATTCCATTCGTGTATTGCTTTCTAGCCTTCCTGTACTTTTCAAGCAGCAACTTGTAGCAACTAATCACATCCTCAAATAAGACCTCATTACAGAACTTGGTTTTAAGTTGCAGGAAAGCAGCTTCTATCTCTTTTTTATCTTCAGCATATGAAGGAAATTCATTCCTTAATTTCGCGTTCCAGTCTTGTTTTTCAACTTCTTTATCCACATTGAGATGCTGGAGCCAGCTTATCCGATAAAAAGGATCTTCGTTTCTTTCAATAGCCATCTCCACTCTCCTGAGCACTTCAAAAAACCTCGTTTGCTCGTTAATTTTATCAATCAAATGGCTGAATATAGCTCTTTGGTTCTCATAACGCCAATCATTGGTGTCCAGAGGCAGGGAAAGTGCAGCAGCCAAACAAGCTTTCCAGAAAGTCGGATCTGAAGCACCAATTAATTCAATCATGACATGCAACATATTTACAGACATGACATTCAAAATTCCAGACGATGCTTCGTTCATTGCAAGACTGGGATCTACCCTTGCCTGATTCCAGAAATGAAGTGCCACATGTACAAACCCCTCCCACCTGCAAATTAAGTACAATATATACCAAAGTGAAAACGGAGTAAACTCTGAAAATCACCAGAAATAAACAAAACTCTCACTGATCTCGTAGAACTTCTGGTGAAAATTCAATAAGACAATTTCGCATATCAGTTCACTCATTCATCACTCTTCCACAGTATAAAGCTCACCTGAAAAACTGTCCAATTATCAGAATTTACAATTTGACCATTTTAAATTATTTGCATATTCTTCAAGAAATTCAGATGATTCAAATTGTAGGATTCAGTCTTAACTAATTTGAAGCAGTGAACTGGAAAATTGAAATGAGATAAACTGAATGTGGTATATTATGCAGATTCTTTGTTCCCTGACAAAATAGAGATATAAGCTGATACTATCATGAAATTCCCAAAACTCAATTTCACTTGATCATTTCCACCTTCAGTTCATAAAAAATAAGCTTTTCAAGTACAGAATGTCAACCTCCAATATATGAAAAGTTATGGACATGTGGCTTATTTGAAACGTGAACCACAAGAAGGACATGTTTAAGAGCCAGCTTTTCCAAAGGAATTGACCAAATAAACATTGTTCCTGTGTCTCACAGACATAATGTCTCTCACCACATGAATTATTCCTAGATGCTGGTCAGTACACAAGTGCTGTTGAAGTTTATAGCTTTTGGACAAAATTAAGACAAAGAGGAACCGTATTTATATTTATATTTAATTTAAATATATAATTTATAACACTTTAATTTGTATTATGAGTTTTATTAGATAAAGATCACTGCAACTAAGAAATGAGTTTCAAATGTTCTATTTAACTTAAATTTGTATCCATTGCATCAACGAACCTTTAAAATATAATGTCACCAGTTTTAGTAATTTTCAGCTTTTGGGAAAAATCTAAGACCAGCAGTAAGGAGATCCATAAGACAAGGAAAAGGAATCATATTTATATTTAATTTAAATATATAATTTAGAACACTTTAATTTGTATTATGAGTTTTATTAGGTAAAGCTCACTGTGAACTCATAAATGAGTTTCAAATTTTTCGTTGAACCTAAATCTGTAACCATTGCATTAATGAACCTTTAAAACATAATATGTCACCAGTTTTAGTAATTTTATTTTGATTATGTAAAACAAAATAAGTGCATGCACATCATGTTTGATGTCTCCATTAATAACACACATTATTTTAATAAATTGACAATGCTAGGATCACCAAATTTGTTAAACATTTATTTCAAGTTGTACTCATGAAATTATGATACAAAGTACTGCATCTGTTAAATTACAATTGAATCAATGGCTTAAACATATAGATCCATCAGATATCTAGTCATTTGACTCGAATTCAAGATTTTATTCATTTACTTCGTGTTAAATTAGTAAAACTTTATAATGTAATTAATGAATTTTTTAACTGGAAACAAGCTATATAGGAAAGTTGGAAAACATAAAATGATGTCTTGATATCTTTAAAAGTACTTTCTGTCTAAAAATATATCTTTTGATCTAAAATTTAAATAGAAAAAATCGTTATCTAATTAACCGAGTGTACACTAAGTATGTCCAAGTCTTGAAGTGTCTTCTTAACTTTGAATGACATTTGCTGTTTTGAGACCCTAACAAGTAGAAGTTCTAACTCAAGCAATAACTTTGAGCTAGATCAAGTAGCTCAATTCCCAACTTAATGGAACAAATTATTAGCCAAACTGATATAATTTTCCACATCAAAATTAGTGATTCAATCAAATCTGAATTCCCTTGTTAAATAAACAAGTTTAATCTAATTATAATAATGTTGATTTTTCCAACTAGAATATGAAATACCATTGATGGAACAATTATATTAATTATCACATCTACTGTTGGGGAACTGCAGATATTGATGATTGTTAACAACCTAGGGGGAAAATATGCTTAATTTATTTTTCCATCAAACAGCTCAAGTAACATTGTGCAAATGAAGCTAGTTGGTACATATTGTTTTTAAAGATGCATATGGCAAACAATCATCAAATAAACAAACACCGTAAAAGGTGGAAAAGGTGAAATTTTACTTACTCAAACGGGGGTTCCACCTCAATACCAAATGTTAGGTGCAAGGAAAATTCAGCAAACTCACTTGACCCATTATCATCTGTACGTGCCTCATGACGAAAACCTCTTGGAATATACAAAATATTACCTTCCCTAAGCAAGAACTTCATGCACCTTTTGGGTGAGCTCTCAATTTCTGAACCATCACTGCCATGAAGAGGATCATACAAGCGAGGTAATTGCATGTTTTGTTGAGGATAAATTGTCCAGTGCTTCTTACCAAAGATTTGGCAAACAAAGACACAGTGGTCATCATAATGAAGAGCCAAGCCTTGGGAGTTGGGGGGTGTCAAGTATAAATTGGCACCTATTGATGGTTGACCAAACAAAGATGCCATGGCATCTGAAATAGCTGCAATGCTTGCAAAGCGAAATTCCATGCCACGAATAGCAATTGTATAACCCTCTTTATATGCTTCTTCACACTTGTTAATGTCAATGGCATCAAAAACAAAAGGAGACTTACTGCAGCATGGGTCTGAATCATTGTGAAAGAAATGCATTTCAGTTTTTGAATGATTTTCAGTTTTGAGCACCCTTAAGTCCTGCTGGTAAATTATAGGACAACCCAATTCACTGCGCACCTCATTTAGGAAACTTAGGAGGTCCAAATCATCTGAAGCAATAGGTGGGCAAGATACAAAACTTTGCAGCATGGAAGTGAGAAAGGAAGGAGATGACCCCCCAAGGTTTATGGATTGTGCAAAATCAGCAAAAATGTCATTCTCCTCAGTCAAAGATCCAGGAAGCCTCCTTACAAGAGATGGCGATGTCTCCCAATGGTGCACGATGAATGATACAAAACTAGAATCTTCCCAACAAAACATCCTACTTTCGACCAATGTAAGTGGCATAGAAGCCAAAGATTGTCCAGAATTCAAAGAAAGCCTAAAAGTGCTTTCTGCCAAACTATTAGTCAAAATGTTGCTTAAGAGCAAGTGCCTCTCTTTACAGGGTTTCATAACATCCCCTACTAATATAAGTTGATGCACCTTTGCCCACAGTTTTTGCAAAGTAACCAAACAAGTTTCGGACAAAAGCCTTGGGATCTTTCCTAACTGATCAATATTGCTGGAATTAATTAGGGTTATTGCAGCACGAAGAAGTAATGTTGTGTATTCATCTTCTTCCAATGCTATCCGAAGAAAGCCACCACTTGTATCCTCTGTATTGTATAAATAAAGCCGTCTTGAAGACCAAGGAACCTGAAGGAATACCGACCTAATGGATATTAAGTCCATATACATACCTATAAGCTCAAATTCTCAAATCACACACACATAAAGAAAGTTGTATCTAAGCAGAAAGAATGTCTATTAGACGAGATAATCTTCTACTTGCACCACAGATGCAAATTATACTAATTTAAAACATACAATATTTGGACCGCACAACTACGTACCAACATAACCAACTTAAAATTAATAAGCCAAAATTAGAACACGGTCGTGGTAATCTGAAAGAACTTGAAATGGATATATATCATCCTGATTCCTGACAAAAGGAATCAGGAAAAAGGGAACATTATTAATTAACATAGAACAGAGTTACTCACAATAAGGTGTTTAAAGCAGAAAGCTCCAACAACTGGTGCCTTCCAACACAAGTGGTGGACAAATCCAAAATGGCATTACAGGCAGCCATTGAAACTGTGCTCTTGGGGTGGCGCAAGGCTGAGATTAAAGCCTTCACAGTTTCAGTATCCAACGCAATTTGTTCATTCCCTTCTATACACAACAACGAAGCAGCCCCAAGAATCTCTACGCTTCGACACGCAATTTTCGCACATCTGAATGAGAAAAAACGTCAGAGTTGCCTAACCCCATTCAAGTATTTACAAAATTGAAAAACAGTGAAATGAGATTACTTGGAACGGAGGAGGATAGGCATCACAGAAATATTGGGAATAAGTTGTGAATTTGAGAGCTGGAGATTGTTTATGCATGTTAGAATTAGGTTGGTCTCGTTAGGTGAATTGCAGAGAGCGGCCAATAACAGAGGGAAGATAGAATGAGTGTTGCTCTGAAGATTAAGATATTCCCCCAGATGCTTTCTTTTGCGGCTACTCTTGTTCCTCTTCTCCATTCTTTTTCTAAACCCGCTGCAGCTGCTTTATTATGAAATATTTTGGCTTGAAACACGGAGGGCATAAGCCGGCTTCAAATTTTACAACTTCCCGTTTGCCAGCTTTGATGTTTAATAAGCGTAAGTCGTACATATAAATCCAACGTACCTGTGTTTGCATTTGCTAAGTTATACAAACCTTTTTATTTGATAAATCTTAATTAGATTATGTTTTTAACATAATTTTGATAGCATTTTGATTATATTTAAATGATTTTTATAGGACTTAGTAGTCAATGTAGTTCATATTTTATTTATATCTTATTTTATCTTTCTAATGAAAAAGGAACAAACTTGGCCAATTAAAGCCTAATTCAAAAAAATTTGGCATGAATTTGGGTGAACATGGGTTGAATCTAGACCCATGATCAAAACACGAGTCAATCATAGTACCGTGTTATGTCCTGTATATGCTACTGAATCATTCTACTTTGGGCATTCCATAAAGATTTTTCCAAGAACATCAATATATTAAGATTTATGATAATACTTCCTTTTATCTTGTTTTATTTCTTGATTACTAATGGTTTCTTTTATCTAATATAAAATAGATTGGGATGAAACCTAGAACTATTGTTTTGAATTGTTTTCTTGACTTAATAAAAAAAATCCAAGTTTTATTGCAAATTATCCATCATTATTACCTATCATTAATTTGAAAATTTCCAACATTTTAATTCAATTTCAGACTTTATATATAGGACTTGAGAAATAATATGTATGAATAGATCATATCATGAATAATAAGAGTTGCATGTAATCTTAGAGGTAGAACTACATAAATTTTCTAAGTTCAAATCAAATGTATCATGGGAATTCATAAAATCAAGTAAATGCATTCTTAAGGCTTTTGATTAGCCCAAAGCCTTACCTGAATGGCTTGTGCCTCTTATCATAAGATGACACTATTTTGGTCTTAAACTGTAAAAGAGACTTAAGATCCAAATGATATTGTTTTGGGAAGTTTCTTCAAAGTGACATCTTTTTAGATAAACTAATTGAGCTTGGGCTTAGGCTCAAGCTATATAACACAAGCTTAAATGGGTGTTAGGTTAAGTTTGAGCTGACCTATTGTCATATTTAGTATGAGACATAAAAGAGATGGAAGGAGTTATTGAGAAAGTATCCACACCATAGACTTAACTGGGTACTATAGATGCAAACATTTTATAGTGGATTGAACTATTCAACTAAGCAATTGATTAATTCATTTTTGGGTGGCACTATAAGCTTTAGAACTCCTAATGAACTACAAGAGCTTATTGAAAATACTGCCATGTATAATTACCAACAAGAGATTTGAGGTTGAAGCAAAATTTTGGTGGCATTCATAATGTCAAGGTAGTCACAATGTTAGAGGCAAAATTGGAAGCTTTAAAAAAAAGATTTCTAGTACGAATATGATAACTCAACTGACATGATTGATACAAAGTAAAACTCGTGGTGGTGGATATCCTAATGATAAATGTTAGGAACCTATCAATAAGGGATAGTTGATTAATCATCTTAACTTTGTATGGAACCAATCTCAATATAACTCCTATAGTTTTATAAAACAATTAAGCTCCATTTGAATTTTAGTAGTAGCAGCAAGAAAGAAATTCAAGTCTTGAGGATTTCATGAAAATTTTCATAACTACATTTGAGGCTTGCTTCTAAAATACTAAAGCATATATTCAAAATTAATAAGGCCCCATCCATAATATGATAATTCAGATTGGACATCTCGCTAAACTTATCCCAAAAAGGCAACTAAGTACTTTGCCTAGCAATACAGAGCCAAATCTAAGGAAGCAATTGAATATAGTGGCTTTAAGGATTCAAAAGGTGCCGAAAGTTGGAGAAGAAGAGAAAAAAAAGAGAGAGAAGGAGAAAGGGAAAGAGGAGGAGAAAAAGAATTGTGGTCAAATAATATCAACCGAGCATGTAATACCAAGCACGCTTAAGATAAATAGAAAGAAAGATAATTTTCATAAGTTTTTAAATTTTTAAAAATAATTACATGTTATCATACCTTTTGTTGAAACTCTTTCATAGATGCCAAAGTATGCTTAAATAATCTCCTTTATTACAAGAAGAGGCTTGAGAAATGTTGAAGTTTTAAATTAAAAACTTTTCTTACTACAAGTATACAAATCATATCTTATAGCATAAAAAGTATTGTCCCATAAGGATTAGAGTAGTCATACAACAATTCTTGTAAACTTTGTTCAAGGTAAACAATAAGATAATTCGCTAAAACTTACACTAAAAAATTGATAATTAAACAATGAAATAAGCAGTAGTTAATTGGTTAATTGATCTATGATGAAAACTAGGAATTACGTCTATCTTTATTTGTTTGCACTTCACCTTCTTGTTTTAATCATACTTGACCCTTGATATCCAATAATTATAATCATACTTGACTCTTGATATCCAATAATTGAATTGTGACCTCTTAATTTATTAAAACTCTTCCTAACTATACAATAGGATTTGAAGCAATCTTATAGATAACTAATAATCAATTAAGATTTATCTTCAATTACTTATTAATTTGATATTTATAAGTCTATTTGGTACCAACTCTCACTATGCAACACAACACAAATGATCTAATCTAATCTCTTAATTCAAATTGAATATAACGCAATAAACATCATAAGCATATTTCATTAAATCATGAATGTATATTTTAACAAATAAATTAAGAGTAATTCTTAAATGG
Organism: Erythroxylum cassinoides; assembly: GCA_027478405.1. Classification (NCBI taxonomy): domain Eukaryota; kingdom Viridiplantae; phylum Streptophyta; class Magnoliopsida; order Malpighiales; family Erythroxylaceae; genus Erythroxylum; species Erythroxylum cassinoides. The sequence continues at coordinate 44,650,422 of JANIPM010000008.1, read as the reverse complement.
AATTTTGCAATCCATATATATAATTATATATGCCAATTTAGTCATCATTGACATTCAACAACAACAAGGAAATAAAAGAAAAGAGTAGAGAATTGAATTTGAATATCTTACCTTCTTTACCTTGAGTTGGAATTATGTAGCTTTTGTTCCTCAAGATGTTACTCTTTTTAATCTCTTCTTTTTATGTTTTCTAGCCATCTTTTTGATGTTTTTATATTCCTTTTTATACTCTTAAGTCTTAAAAGCATTCTTTCTAGGATTTTTTGATGTGTTTTTGCTCCAAAAAAAAGTCTCGAATCTTTAAAAGTATAAAAGGCTCAACGCCTAAAAAAGTTTGAAGTTGCTCCTTACACAATTGTGCATTTTATGAATGATCACGTGCTGCCTTACTCCAACTCTCTGTCAGGATCATGCATGGATGCCAAAGTATGCTTAAAGAATCTCCTTTATAGTAAGAAGAGGCTTGAGGAATGTTGAAGTTTTAAATTAAGAACTTTTTTTGCTACAAGCATACAAATCATATGTTATAGCATAAAAAGTATTATCCCATAAGGATTAGAGTAGTCATACAACAATTCTTGTAAACTTTGTCTAAGGTAAACAATAAAATAATTCACTAAATTTAAACTAAAAAATTAATAATTAAATAATGAAATGAGCAGTAGTGAATTTGTTGATTAATCAATGATGAAGACTAGGAATTACTTTGATGCTTATTTGCTTTCACTTCACCTTCTTGATTGAATCATACTTGACATACCTGACCCTAAATATCCAATAATTATGATTACCTTCTCTTAAGATCTAATCAATTAATCTCAATTAAAATAAATAGAAATTGAATTATCACCTCTTGATATATTCAAACTCTTCCTAACTATGCAATTGGATTTGAAGCAATCTTATGGATAACTAATAAACAATTAAGATTTATCTTCAATTACCAATTAATTTGATATTTACAAGTCTATTGGGGTAATGCAAATAATCTAATCTAATCCCTCGATTAAAATTGAATATAACTGTTTGACCCTAAACTTTTCTTGGAATTTAAAACTATTAAATGAGAAATTATTGGCGATTAGTCATGTGTAAAGAAAAAGGAGAATTCTTGAATTTGAAATGAAGTAGAAAAGATGTTTTAGATACAAGATGGGTTATATATTAAATGTTGGAAGTTAAAAGCTGGAAAATGTAGTTGAAACATGTTCACTGAGTATACTTTGATGTTTTAGCCATAACTTTTTCTCTAGCTATCCAAATAAGATGATTTGTTATTTGGAGTAAACTAGAGACATAGGGCTACAAATATCTGATAAAATAGAGTTTCAATTTAGTTTTTTAGAATTTCAATTTTTGGATGGAAGTCGAGCATATAATATTATTTTAATACAAGAATAGTTTGGAAATATTGAGGTATCACTTTCCAATTTCTAGACCAAATTGAATAATTTTGGTGTCATTAGAAAATTAAGACAATGGGAAACATTTTTCTTGAAGGAAGTGTTATCAAATTCCTTTAATTACCTAATTAGAAAAGGTCTGGATTTTTGAAAGGAGAGTTATAAGTATAAGATGTTAGTTTAATAGACATAAGGGGTAAAATGGGAAGGACAAAGTAAATGAAGGGTAAAATGGGAAAAACACCAAATAAAGGGTCTTGAAGTAAGAAAGAAAGAAGAGAAATCATGGAAAGGAAGAGAGAAGAGAGGGAAAAACGTGAAGAAAATTGTGGGAAGAAAAAGAAGGAAGAAGATTTGTCAAGGTAAGTTCATCTTTTCTTCTTACTTATTTAGAGAAATGGGTTGTGTTGAGAATGAAGGGATTAGAGAGAGAATGGGTGTTGTGTTGGGAGAAAAGAGAGAAAGATGAAACCATCTTGATTTTGGATATCTAAGCTAAGGTTTAGGTTTTTCTAACCTAGATGGACTATGGGTAGGTTAGGTTTGAGCTTAATTTGTGTTTATTGCATTTTTGTGATTATTGAAGTTTATGAATTTTATTAGAATGCTGTTTTGAATGGAACCTGTTGTTTTAGGAAACCAAGAGAATCTTACCTAAGAGCAAGAGGAAAGACAACCTTGTGTTGACTTTTTGCAAGTGAAATTAGGTGGGTAATGTATTTATGGTTGTGTGAAATTGAGTAAATTCTTACCTATGTATATATGTGGATTGCTTGAATTTGACTTGTTTGTGAAAGATGGAAATTGCTTGATGATTGATGATTATGTTATACCTT
>JANIPM010000008.1:44492036-44504823 GCA_027478405.1 Erythroxylum cassinoides | reverse complement strand
ATTAATTATAATATAATATAATTATTTATTTTATTTTATTTTAATTAATTACAATATTTTTATTAATTAATGAATTAAAATTTTGTTGGGTTTGTAAGACGCAATAATCATATAGTGTCGTGAGGGAGGGGTATTTATGAAAGTTGCTTATGTGTTTTGTTTCTATTATAGGGACAAAAAATCTTGTCCTACAGTTTTGGAAGAAATAAAAAATTTACATTTTTGTGATTTGAAATCGGACAAAAATAAATTAGGTCAGTAACCAAATACTACGAGATATAAAATTTTTGTAATTTATTATCTGTCTCTACCATCAAAAACAATAACCATACATTATGTAAGGGACCGGATCGAGTGAGTGAAAAGGAAGAGGCAGGGCCAGGCCCACGACCACAAATTAGTTCATAAGTTGAAACTTCAAAGAGGTGCGTGTAACTATGTAGTCAGTAACATATAAAGCTGTTATTACAGGAGTCAACATTCGATAGTACAAGATATGCGTGCACCCGACTGGGATGTTATCATAAAATTGAAGAAGATCTTAATGTCAAAAAAAAATAAAATTGAAGAAGACTTTAACGTCGCCAAATGAACTACGAGACAGAATAGCATTGTCTTCGCTGTTCCGTAACCCAAAACCAAAACAGCAATAACGGTTCTATCTTATTCCCTTTTGACCGCTGTAAGAATTGTAGGTGGCCATCATCTTCCATAAATATGTACCCATGCGTGTATAAATGCTTAGAGAGAAAGCATAGAGTTTTGTGAGGAAACTTCCCACCATCAAGTTATCCAATTTGGTGTGAAAGGTACAAACTTTTTTCTTTTTCTTTTTCTTTCCTGAAAACTTCCCCCTTTTCATTTTAGATGTTGAAGTTCTGCTGCTGTTTGAAGATCCTCAAATTTGGGGCTGTTTTCCGTCCCTGTTATTGATTGATTTTTGATCCTTACTGCTGCTGGCAATTTGGTGTAGTCCTCTGTTGGTAATTTATTCTATCTTGAAAGTAGGATATGATGCTGGGTTTATGCTGTCACTATAGTCAGCAGTAAAACTTTTGATTGATAGAGTGTTATCTTAAGCTTTATCTATGTTGAAAGTTTTAGGTAGTCAAGGAATAATTCTTTATCTTTATTGTTTGAGGGTCTTGGGGCGTTGCCATTGTAGTGTTTGATTTTGGGTCTGTTCTCTTGCACTTTTCTTTTCATGCATGCTATAGGTGTGAAATTTCTATGTGCTATTTTTCTTCACTTTTGTTTTGGAAGTCATTTTTGTTTTCATTTATTTGCACAAGATTGTCACTTTGATTTTTGTAAGAGGCTCACGGGGCGTGCACATAACCCTATCCCCTTGTTGAGCATGCTTCCGAGTGATCTTAGCGCTATATATTAGGATAAAACTTAGCAACACCAATCAGAGCTTGTTTTTCTTTTCGCTGACCTATATTTGGTTTTCTGTAGACATAGTGGTGGCAACCATTTCTTGAACTAAAGCCAATTACTTGGGTTCCTAATCTGAGTATGGACTGTACCCAGACCTCACCCTGTGTAGGATGTTACTTTTTATGATTTTGAACGTTGTAAATGCATTCAATGCAGGCAAATGAGAAGAGAGAATTAAGATATATTAAACGAGATGGAGTTACATTCAGTGTTTAATCCTTGTCTTTCGGGACTGGGTGCAACTATTTATTTGTGGGTCTCTCTAGCCCTGCTGATACAAGGTGGAGGGGTACTCTCAGATTCCAAATACTTAATTGGCCTTGGAAGCTATGACATAACAGGACCTGCTGCTGATGTTAATATGATGGGTTATGCTAACATGGATCAGATTGCTTCCGGTATTCACTTCCGCTTGCGAGCTCGTACCTTCATTGTGGCAGACCCAGAAGGAAATCGAGTTGTATTTGTGAATCTTGATGCTTGTATGGCCTCTCAGATTGTGACCATCAAAGTACTTGAGAGGTTAAAGGCAAGGTATTTCTCCTTCGAACCTTCTTTCTCCAGCTAATTGTTTTAGTTTCAGTTAGACTTTGTTGCCTACTAGTAGTAACATGAGATGAAGCAAATTTCACGTCTATTATCAAATCACATGATATGTTGGTTCTGTAGTCATTTTGTCTGGAAGATCATATTACTAATAACACATGAAAGGAAAGTATAATCAATAGTTAATCTTCAGAACTTTTTCCATTCAAGTTTGAGGTGTGCTAATGAAGTAACATTTAAGTTTTTAAATGGCAGATATGGTGACCTCTATACCGAAAAAAATGTAGCTATCAGCGGTATTCACACTCATGCTGGTCCTGGGGGTTATCTTCAATACATTGTGTACATTGTCACATCTCTTGGATTTGTGCGCCAATCTTTTGATGTTCTTGTGGATGGCATTGAGAATAGTATAATACAAGCTCATGAAAATCTCCGCCCTGGAAAAATATTTGTGAATAAAGGTGAAGATGGTTTGATATAACAGCCAAATTTCCTTTTCTGCTGCATGATCTATTCTCTCATCATTTACAGAATTATAGAAAAATCTACTATTTTCGCAGATGAAGGAAGTGATCACCCTAAAGGAACAAAAACAGTTATTATTTGTTTTTTCTTTAACATAATGAAGTTAGTTTTTGATGAATGCTTGGCACCTACAAATTTTGTGGATTTTGTCAATTTTCTTAACCGTACAAACATACAATTTGCATGTGATAGTATTGAGTTCATGATCCTATCAAGAATCTTCCTCTCTCTATTCTTTTTAGCCAGTTCTTTGATATTCATATTTCAAATACAGACATGTAGCATGTCGTTGCTGAAGGCTATAATAATAGCTGATTCACTGTACCCCAGAGCATCCTTTCTCTCTCCCCCCGCCTTCCTCCTTCTATTTGAATTAGGCAGTAATTGATTTTATCAAGATATATGTATTCTTCTAATGCTTGGCCTTGTTCTTGCAGGAGAGCTTTTAGATGCCAGTGTAAACCGCAGTCCTAGTGCATATCTTAATAATCCTGCAGAAGAGAGAAGCAAATACAAATATGATGTTGACAAAGAGATGACACTTTTGAAGTTTGTGGATGATGAGTGGGGTCCAGTTGGCAGTTTCAACTGGTTTGCAACTCATGGAACTTCTATGAGCCGCACAAACTCTTTGATAAGTGGGGATAACAAGGGTGCTGCTGCACGATTTATGGAAGATTGGTTTGAAAAGAATGGTGATCATCCTGCTAGGAACTCATATCCTGACCAAGTTGTAGCTCATGGTATCCCTCGAAGAGTCTCATCCATAATACCAGACCTACGTGTTAATCGTAAGTTATACACTTCCATTTTTATCTAAGTGAGACAATTGGACAAAGGCTCATGAAAAGGTTGTCTTTGTAAACTTGCCTCATCTTATTTCAGCCTACCTTTAATAGAAGTTCTCATTTTCGACAAAGTTCAGCAGGTGCATACATTAGCTAGTAATTTTAACTGCACTATGCTCATAATCACTGTTATTTGATTCGCCTTTTTCTAGTTCTCTTTTCTGTTCTGAATGGAAAATAGTATTTTTGTTCTTTTCTGAAAATTGAACTATTCTGCTCTAGTTTATAAATTTCTGCAACAAGTGAAATGGATGTCTTTTTGTAACGAAGAAGGTGATCATTACTTCTGTCAAGTATTAATTTTCCAAGGTATATAGAAATTTACACATTTGGGTCTAATGTGTTGTATGTTGAAACAACATGCTTTTTGTAACCAAGTTATCCAAGTGAGGGAGATGGAGGTTCAAAATTGTTGGTTCCAAGAATTCTATTATGATGATCAGTCAATAGTGGGACACTGAGTAACTTGTTTTCATCTTTCGTAGACCATGAGCTACTGGAGCTAGCTTCATCATTCCAGTCTCCTCCTGGTAGATCAGTAACCAAAATTCTAAGTGTTGCAAGACGTGTCAGAAGTGCTCTTAGGCAGGCTGACAAACCTGGATTTGTATCTGCATTTTGTCAAACCAACTGTGGTGATGTTAGCCCCAATATTCTTGGAACCTTCTGCATAGACACTGGCCTACCTTGTGACTTCAATCATAGTACCTGTGGTGGAAAGAATGAACTATGCTATGGCCGAGGACCAGGGTACCTTGATCCTGTGCATTACATTGATTTCAACAGTGAAATATTGGCAAGTTGTATTGCTAAATTCTACCTGATTCTTAATCTGACAGTTATCCTGATGAGTTTGAAAGCACACGTATAATTGGAGAGAGACAATTCAGAAAGGCTGTGGATCTTTTCAATGAAGCAACTGAGGAAATAAGTGGAAAAGTTGACTCTCGTCACACTTTTGTAGACTTGTCTAAGATTGAAGTGATACTTCCTAAGCAAGGTGGAGGGTCAGAAGTGGTTAAGACATGTCCTGCTGCAATGGGATTTGCATTTGCTGCAGGGACAACAGATGGACCTGGGGCTTTTGATTTCAAACAAGGAGATGACAAGGTATTAGGTGATTATGATACTTATCTGTCTCACTGTCCTGTCTCTCAGAATACTAATCCACTTTTGGTGCAACTAAAGGGAAATGCATTTTGGAAGTTGGTTCGCAATATGCTGAAAGCACCATCTGAGGAACAAGTTCAGTGCCAGAGTCCAAAGCCCATCCTGCTTGATACTGGTGAAATGAAGGAACCGTATGACTGGGCAGTAAGTTGAATATTTGCTTCCAACATGGTGTGGTTCTTAAAAATGTTCTATATTCTCTTTTAACGACTACGAAGCAAAGATTGTACGTAATAGCTGGAATAACTTTAATCTTTATTATCTTGCTGGAAATGATGATTTAAGTTCTCTATAATTTTGTTTGCTTTTTATACACTTTTCATGTGTGAGTAATTATTATATTTATTTGTTTACAATACATATGCTATATTCTTTTTCAGTTGTTGTGAAACAGAAAAGTTAGGTAATAGCTGGAATAACTTAGATGTACTGTTTTCAACTAGAGGCTCTGTAGTTTCTTCCTTGAAGAAGTTCTCTACAATTTCTCTTTTTTCATGCACTTCTTAACATGAGTAATAACTACATTTATTGATTTACAGCCTTCAGTACTTCCAATCCAGATCCTTCGAGTGGGACAGCTATTCATTCTTAGTGTCCCTTCAGGTACAAAGTTTTTTGTTACCTTTGGATATGATTTCTGCTACTTAACTGGGTTCATTTCATTCTCAGTCACATGAAGCTTGGTTGTAGCATAAGCTTTCGTTGCCTGCTTTTGTTCTGTATCTGTTGACTTCTAAGAACTTGTGGCAGTTGCTTTACAGAAAGATTTTCTTAATCATTACGTCTTTTATATTCTCGGGAAGTTCCTAATAATCATTCTGAATAGAATTTACAACAATGGCTGGGAGACGTCTTCGAGATGCTATGAAGACTGTGCTCACAAGTGCTGGGAATCAAGAATTTAATAGCAATGTCCATGTTGTCATAGCAGGATTGAGTAATAGTTATTCACAATACGTGACCACTTTTGAAGAGTACCAAATTCAAAGATACGAGGTAACTAACTTGTTCAATGGTCAGTAGCAAAAACATGGTTCTATTCGACTGCAAGATTTTCACTGCATATTGTTCCACACCTTAATTTTGTGGGTCATACAAGGAACAATTCGCAGCTTGTTGCTACTAATGCCCTTTTTTAAACTTTCATGCACCATAGTAGTGGTAAGTTGATAATGCATCCTTGTTTTGACTGAAAAACAATCACTTTCAGGGTGGCTCTACTTTATATGGTCCGCACACTCATAGTGCATATATTCAGGAGTTCAAGAAGCTTGCAAATGCTCTTATCACAGGCCAACCCGGACAGCCTGGTCCACAACCTCCTAATCTCCTCAGTAAACAAATAAGCTTCCTTACACCAGTTGTGATGGATGCAACCCCCTCGGGTGTCAATTTTGGTGACTGCAGTGCAGATGTTCCTCAGAACTCCACCTTCAAGAGAGGGGACACTGTCACTGTTGTTTTCTGGTCTGCTTGCCCCAGGAATGACCTCATGACGGAAGGTACATTTGCACTCGTGGAGAAGATTCAGGGCAAGGATTCGTGGGTGCCAGCTTATGACGACGATGATTTCTGCCTTCGCTTCAAGTGGTCAAGACCCTCAAGACTGAGCACAAGGAGTCGGGCAACCATTGAATGGAGGATTCCTCAGTCGGCCACTCCAGGTGTGTATAGGATAAGACATTTTGGTGCTGCAAGGAGCCTCTTCGGTGCAGTCCGCCATTTCACTGGGTCATCCAGTGCCTTTGTTGTAACATGAGCAATTACATTTGATGTTATCGTAGTTGTCACACGTAAGAACATAACCAGATTGAATAATTAATCAATCAATAGGAAGTGTTATTACATGGTTTTACTGCATTGATTTCCCTCGCCTTGTAACCTTGGACTCGTGTGAATCAAATAGGAACTCTGAGTGTTCTACGAAATATTAGACCATGTAATGAGGACTTGTGTATATGTTTTGTTACGCCTTTTAAAAATACTTGGAACTAATATAGTTATTGTTTCTTCTTCTTAGCCAACAAAGTCAAAGGTTAACTGGTTGAAACCATACAGACCATAACATATCATAACAGAGAATGGCATGGAAAACATTGTAAAATAATGTTGTAGGCAAGTTACTTTCCCAATTCAATTAATTATGTTATAGGAGTCGTAAATAATGGTGATAACTTATGGTTCTTCCTTCTGAGTTGGGGATTTTCGTCTATAAAGCTGGAGATGACCGCAAACCAACTCTCGATTGGCTTGTTACTTTTATCTTCTTTTAAGCCCTCAAAAAGTGAAATTTGACAATCTGAATTGGTTTCGTTGTCAACCAATGCCAACAGCCTAAAGTCACGTGTAGAATATGTAAGACGGGAGGTAACAGTAACGAATCTCAAAGGGAGTTAGCATCGATCGCTATTTGGTAAGTGGCAACAATAAAGAATCATTTGTAATAGTCACTTGCATCCAAGAAGTTTGAAAACATGGATAAGGAATGTCTAAGCCACAGATTGTTAGGTCCCAATCAAAGCTAAATCAATTCTTTAATGGCAAAAATAGTATTATGCTTATAGTGAGAATAAACCAGTAAATTTAATTAGAATAAGCTCCCTTTGTTGATGACTGAACGAAGATTTAAATACACAAGAAACTCAACTACTTTTCTACTTCTTAGGTCACGTCTCTAAGAGACAGGATCATATCTGCAAGATTACTTAAAATAACAACTACTTCTATTTTCTAAGCAAGCAACTATCGAAAAAATAACAACTGTTTAGACGCATAATCTTCATCATGCTGCATGTACTGCCTTTCTTGTAAAAATCCATGCAATCATGCATGCCAAACCAAAATATTAGTCAAAATATTTGGGATTCTTCATCAGCATTCTTTGGGATCTTTTGGGCTTATCAATACCACCTCCTCTAAGAGTAACCTTGTCCTTAAGGTTGAGGTTGATGAATTTGTCTTGTTCCTCTTGTGAGTCTTCCCATGCTGCATCCTCCACTGGTAAACTTTTCCATTTGACCAAACTTCGTGCAATGAACTTAAATCCTTTCTTAACCCAACGGTTATCCAAAATCGTATTTGGTTCCACAATTAAATCACCATCGGCAGCCATGGGTGGTAACTCCGCACCGGCAGTAATTGTTTCTCCTAGTTTCTTCTTTAAGAGAGATATATGAAATATCGGATGAATGCGAAAGCCTTGTGGCAAGTTGAGCTTATAGGCCACTTTTCCAATTTGTTCTTCAATCTGGTAAGGTCTATAGAACCCACTGGCAAGCTTTTGATAAGTTATTTTAAACACCGATTGTTGGCGGTGGGGATGAAGTTTCAGAAATACAAAGTCACCAGCTTGGAATTCAATGCCCCGCCTTTTGGAGTCTGCTAGCTGTTTTATGCAATTATTTGCTGCATGTAAATTTGATTTCAACTGTCGTAACATGGCATCCTGTGAAATTAGACTGTGGTCAACTTCATTAACCAAGCAATTTCCTTCTTGGTAATGTGGAATTGTTGGTGGTGGTCTACCATTTAAAGCTTGGAAAGGAGTCATTCCTATAGACACATGATATGTAGTATTATATCAAAACTCCGCCTATGGAAGGAAGAAATACCACTTACGGGGTTGTTAATATGCAAAACACTGAAGGTATTGTTCAATGCAACGGTTGACCATTTTCATTTGTCCGTCTGTCTGTGGATGGTAAGCTGAGCTCATCTTCAGCTGAGTGCTCGACATTTTGAAGAACTGATGAAAATTGGCTCACGATCGCTACTGATAGACTTGGGCATGTCATGAAGGTTCACCACCCCTTCAATGAACTATTCAGCCAAAAGTTTTGCCAAAATGGATGTTTAAGAGCCACGAAATGCGCTAATTTTCTCAATCTGTCAACTACAAACATAATTGCATTCTTACTATTTAAAGGTGGTAGACCATCAATGAAGTCCATTGTGATGTCATCCTAAATGGCATGGTATTGGCAGTGGTTGTAGAAGCCTAGCTAGTGACAAAGTCTCACTCTTAGTGTGCTGACATACTTCACAAGAAGCAACGTGATTCTTAAAATTGTTGTGCTAGTCTCTTGTATATTCTCAATACCCCTGAATGTCCCCCAATGCGTGAATCGTGGAATTCTCGAAAGAGTTGTTGGATAACACTAGATTATGGAGGCAACACTAAACCATTGCGCTAGCTATAAGGATTGCCTAGGTGTCAGTTGTTTTTCTGCTAATCATCTTCATGTAAGGATTGCAACTAGCTTCTGATTTGATTACATGAAGAATTGCCAGCATTTCCTTTACATAGACTGACCATGAACGTTTGGTGATGCCCAAGGTCCAACTGATGAATGCAATAGGCTTCCCTTGTTGATTCAAAATTGCACCTATGCCATCACCCAATGCATCTGATTCAAAGATAAATGGTTCATTGAAATTTGGCATTGTAAGTGTTGGCATAGTCGTCATAGCTGTCTTGAGTTCCTCAAAAGCACTTTTTGCTTCATCTATCAAGACGAATTGTCCCTCTTTTAGAGGGGTTGTGAGAGTACATGATATGAGTCCATAGTTGTGGACAAAATTTTGGTAATAACCTTCCACGCAACTCAAAGACATTAGTAGGCCTAGGCCAATTCAACATGGTTTTAATTTTTCCTCGATCCACCTTGACCCTTTGAGGAGTGACAATATGCCCCAAGTATTCTAACTTTTAGAGACCGAAGGCACATTTAGTGAGTTTGATAAAAAAAAACTGATGTTGCCTTAATATTTCACAAGCTTTTTGAACATGTTCAAGATGCATGGTCCAATTGAGGCTATAAATTAATATGTCATAAAAAAGACTAGTATAAATTTTCGAAGGTAAGGGCAAAAGATGGAATTCATGATTGCTTGAAAGGCAGATGGAGCATTACAAAGATCAAAAGGCATGACTAAGTATTCGTAATGACCATTATGAGTACGAAAGGCAGTTTTACAGGATGGACTTGTACTTGATGGTGTCCTGCCCTTAAGTCAAGCTTAGTGAAATATGTAGCTCCATGGAGTTCATCAAGCATGTCATCAACTATAGGAATTGGGAAACGATCTTTGATTGTTACAGCATTAAGTTCTCTATAATCAGTGCAAAAATGTCATGATCCCTCCTTTTTCTTGACCAATAAAACAGGAGACGAAAAGGGACTGGTACTAGATCTTATGAGCCCTAATTGTAACATGTCATGAACTTGTTTTTCAATTTCAGCTTTTTGAAAATAGACATACCTTTATGGTCTTACGTTGATGGGTTCAGTGCCTTCCTTCAAGTTGACGTGATGGTCTAGTTCTCTAGTGGGAGGGAGCTGCGAAGGTTCTTGTAACAAATCTTGATACTACTGCTGTTGGGACCCGTTTGCCGAAACCCAACCTCTTGCGAATATCATAAGACTTGAGCGTATCTTTATTACATCATGCTCTTTAATACATTACATACAAATAAATTTTGTATCATTTACAAATCAAAAACTCTCAAAACAAAAGGGTTTTACAAAGCTATAATAGCCTTTCAAGCCACCTTACAATATAACCCAAAGATGCAAAATACAAATTAAGCAAATTTGGAGTGATGCCTTGAGCACATCAGAATGGTTTAGGTGGATCCAAAACAGAACGTACTACATAATTCCCATAAGGGTCTTGTATAGCCGTGAACTTATGGGAGTCCCTGAAGGAGCTCCATGCCACTAGCAGGCAGGCAGGAAAAGCCTTTAACTTGGTCAACGTACACGTGACTTAACTTAAGGGACTACCATAAACCTACATAACACATATATTTCAAAATCTTGTAAGCTTGTTGTTAGGACCCGATCCAGAGACCGGACCCCAACCAAAAAAACGGAACAACAACGGAAGAATTCGAATCTTAATGCGAAAGAACGAATGAATAAAAATGCTAACGAAACGAACAGATCGAAAATCATAAGGGGACACGAAATCCAAAAGCGGAATCGAATGGCGAACAAAGCGAAAGAACGAAAATTGACGCTAAAAGATGCGAAAGCGAAACGAAAACGAACATAAACGAAAAGCAAATCGAATACTAATCGAAAGCAAAGCAAACAAACGGATCAATCGAACTGAACATATTTCTGACATCCGTGTACAAATATCTTAAAGAAGCGTCGCGTTGGAAACCCAAAGACATTTCAATCCAAAACCGGTCTAAATTTTTTTTCTTTTCCTTCTTTTCTTTCTTTTTCATTTCTTTCCTCTTTATTTGATCTTATTCAAAACAAAACGAATAATTCCCGCTTTTGGAAATTCAAACTTATACAAATCTCAATTCATATTAGACTTCTTAACATGCAATTTCTCAATCTCATCTTATTTACAAATCATAAATCCTATTCTTTTCTTTCCTTTGTCATAAAAATTTGCAGCATAACGGCTGCATTCTAACTAACCCAAAACCTGCAAAGTGTTTAAAACGCACTTCTATATTTCTCAAACAATAACCAGTAATCATCGGACTCCTCCCGTCCGGAATCTCAGCACAAACAAACACAATCCTATTTCTAAACCACTTCAAGTCCTTATCCATATCCAATTCGTATTCATCACATTCATAATCATATACAATCTCCATTTATATCCAATTACATAACATATATCATAACCATACCCAATTTCATAATTCATCTCATCCATAGCTCAATCAACAATCATATCTCAATTCCATAAACAATTCTTATTCATAATCATACACACATCCCAACCATAACAAAATCCAAATACACAATTTAGGATTCATATACATCATACTCACTATTTACCCAATTTCATAAATCACATACATTCTGAAATGACTGCTTGTCATACATTAAAGGGGCAAATCAAGCCTTATACAGACAGATACAAAAATCCCACATACATAAGACACAAAACAAACGAAATCGAACATAAGTCTTGACATTCTTCCATCCGATCTCCTGCTCGAAACCTGGAGATGGGGATGAAAGGGGGGTGAGCACAAAGCTCGTGGATAATATGTTTATAAATTGAAAGATAAGCGAAAACATTTTGCAAAACCTTTTTGCCATTTATTTTAAAAGTTTCACGGTAGAAAAATTTGGCAAATTTCTTATTTCTCAAACTTTTCAAATCATTGCCAAACAATTTCAATAAATTCTCAGCTGAAAAATCCACAATAGTTTATTTCTCAAAATTTTCACATTTTTTTCACATTTCATGAACAAAATCCATATTTCTTAAACATTTTTCAAAACATGCAATGCATCACACTTAGAAACAAAACAAGAACACATAACACATCAAATGGTTTGGTTCGGTCCAAAACAGAACGTACTGCACATTCCCGCATAGCTGTCCTGTGCAGTCGTGAACGAAACGTATTACACCTTCCCGCATCGCGGTCCGGTGTAACCGTGACTTATGGGAGTCCGAGATCGAAACTCCAGTGCCATTAGCGGGCAGCCGAGAGAAGGCTTTAAAACAGACAAGTGCCCACTTGTCCCACTTATGGGACCTGACTAAACTCACATAACACATACTCGAAAACGAAAATTCGGATTGCCCGAAGGCACATTTTGAAATCTTGATTTTCAAATTTTTCATATCATATCATCATATCATGTCAATACTTGGCACAGTCTCATATCCACATATCACATCAATTTATATAGCAAAATCATATTCAATCTCAATTCATAAATTTAATCACATATAAATCAATTCATGATAATGAATGCAATTTATTTCTTTAAAACATAAATCAAATGTATACAAATTCATAAAGCACATTGTTCAAAATTTTCAAATAATTCGAAAACATGATTTTCATAAATCGTGTATGTTCTTAAAACATTCCGAAAGCATTTAATTTAAACCTTCGAAAATCAAAATTTTCAAACATTTACATAAACCATAATTTCTTAAAAATTTTGCTTCTTGATTTTTCCAATAACGCATGCTTAGCTTAAAATTCAATAAATAAACATACTATCCACCTCGATTCCATGCTTGACACTTACTTAGGAAATCTTTCCTCTTGTTCCGCTTGCCTCACTTGATTTCCTTAAACAATCACCAAAATTCCATTCAATTTGGGGTAGAAATCGGAAAGTTATTTCTTAACAATTCGAACTATAACTTATGCGGAAACAAAAATTCTATGCTCAATTTCCCTCTAAAATTTGAGATCTATATAAACTGAAATAAAACTTCTTTTCTTCATAACACTTGTAGACCTATGTCTCTAT
>JANIPM010000008.1:44325353-44342531 GCA_027478405.1 Erythroxylum cassinoides | reverse complement strand
TGGACTATTTTGCAATTTTTAAAAAGTTTAGGGACTATTTTATAAATTTAAAAAATATCCCGAAACGGTACCCGATACCGACCGATACCGGTACAGTTCCGTTCCAGAGCCCAATCCGATACCGAGTCCGGTACGGTATTCATAACATTGTCCGTATCACTTTACTCGTAATTTGCATCTTTTGCCGAACAATGATAAAATGCCTAATCTTATCAAACGACACCGTACCAACCAAACAATGAAAGCGCTTCACCGGATAAAAGAAAAGAAAAGAAAAATAAATTAAGGGGGCAGATAACGGGGAAGAAGAAGAAAGCGAGAGGAAGAAGAAACAAAATGTCGGTGCAAGAGTACCTGGACAAGCACATGCTCTCCCGGAAAATCGAGGACGCCGTCAACGCCGCCGTGAGGGCCAAAACTTCCGATCCTGTTTTGTTCATCGTAATCGCCCAATCACTCACTCATTCATTTACTTCCACTTTTCATTTATCTAATCCTATTCCATTTTTTACTCCTTTTTTTTTATATTATACAGTCTAATCATATGAAAAAGTCGGTCCAATCGGTAATAACCAAGATCAAAGCCAGACAGATCCTTGATAGCAGAGGGATTCCTACTGTTGAAGTCGATTTGTATACTAACAAAGGAATGTTCAGAGCTTCTGTTCCTAGTGGCGATGTTACTGGAATGTAATTATTCATATTCAATTCTACACACACAGACACACACTCCCTTTCAAGCTTCTTATTGTAGTATCATTTTAGGATGTACGTCTTTAGTTTTTCAAAGTCGTTAACTTTGTTGTGAAGGTAAGAAGTACAATATCTTGCTTCAAAAAAATTGGGAATTTCTGATCTCAGGTATGAAGCAGTTGAATTGCGCGATGGGGACAAGGGGGCTTATCTTGGGAATGGCGTGACAAGAGCTGTTAAGAATATCAATGAGAAGATATCTGAAGCTCTCATTGGTATGGACCCGACTCTTCAGTCACAAATTGATCAGGCCATTATAGACTTGGATAAAACTGTCAAAAAGGTAGACTTACGTTCCTTTGAAATGGAAAAAGATTCTAGCACTTTCGGTAATGGTGTATGGTTTATGTTGGATTCTTCGCCATGTTTGTGTGGGACGATAAACTTGCATATCTTCGTTTATGTTTTTCTTATCATCATATGCTCTTACTTGCAAAATTTTAACATCCATAGTTGCTTGTATAATCATTGAAGAGAAACATTTTCCTTCTTGTCATTTATTAATTAGCTTAAACATCTATATCTAGATTTGATTTTATGTTCATTTATGTAGAAATGGACTCGTGGCTTTGGTACTCGGTATTTCTTTTGATGCCATTGCTACAAGATGATTTGTAATTTTTAACTTGGCCTTACTGCATTTCTTTAATGTCTTTTACCAAGTTCTCCTTTTTTCCCCCATTCATCCGCAGAGTGAACTGGGAGCAAATGCTATACTGGCTGTGTCTATTGCTACCTGCAAAGCTGGGGCCGCTGAAAGAGAGGCATGACTAATCCTTTAAACTTGGGTGGTTTTATTCTCATATATATTTGTGATAATTTTTAATAATAGATATAGATACTATTTTAGATAAATATCGTGTATAGGATATGCATTGTTAGGATCCCAAAGATAAGGGATTTTAAGATAAAGTCAGCTTCCTAGTTTAGTGGGATTAGGAGATTAGTTTCCTAATTTGTGTTGTACTCTTTGTATATGTATATATATATATCCTATTAAGTGTCAATAAAGGATAACTTAAACCCTAAATTCTGATAATATTGATGGTGAACTTTCTACTACTTTTATGACATTCTTCCATTGATAAATCATCAGGTTCCACTTTACAAACACATTGCTGACCTTTCGGGGAAAACAGACATGATTCTTCCTGTACCAGCCTTCACTGTCATAAGTGGTGGAAAACATGCTGGGAATAACCTAGCAATACAGGTATGTCTGTTTATATTTTTAGCTTTTCAAGGTGAGATTACCTTAAATATTCTAAGAAACTTTTGCTTCTTTGTTGGGAACATGTGTTAGAAATGATACTATCTTATATGCTGGACCATTATGTATTCATGTGTATGTTTATTTTGCTGCCTGTAAAATTCCGTATATTTCCAGTGCCTCTATGTAATTGTAGATCCTTTGTGATGTAGGACAAATAGAAGAATTAATAACTGATAGCTGAAAGCACAAAATTAGGTAGTAAGGTTGGATATTAGGGTGCTGGAATATCAGGTTTCGAGGTTCGATTTAGGCTAAGATTGTAGAATTTTTGCATCTTGTATGGCTGGAGTTTTAAGGTTTAATTGTTGAAAATTTAGGTTTAGGATTTCAGGTTTAATATGGCTAGAATGTAGGTTTGAGATGGCTAGAATGTAGGTTTAAGAGGGCTGGAATTTAGATTTGGGTTGCTGGAATTTAGGGAAGAACATAAAGAATGAAAGGCAGGAAACTAGGAATCACTCCTAGGGTCTAAGAATCACTCTTAGAAGAAAGCATCACACCTTCTAGTTGAAAACTCAAGTTTGTAAAAAAATTTCAGATTGCTTCCTCTTGATGAAAGACTAAGTACATATATATAGTGTTCTTAAAATCCTTATTCTAGTAGGAAAAGGATTTCTAATTTAAATCCTAATATATAGAAATTCTACAAGTCCTATTTAACTAGGATAACATATCTAAAATAGAATAACATAATACTACTACTTCCTATCTAATAAGGATTCCTAATGGAATATGAATTTCAGCTTTATCTTTGATGTTAATTCAATTCCCAATCCTCATCCCACCAAATTAAAGCTTGTGATTTGTTGATCTTTCCTCTTTTATTTCCCTTATAAACTTTAAGTTCTTTTGCATCAATTCTCCCTAGCTTGTCTGAAGTCGTCCTCGATGTTGAATGTGATCAATATTGATCATATCAGTCTGGATTTAACTTTTGAAATTTAGATTTTAAAATCCAAGTGCTGTCAGAAATGTCTTCCTTTCCACTTGATAATAAATTGTCGATATCCTCCATCTCTGGTAGCTACAATTTGTTCATTAAGAATATCTTCTATCTCCTCTTTAAGATGAGGAATGGTTGGAATTCTACAACCGCAGTAAGGGATGACTCATCATCTTGTCCATGATAAATAGTTAAATCCACTATATTAAAGATAGGACTTATTCCCATGTCACTTGGTAACTACAAAACATAAGCATTAACACTTATCTTCTTTATTAGAATATAATAATATTTTAATAAGGGTATTTAAGTCTTTATCTTCTTTGCTAGAATATAATAATATTTTAATAAGGGTATTTAAGTCTTTTATGTACTGTCTCCTATTTATAAATAAAAGATGACTAAACTAAGTTAGGTTAGGCTGTCATTCTCAAATACTTTGCTTCCTCTCTTTTCCTTCTCTTCATCTCTCTCTCTACAACTTACATGGTATCAGAGCAAGGTTCATTAGATCTGATTACAATCACGCGAATTTTCCTCTAGATTCTTTTCTTCTTTTCTTTTCTTTTCTGCTTGTCAAATTTTGATATCATGCCCTAAAATAAATGGTTGATCTAGGTTGGTCTGAGTAGATACCTAGTGTTATTATTCTTATCAGTTTTTTTATTTCTTTTTCCCTCACGATGGCTAAAAAGAAGCCTGAACTGGTTCCGATTCCAGTCACCAAGATGATTGAGCATCATTTGAATGGTGATAATTATCCTTTGTGGCAGCAAACTATCTCTATATATTTTAGTGGGGTTGATAGGGAAGATCATCGTACCCAAGATCCTCCAAATGATCCTGGTGAGAAGAAGTCATGGTTAAGGGAGGACGACAAGTTTTATTCGCAACTTTTATAGACAATTGAAGTGAATGTCCAGGATCAAATTTATCGTTGTGAAACTGTTAAGGAGATATGGGAAACCTTTGCGCTTATGTTTTCAGGTGCAAATAATGTGACTCGAATGTATGATGTTGCCAGCGAGGTGTATCTGGCTAATATGAAGGATAAGTCTGTTCAAGATTATTCTTATAATTTTCGTCAATTGTTCGAGGAGATGAATTCACTACTTCCCTACACAACAGATATTTAGTATCCAAAAGGTTCAACGTCAACAAGTTGGAGTTATGTGCTATTTAGCAGGGTTGTCTCCTTGTTTAGCTTTTGCCCGCTCACAAATTTTAGCTAGTCTGGAGATTCCTTCGCTCTTAAAAGCCATTCGCCTTGTACAATGCGCTGCTCATTCTTTACCATCTGAACATTCAAAAGCTGATAGTAGTGCATTTGTGAGCCAAGTTCCTCGTTCCTATACTGATAAATGTGGTGGTCGAGGTGGCCGCTTGGGAGGCTGTGGTGAAGGCCATGGTCGTAATGACACTAGTGGTCGCTCTGAGGGCAAAACAATGTGTTATCATTGCGGAAAGCTAGGACATCATATAAAGAAGTGTTGTTTGCTTCATGGGACACCTCAATTAGCTCAGTCTTTTACAAATGCAGCCACCTCCGAACCTCTTGAAGAGAAGCTTATAAAATTATTAGTTGATGAGTATACTTGCTTGGTTCAGTCACAAGGTTCGACAATGGATTCTACTCCTATTTCCTCCACAGTTACTCTAGTTTAGTTAGGTAATTTTACAGCCTCTCTTCCACTTCCCGCAAATGGGTCATCGGCTCAAGTGCGAGTGAACATATGACTGGCACTACAAGCACTTTTTCCTCTCTTACGCCATCATCTGATCCATTGAATGTTACTATTGCCAATGCACTACTGTTTCTATTCTTGCCTATGGTAAATCCAACCCTGTTCCTTCATTGCCTTTATCCTCGGTTTTATAGATACCCAATTTTCCTTTCAATCTTATGTCTATTAGTAAGATTACTAAAGCTCTAAATTGTTTTGTTGTTTTCTTTGCCACATATTGTGTTTGTCAGGATCTATTGACAAGTAGGGTTATTGGTAGAGGTCCCAAGTCAGGGGGTTGTATCTTCTTGAGGGTGGTCATGTAGCTCTTTCCGCATTGGCTGCCAGTCCAAAGCTAGAGTCTCCCTTTCATCTTCATTGTCAACTTGGTCATCCATCCTTGGCTACCTTAAAGAAGAATTTTCCCTCCTTAACTTCCTTGTCTAGTTTAGAGTGTGTCATGTCAGTTTGCAAAGCATCATCGTGTTTCTTATTTTCCTAGAGTCAACAAGAGAGTCAAATCTCCTTTTGAATTAGTGCATTCAGATGTTTGTGGTCCGTGTCCTATAGTCTCCAAAATTGTTTTCAATATGTTGTTAGTTTTGTTGATGCTTACACTCGTGTTACTTGGGTTTATTTAATGAAAAGTCGTTCTGAGCTATTCTCAACTTTTACTGATTTTTGCAATGAAATCCAAACCCAATACAATGGTAAAATTTGTGTTTTGCGAAGTGGCAATGCAAAAAGTACTTTTCTAGTCCTTTGTTTGATTTTCTGCGAAAACAAGGAACTATTCACCAATCTTCCTGTGTGGTGACTCCACAACAAAATGGGGTCGCTGATTGTAAAAATCGCCATTTACTCGGGGCTGCTAGAGCACTTTTATTTCAAATGAAGGTTCCAAAATCTTTTTGGGTTGATGCTGTTTTAACTGCTTCTTACTTGATTAATCGTATGCCTTCCTTTGTGTTACAGGGTGACATTCCTTATTCAGTTTTATGTCCCACTAAGTCTCTTTTTGTTATGCTTCCTAAAATATGTGGGTGCATATGTTTTGTTTGTGACACTCGTTCACAAATATCAAAATTGGATCCTTGATCTTTAAAATGTCTATTTGTTGGTTATTCCCGGACTCAAAAAGGGTTATAGATGTTATTCTTTTGATCTGAAGCGATATGTGGTTTTTGTTGGTGTCACATTTTTTGAGTCTACTCCTTATTTTTCCTCTTCTTCTCCAGATGAGTTTGTTAGTGAAGATGAGTTTTTGGTTTGTTATGTTAGACAAGTTCCTCCTCCTTTTGTGTCACTGGAAACTTGCCCACCGGTTACACAAGTCTACTCCGAGTGACTGCAAATTGCGTCTACCACTCTTTTTGGTTGCGCTGACCCTCTTGCCTCCCTTCCTCCGCCGTGTCCTCCGTCATATGATCCTAGTCTTGATCTTCATATTGCCTTGTGTAAAGGTAAGCGTTGCTAGTATCTTGTTTCTTCTTTTGCTTCCACTGCTCATTTATCACCTCTTTCACAAGCATTTGTTGTTTCTTTAGATTCTGTTTCTATACCCAAGTCTGTTACAGAGGCTTTGTCCCATACTAGTTGGAGGACAGCCATGGAGGAAGAGATGGCAACTTTGGAGCACGATTCCACGTGGGATCTTGTGTCTCTTCCAACCGATAAGCAAGCAATTGGTTGTAAATGGGTGTTTACTATTAAGATGAATTTTGATGGCATTGTTTCTCGCCTAAAGGCTCGTTTAGTTGTCAAGGGCTATGCTCAAACTTATGGAGTTCATTATTCAAATGCTTTTTCTCTTGTTGCTAAGCTTGCTTATGTACGTTTGTTTATTTCTCTTGCAACATCTAAACAGTGGTCATTGCACCAATTAGATGTCAAAAATGCCTTTCTACGCGATGATTTACAGGATCATGTATATATGGAGCAACCCCCCTTGGTTTTGTTACTTAGGGGGAGTCTGGGAAAGTATGTCACCTTTGTAAATCCTTGTATGGACTGAACTACTCTCCTCGAGCTTGGTTTGGTAGATTTAGTGAGGTGGTTATGGAGTTTGGTTTACATCGAAGTGCATATGATCACTTTGTGTTCTTTTGTCAATCTGTTGCTGGCTACATCTTACTTGTTGTATATGTGGATGATATTGTTATTACTGGGAATGATAGTAAAGGCATTGAGTGGCTGAAATTCTTTCTTCAAAGCAAATTTCAAACCAAGGATCTGTGAGAATTGAATTATTTACTGGATATTGAAGTTGTTAGATGTAGACAAGGTATCTTTCTTTGTCAAAGAAAATATGTTCTTGATCTTCTCACAGATATAGGTATGCCTGGATCTCGACAATGTGATTCTCCTATGGTGCCTAATCTTAAACTTATGGCTGAAGGTGGTGACCTATTAGATGATCCAGAACGGTATAGAAGATTGATGGGAAAACTCAATTATTTGGTTGTGAGATCCCCAAACATTGCTTTTCTCGTGAGTGTGGTTAGCCAATTTATGTCCTCATCACGTAGTATGCAAAAGGGCTCTTACTAGTAGACCTATTAATAGAATTGTTATATGCAAATTCTGCTATAGGAAGAATAAGGTCCCAATTTTTCACATTGTCTCCAACCAAACATCTTAACAAGTCCTCCAAGCTTCTTTTCACCACTTCTGTTTGTCCATCGGTTTGGAGATAGAAAGAACTTGAAAATTGAAGCTTAGTGTTCAATGGTTTTCATAGAGTTCTCCAAAAATAGCACATAAACTTTATGTCACGATCAAAGACGATGGTTAAAGGTAATCCATGGAGGCATACAACCTCTTTGAAGGAGAGTTTAGCTATATGTACAACATCATAATTCTTGGAACATGGAATGCAATGACATCTTTGAAAACCTATCCACCACCACGAAAATAAAATCATAACCTCATATAATTTTAGGAATTTCCAAGACAAAATCCATGCTTATGTCCTGGCATGGTTCATGAGGCATGGCTAGTGGTGTATATAATCCTGAATTTTGCTTCCTTTAGGTAATTGACATGTTCGACATTGCCATATAACCTTAGACATGTCCCGCTTTAAAGAGGACCAATAAAAGGGATCTTCAACCATTGCGATGGTTTTATCTCTTTCAAAGTGCCTGCTCCTTCTCCTCCATGTAATCCCCAAATCACATCCTCCCTTGTAGAAGTATTAGGTAGGCAAAGTCGAATTCCTCTGAAAAGATAGTCATTGTGGTTCACAAAAGGAAAGTGCTGGTCTCTTTGTCCAGCTGCAATGTTTGGAAAGATTATTCCAAAATCTCGATCTGAAGCATATTCTCTTTTTATTTTGTCGAACCCCATGACCCTTAAAATGATAATTAAATGATTCTTCCTACTTAATGCATCTGCTTCCTTATTCTCAAGTCCTGTTCGATGTTTAATAACGAAGTTAAATTGCTCCAAAATCCACTCCATAAAGTGTGCCTTTTGTTCAAATTCTTTTGGGACTTGAAGTGTTTAAGAGGTTCATGATCCGAATATAGAATAAACTCTTTGTATGAGAGATAATGATGCCAATTGTAAAGAGAACGTACTACTGCATAAAATTCCTTGTCATATGTCGAATATCGTTGCTTCTCTTCACTTAACTTCTCACTAAAGTAAGCAATTGAGTGTCCTTGGTTGAGTATGCCTCCAATTCCTACATGAGATGCGTCACAAGCAACTTCAAATACCTTGGAAAATCTAGAAGTTGTAAAACAGGAGGCTCGGTCATCTTTTTCTTAATTTCTTCAAATGCTTTAGTGGCTGCCTACGACCAAGTAAATTGTCCTTTCTTCATACAATCAATAATGGGTGTCATTATGGTGCTGAAATTACAAATAAATCGCCTATTGAATGTTGCTAGGCCATGAAAACTCCTTGTTTCGTGCACATCCTTTACAACAGACCAATCAAGAATGGCCCTAATTTTCTCGGGATCCATCTCCACTCTACGATAGGATAGGATAAAGCCCAAAAATACAACACTTGGTTGCATGAAAGAACACTTTAAGTTGATATAAAGCTTCACTTGCCTCAAAACTATCAAGACTTGTTGTAGATGCAATAGGTGATTTTCTTTAGTCTTGCTATATATTAATATATCATCAAAATATACTGCCAAAAATCTGCCCATAAATGGTCAAAACACTTGATTCATCACTCCACAAAAGTTCTAGGTGTATTAGAGAGTCCAAATGGCATCACCAACCATTCATTTCTTTAGCTTTGAAAGCAGTTTTCCATTTATCTCCAAGTTTGATTCTAACTTGATGCTACCTAGTTTGTAAGTCTATCTTGGTAAAGATGGTAGCTCCAGTAAACATATCTAACATATCATCAAGGCGAGGTATTGTAAATCTATACCTTATTCTGGTCTTATTGATCGCCTGACAAGCAATACACATTCTCTAACTTTCATCCTTTTTAGGAGTCAAAAGTGTTGGAACTGCACATAGACTAAGACTTTCTTGAATAAATCCCTTTTTCAGTAACTCCTCCACGTGTCTCTTCAGCTCTGCATTCTTAATAGGATTCAAGCAATAGGCTGGAAGATTTGGTGGAGTAGATCCAGGTACCAAGTCAATAGCATGTTGAACATCTCCTAAAGGAGGTAATTCACCTGGTAAATCATCTGGTGTAAGGTCAGAAAAATCAACCAACTGTTCTCCCACTTCTTTTGGTAAAGTTAAGGCTATTTCAGGTGTTGTTTCCGTTACTTCCCTTACTACCATTGCAAACACAATCCCTTTTTCCTTGCTAACAACTTCAAATTCTCTCTCCTTAAGCATATTAAGAGCCTTTTTCTTGGTGTTTACAATTGTTTTGTTACTTCCTCTTTGTTTTTCTACCTTGTCTACCTTCATGGGCTTCAAAACTATCTTCTTTCCGTGAAATATAAAATGAAGGTGTTAGCTTTTTTAAGTGCTGCACATCTCGATAATAAGGCCATGGTCGCCCAACTAACATGTGAATTACTTTCATAGGAATGACATCACACCAAACAAAGTCCTCGTATATTCCTAATTTGAAAGACAACACTTTCGAGCAACTAGTATAGTACGATCATCTACTCAAGAAACTTTATAGGGATTTGGATGTTTCTTCGTGAGTAAATTCAATCGCTTCACCATGTTCTCCAATACTACGTTCATACTGCTTCATCAATGATAAGCTTGCATACTTTATCTCCGCATCTAACTTGAGTAAAGAAAATAGCAATACGAAGCCATTCTTCTTATTCTTCCACTTTAGGGGTTGTAAGTATGCGTCTCACTACGTTGAGATTTGTAGGACTAGCTAGTTCATCACTAGAGTCTCCTTCCAACTTTCTAGCTTTGTTCTGACACGCGTACCCATTAGATTCTTTCTTTTCTTCTTCTCCCATTATATGCAAAGCTTTAGGAGGACATTCATAAGTAAAGTGGTCCCTCTCGTTGCGTCGGAAGCACTTTTTGTCATTGCTGCCTCCTTTCGTCCCAATCTTAGCTATTTATTTGCCTTTAAATTCTGCTCCTTGAGAAGTTTTGTAGTTGTTTGATGGTGCAGCTTTTGATGCATTAGGTGTTGATCTAAAGTTTTGCCCCTTCGTAGTTCTCTTCATGCCGAACTCCTTGGCTTGACTTCAAAACTTTTTAGCTTGTTGTCCCAAGTATTGTTCCACTTTTAAAGCCAAGTGATAGACATCTTCAAGGCTATAAATCCTTTGCATTATCAACTCCTTGCGAATTTATTCCCTTAAGCCATTTTTGTAGTGAGATATCCATCCCTTCACATCGAATAAAAAGTTCATCAAATATTTCCATGTACTCAGTTACGGACATAATCCCTTGTCTAAGAGTCGTGAGTTGATCTTGGAGATTTCCTGATAATGAAATGGTAAATATTTCTTCGATAACTTTAGGTTCATTTCTTCCCAATCAACAATCCTCTGATGATCTCCACCAGATTTTAGCGTGTCCAACTAGCTTTATCTTTGCAAAGCGAACTTTTCGATCTTCTGACGTGGTACCAGTCAAAGAGATCTTCCATTGCTGCTGTCCAGTCCTAGAATAGAGGTGGGTCCATCCTTCTTGCAAAATTAGGGGCTTCAACACGAACTTTCCTAGAAATGTCATCGAGTTACTCTTTTGTGGCCTCTAAAGGCTTGAATGCGCTCTCCATGTGTTGCTGGTTGATTTCTGTCTTAGTTCTCTTGGTGGGCATTGATTTCCTAACCCCATTCATTGTTGACTGGTGTTAGCCTCTTTGTCTTGGATTTCACCTCTCTCACCATCAAGTGTAGTTTGTTGTCTGGTATTGTTTTCTTGGCTAGTTCTTGGAACACGTTGTGATCGAGGATCAGTAAGGTCCAATCTTTCTATAACTCGTAAAAGTATTTCATCTGGCTCCTGGTCGTTGAATACTTCTCTATATGCCCTTCTGCTACGTGTTGCCATCGTGAACCAAAGCTCTAATACCAAATTGATTTAGGACAAATAAAAGAATTAATAACTAGTAGGTAAAAGCACAAAATTAGGAAGTAAGGTTGATATTAGGCTGCTGGAATATCAGGTTTCAAAACTAGATTTAGGCTAAGAATGTAGAATTTTTGGATCTTGTATGGCTGGAGTTTTAAGTTTGATTGTTGAAAATTTAGATTTAGGATTTCCGTTTTAATATGGCTAGAATATAGGTTTGAAATGGCTAGAATGTAGGTTTAAGAGGGCTGGAATTTAGGTTTAGGTTGCTGGAATTTAGGGAAGAACACAAAGAATGAAAGGTAGGAAACTAGGAATTACTCTTAGAAGAAAGCATCACACCTTCTAGTTGAAAATTCAAGTTTGTAAAAAATTCTGGATGGCTTCCTCTTGATGAAAGACTAAGTACATATATATAGTGTTCTTAAAATCCTTATTCTAGTAGGAAAAGGACTAGTAGGAAAAGGATTTCTAATTTAAATCCTAATATAATAGAAATTCTATAGGTCCTATTCAACTAGGATAACATATCTAAAATAGAATAACATAATACTACTTCTTCCTATCTAATAAGGATTCCTATTGCAATATGAATTTCAGCCTTATTTTTGATGTTAATTCAATTCCCAATCCTCATCCCACCAAATTAAAACTTGTGATTGATTGATCTTTCCTCTTTTATTTCTCTTATAAACTTAAGTTTTTTGCATCAGTTTGTATCTGTAAAAATTCATTGTACCTATGATTTTCTAACATATTTCTATAAATTCAACTTTGAATTTAACAGGAAATCATGATTCTCCCAATTGGGGCTACAAGATTTTCAGAAGCACTGCAATTGGGCTCTGAGACATATCATCATCTAAAGGTGGTTATGTTGTTTGACATCGTTTAGTGTTCTGAATCCTAAGTTTCAATGCGCTGGGTGCTTGTCGCACATGGTCTTTCCTACACTTTTATTCTTAAATCTGTGCTAAATTTCTGCTTTAGTTATAATATACTTTTTCCTTATGCAGTATGCTCTGTGCGTTGTTGTTAATCATTGAATCTATAACCTTGGATGATCTCATATGTAGTGCCTAATGTGAGATATCTTGATTCTTTTTCTTATATACTGCACCGTAGCATCAACTATTAACGTTTCACAAGTATGCTTCCATAACCACATGCATGGATTAGACTACAAATAAAATCAAGCATATGAGCAAAGGCCTGTCATTATTCTTCAGCATTTGACCTTCAGTCTTGCTATTTATGTTTATACCAATTTCTGGCTGTATTCTTGTTCACTTAGTTGTGTAAGTCCATTGCTTTTTTAAGTCATTCATTGGACTTCCAAATAACTGTAATGTGCAGCAGGTTTATTAACAATTGATTGCAGTCTCTGTTATTAAATAGAACAGGTTGTTATTACAGAAAAATATGGTCCACATGGATGTAATGTTGGGGAGGATGGTGGTTTTGCTCCAAACATCTCCAGGCAAGTAATGTTAATGCTTGGTTTTCTTAATCATGCGTAATGTATATATGCAAGCCATTCATATTCTTCATTGCGACAGTAAAAATTTGAATCCAAAGATTTAATTAAAATATTAGAATACACTATGCTAAATCATGCACAATGTATATATTTTAAAATAAAAATCTTGCCTCAGTAGTTTACTATTTTTTTAAACTTATCTCAGTAGTTTACTTAGTAGTTAGGAAATTCAATCTTCTGTTTTCTGCCATGTTGAATTGTCCTTGTTATGATTGCGTCCCTAATACTTACAGTGTTCAAGAAGGCCTGGACCTTGTCAAAGAGGCTATCAGCAGAACAGGGTACAATGAGAAGATAAAGATTGCTATTGATGTTTCTGCTACGACTTTTTGTATAGGTGATAAGCTTTCTTCTTGTAATATACCTGAGTATCTTCACTATTGAATGGAAAAAGAAATGGAATGAAAAATAGCCATTTTCTGCCGATGCCCATGTTTGATCAATGTAACCTATGTGAATAGTATTGGCTTTCATGTTTCTGTATATGAATGTAAGATGAAATTTTCTACACCACACATTATTACCAACTGCATGCCTAACGTTTCTTTATCAGTTTTATGTAGCAATCTACACCTAGGAATTAGTTTGCACATGTATACTACTTGCTGCAGCTAATACCTTTGTTTTTTATTTTCCACTCATTTAGGTACCAAGTATGATCTAGACTTTAAATCTGCAACTAGGTCAGGACAAAATTTCAAATCAGGAGAGGATATGATTGAAATGTACAAAGAATTGTGTGCTGGTATACCAATCTCTCTTACAAGTTTTATCCCTTTTTCTTCATTGCTTGTTTCGCATATGATTTAGTCTGACCTTTCTTTTGGAACTCAGAATATGGAATAGTGTCAATCGAAGATCCCTTTGACAAGGAGGATTGGGAACACGTGAAGAATTTTTCTAGCCTTGGACTGTGTCAGGTTGGTTATTCACACAGTTTCTGCTGGGTACTTTCATAATTATTTTGATGACATCAATTATGAGCATCTTACAGGTTGTAGGGGATGATTTGTTACTGTCCAATCCAAAACGTATTGAGAGAGCAATACGTGAGTCTGCATGCAACACTCTTCTACTTAAGGTATTGGCTAGACTTAGAGTGAGAACTTTTTTAATTACTTAGTCTTGTGCTTCATTGGCGAAGTCCATTGTTTTAACTTTTGATTTGATCCTTACACCATTAAAACTGCTACATGTTATTGCATAAATGGGATTATTTACTTTGTTCTTGAATCCTAGGTTGCCAATGACTATAATATAACTGAAAAGTTAACTCGGCTTGTCTACTTAGATATTGCTATGCTCTATTGTGACCGTTGGGATCTTCCATATTGGGATGACAATTACTGCTGAAGTGTAGGTAAATCAGATTGGGACACTAACAGAGGCCTTTGAAGTAGTGAAGCAGGCAAAAGATGCCAACTGGGGAGTCGTAGTATCTCATAGAAGTGGAGAAACAGAGGATTCTTTTATTGCTGATTTATCTGTTGGGCTTGCCATGGGTCAAATCAAAGCAGGTGCTCCTTGCAGAGGAGAGAGACTCGCAAAATATAACCAGGTTGACTTTCTCATGCATGCTCATGGAATATGTTTTCCTTCAAGTCTCGTTGAGATTTCTTTCCTTTTGTTTTCTGGCTTTTGCTGGAGCTGGGATTTGGT
Organism: Erythroxylum cassinoides; assembly: GCA_027478405.1. Classification (NCBI taxonomy): domain Eukaryota; kingdom Viridiplantae; phylum Streptophyta; class Magnoliopsida; order Malpighiales; family Erythroxylaceae; genus Erythroxylum; species Erythroxylum cassinoides. The sequence continues at coordinate 44,328,151 of JANIPM010000008.1, read as the reverse complement.
TTTGGGTTAGGTTGCGTGATATGTCTACAGGAAGGTCATGTCCTAATGTGATTGGTGATACCCATCCCAGTGTCCAGACAGCATCCTATCTAAAGATTTTGGACAAGTTTGATGAAAGACCCAATTTAGTCTTGCCATCTCTTTCTTTCCTAATAACTAGCAATGCTAATGATATATTGACGTATAGCTGCTCAACAAATAACACCTGTTTAATTCCATTTCACCCATCTTCTTCCTGATGATCACGTAAATAAATCTTCTTGTTGTTGCTGTAGTTCTTGTTGGAAATGTATTGACAATTTTAGCTGCTTTATGAAGATTGCCTGTTTCAAAGACCTGTTTAGAGGAAACTTCAATCTAGAGGAACCGGATTGTCTTTTAATTTTTTTTGTCTCCCCGCCACTCTGGATGACATGCATATTTCATGAGTATAAGTACCTAATATATAGACCATAAGACTCATTAAAGTCCGGGACTTTTGTGATCCAAATATGGAAATTCTAGTAGTGAAACGCTACTGGTTTATTTTCTATGGCAAGTTGTAGGCTGTGAAGCTTATTCTATTTAGATTTCTGAGTCTGATAGTCCAACGTCTTTGCAGCTGCTTCGGATTGAGGAAGAGCTGGGTGATGGATCAGTTTATGCTGGTGAAGATTGGAAGCCAATCTGATTGGTCCTCAAAAGTTCTCACAGCCTCATGTCCCTAATTCCTTCACATTATTTTGAAGCTTTCAAAAGCTGGTCTTGTTGTGATGAGCAATATGGTGTTCCGATGCATATTTGTTCGGCTTGATTCAATTTTAAACGGCTGTTTTGAGAACTTTTTAAAGCTTTTTCACTATATCTTGGGGGGTAGGGTAGGTGGTACGTGCAGATGTGTTCACGAATTAAAAAAAAAATTTTTTTGAAGAGAAGTAGGTGGTCCGTTTTGCTTGCCAATGTTACTATAGACGATTTGCCCCATTTGAATTGCTAATTTTATAATATAAGAGCTTTTTTATATTCTCTACTTGAGTTAATAGGTTAATTAATTGATATCTTTTCAAATTAATATATTTTGTCTTATTCTAACAATATAGATATTTTACTGTATTAGTAAGATCAGGCAATGTAAGTTGCATTAGGTTGTGAAGCACTGTAAATTCTTTTTGGCCATTTGATCAACAACAATCGGTTCTCTACGTTTAAAATCCAAAAAGGTATAAGAGGGGAGGGGAAAAACACTAAGGGGGTGTTTGGTTTGAACACGAGGTTGGCTATAGATATGGATATAATAGTATAAGAGGATGAGAATAAGTATGAAAAATAAAAAAAAATGATGTTTGATTTGTAACTTAGATTTTTGTATTAATACCAATAATGTTGTTTGGTTTGTTGCATTAATGATAATATAATATCATTTTTACCCTCAATAAAAATAAAAATAATTTGCCTTTTATATGTTTATTAGGGTTATTTCCATTTAACATCAAATTAAAACGAGGGATTTCAAAAAATATACCTGGAGGGGCAGAACAAAAATTTCTTCGTTGATGAGACGCGATAAGGCAGGATAAGAGATCGTAAGAAATTGAGATGCGATAAGGAAATAAAGAGAATGATAAGGCAAAAGTTGGGGATAAAAGAGAACAAAAATAAACGTGATAAAAGCATATATTGGAATGAAAATTCGATACTCACCCCTCTTGATAGGTTTAGTAGATTCTCAAATTTAATAGGATAAATTCATTCATCTGAAATTGAAAATCTCAAAGCAAACACTGTTTTTTACAATTATTCCATTTCTTCATTCCCAAATTTTCAGACCAAACACCCCTAAATAGCTAAGGAGTGTAGTTATGGTAATGCAATTTTCATTTCAACAATCGAAAAGGTTATGCAGTGTAAGAGCATCCATTCTTAAAAATTATGACCGTTGCAGGTAACAAAATTGTCTTTTTAAGTGACCCCTACTGGTGGCTAACAGTAACGACTTTTTGTAAGCTTAATTACAGAATTAACTAAGTCAAAACAAACGAGTAGAGAGAGAGAGGGAGAGGGAGAGGGAGAGGGAGACAATATGAATTAGTTAGTGGTTAAGCAACTAAAAATGTTACATGTACTCAATGCTCTAACCAATATTTAAAAAAAATTTAATCGATAAAAAAGGCGTTCAAAATTTAATTAATATTACACTGTTATAAAATTGTGTAAAGTAAATATTAAACAAAATTAAATAATTTAAAATAATAAAATTAAATAAAGAGAATAAGGAAACTAAATTTTTTTTTTTTGAAATTGAAATTAAAATTTAATTAAAAATGATTATAAAAATCAAAAGATCCGATAATTTTTTAACGAGTGATTCTAACTATTATCTCACTATCATACAACCATAACACGTTTATGTCTGTAGATTAATGCCTCCAATTAGAAGGGCACTTAGTAGACATCTAATGCAAATCAGTTTCGGCAGTTTGCTTTAGATGGTAAGTTGTCGACAGTTGTAATGATACGACAGTTGTAATGATACACCTTACATCTGAAACAATTATTGCCAAAATATACTGATAAAAATGATGTCTCCACTCGTAGCGACAGATTCCGACATCCCATGCAATTTATACATATATTTTATAAGAGCTTCGTAAACAAAGTCGCGAATATTGTATCGGACTTAATATTGAATTAAATTCTAATATGGTACTGTATTGATACCACTCAATATCGGATACCATTTCGGATAATTTTTTAAATTTATGAAATAATCTCTAAAATTTTTAAAATTTGTAAAATAATCCATTGGTATATTGTTCAGT
>JANIPM010000008.1:44286215-44299483 GCA_027478405.1 Erythroxylum cassinoides | reverse complement strand
ATAAGTGTGAAATGCATCATGTTTTAGAGTATAGTTGGATATGTTTTTATCCATTTATTCGATTGTTTAGTATGTGTTTCTGGTAGAATTGTGTTAGTTTGTGAAATATTTGTGTTAAAGTGTTTTTATGGATTAGTACAAGCATGTGAGCTTAATTATTATATTTTTAAGGTACTTTGATGTGTTTATTAGTGTTTTAGAGTCAATAGTGAAGAACGAAGAAGTTTCAGAAAGACTTGGACCAAAATAACGAGCCACGTCATGACAGAAGCATCATGCTTGGCCCATGATCCTGGCCTTCCTGACACGATCGTGATAGAGAGCTTACATGTAGACCATGATCGTGACCTGCATCGGGCATATGCGTCGACACACAAAAAAGTCAAATTTTGAGAGTTTGTCAAACCTTTTCGACCTTGAAAAAACCTTGGGTTGCCACAAATACATTAAGTATGAAAAGAACAAGACAAAAGATAATAGGGAGCTTTTGATCAGCCACCACAACGAAACCCTAAAGGAGAGAACTTTGAGAGATCAAGAAAGAGAGAAGAGGAAGACGACACTAACTTAACATGCTTCCTAGAATAAGAAGCTTTCTGAAGTCGCAGGCTCCCATCATCCATTCAAGTTCTATTTCCTATGTATTTCATTTTTATTTGGTTGTAGAATTGGGATATATAGTTTAATGAAGAATTGAATTGTTAATTGATGTTCTATACTCACCTTTGGAATATTATTTTTGATTTAATGAAATCGGATTGTTTTATGTGTTTATTGAATTACTTAAGGTTTAATTTTCCAATTCATATCTTGATAAAAACTGAGAGGGTGAATCGAGAAAAAATGATTAAATTGGGCTAATGAGAGTTAGGTAATTTAATAGATTCAAAAGTAAATCTGGTTGGTAAATCTTATTTAGAGAGATCACTTATAGGTTTCTAATTGTTTATTAGAGAACTTAAGAAATGATTAGGTTTTGGATAGGTTGTTAATTGAAAGATTACAACTTCCTATAATCTGATTAGGGTTTATGCTTTAGGGTTCAATTAGAACATGAGAGAGAGTAACTGACCCTAGGATCATTTAGAACTATTAATTCGATAAATCATAATTGGTTAGGTAAGCATTAAAGATAGATAATTTTCCCTCTCTCTCTTTTGGTTAACTCACTAGGTTGAATTCTAGGGTGTGATATCATCATTCAACAAATCAATCGATTTTCATTATTTGTTATTCATTTTTAATATGAAATTGTTAATCGTTGTTCGTTGATTGTTTTCGTTAAGTGTTAATTATCAATTATTGTTTTGTTATTTAATTTGGTTTGCTTGATTTATTTAGTTCTCATGTTTCAATTCATTGTCTATTAAATTTCCGTTTATTCCAATCTTGGATTCTAGGATTAGATTAATCCTCCTCGTGGGATCGACATCTTAGGTACCACGTGAATGACCAGTACGCTTGTGGAATATCGAGGTTAAATATTAAAACTTACTCATATCAGAAAACTGCAATTAAGTTTTTGGTATCGTTACTGGGGAGGTGATTAGTTTAGTTCTTTAGTCTAAGGCTTTTTCACTATCTTTTATTTAATAATTAATAAAAAAAAGAAGAAGAAGAAGACATTTAGGACGTAAAGTAGAGACATATCAAGACATTTTAAAGTGAGAATGAGACATCTGAAGAGCTAGATTCCAATAAGAAATGGAAAGAACGATCATAGAGGATGTATATTATAGGGAGCAAGGAACTTTTGCAAACTAAAATGAGGCACAATATGGTTAGAGAAGTAATGATCCTTATTGGAACAGGTACACTCCAAAGTGGTAAAACCACCCAGATTTATATTGGTCTAACAATGCAAGTACTCACATGGGACATCACGGTTTATTTGAATTTTAGCAAGATGAGTAAATTTTATGGGATTCCAAATTGGACAAAATTAGGGATAAACTAATAGTCATGGAAGAGAACCGGAAGAGACTGGAAGAGCAATTGATCAAGTAATGAAAAATCATGCCTTGTCTATTCACAACCTAGAGATTAGAGTGAAACAGCTTTCCAATGAATTTTCTAAGAGAAGTGTGGAAGATTCTCTAAATAATATGGAAATACATCAAAGAGAGCAATATGAGGCTATCAAACCTAAGAATGGGGTAGAGCTCGAAGGATTAGTGGAAAATCAAACTGAACCCCACCTTATTGAAGACCAAGATATGAAGAAAGAGAATGAACAAAAGAATGCCAACTATCCCTGTTATTCACTAGTTCTTGATAAACCATGTGTGAACATCGAAAAATATTTGGTAGATGTCCATGAAAAGAACCTTATCCTTTGGATTAATGATGACCAAATGACATTCAACATGAATGATGCATTAAAGAATTAGAAATATAGTAGCTCATTCAGGATAACTGATGTGTTCGAATCTTCTAAAGATCAAGAGAACCAAAAATAGATGACACAGGCATCAAGTTTGTAGAAGCTATGAAAGTATCTATTCTTAAAGCGGAAGAAGCAGAGGAGATGAAGGTGATTATCGAAGAAAGAGAGAAACTCACCTTCTTACAGGACAAACTGTTGGATTCGATGGAAGATTCAGGGAGTTTTTTTATTCCCTATTTTATTGACAATTTGTTCAAAAAAGGACATTACTGAGCTTAATTAGTGTTCTCAACTTTATTAATATTGTCCGTCTAATCATTTTGTAATTTGTAGCTTCCTCACAGGCTATAAAACTAATTTTGAATGAGAAGGGTGGAAGCAAGCTGCTCATAATTGATCATAGCTGAGTTTTAAAGGATGAAAGTCAAGCTAATGACCATAAATTAACATGTTTAGTAGTTAGGTTAAATTATTACGTAGTTATATTTTTTAAAAATTTTCAAAATAAGTTCTTAATAATTTGGAATGTTTTGGAGTGCTAACTCTTTTACTCTTTTTGAAACAATTATAAGATAGGACAGTAATCATGGGCATCAAACACAAATGATCTTCGCCTCTATCACCCTTAGCATCTCAGTTAACATGACAGTTTCGTGTTCTAAGCCTTTTCTTTTCATTTTTGTTAGTATTTTCTTCTTATGTTTTTCGTATATTGTGTTTTATTTCCCTTATGTGTTTATGTACCCTTCTCAAATTGAGGACAATATGCTGTTCAAGTGTGGGGAGGGTTATGTGTTTTTAACTTGAGTGTGAATTTTACATATTGTATGATAGTCTGTTTAGGTTGCATTATGTTAATTGTGTGAACGGGTCAATGGCTAAGACTTAACATGATAGATTTAGCCTTAAACATAGTCTTTTAGGTTGCGAAGATTTATTAGCTTGTAAAATTAGTGACCTAAGTTATTTAGGGCTAAATATGCTGGTTAATTAGGATATGATGTTAGTCCATTCACCCTAGGAATTTGCCATACTCATTTATAAGTTTAGGTCAATCAAATAAGTGGCATTATTAGTACATTTTCATGAGAATGATTAGCTAAAGCAATAAGGTAGGAAAAATTTTGAGTGAAAAAATGTTTTATAAATTTTAACTAAAAAAACTATTCCGCTAGCCTTCGGGTTATGAATAGAGCTAGTAGCTAGTTGAGAATGTCATGTAGTTGAGTAACCGGATCGACACACATCACAAATGTATGCCTTCGTGTAAAAAGTCTATAATGACATTCTAACCAAGCAGCTTAATAACAACATGACTTAGTTGAGCAACCAGATCGACATTCATCACGAATATTTGCCTCTGTGTAAAAGACTAGGTTCATGTCCTCAAAGAAAAATCAACAAAAAAAATGTTTTCAATTAAAACCTACCAAACTTGTTAGTAGCTTATTTTTTCATGAAAAACTACTAAGGAATAGCTACACTTTTGTTTTGACTGAATGATTATCAATGTGTGTGTGCAAGTGATAGAGGTGAATAGACTCAACATTAAAATTTTAATTAGTTGTATATTGGAACAACTTGAATGATTGTGTTTAAAGTTAAATTATTTCGTAAAGTTGAAGCCATTGCCTCATTTGTTGAATTGTGTGTTTTATGCTTTGTTGTCATTTGTTGCTTTGTTTGCATTGTGCTTTGTGTCGTTTGTTGTTTTGTTTCTTATTTTTTACTTGGTTAATTAAAAAGATATTTAATTCATGTATCTTAAAACTTTACATACTTACCTTTAATCCTATAAAATCAAAAGTTTATTAGGTAACGAAACCTCTTCTCTTTTTTGTGGAAAAATAGTTTTCATTATAATATGTACGAAATTTACATATAACATCCAAATAATCTTAAATATATCGATTATTTTGCAATAAGTGGCATAACATCCCATTGATATTTCTTATACCTTAGTCTATCTAATATCTTTCTATCAGGTGGGTCACTTCTGAAGTGGATACCACATACAAATGTTTTTTAAAAAGAGAGGATAAATAAATATTAAAATAGAGACAATGTGGGAGGCAGTGGAACATGAAAAAGAAAACAAATGAGAAAATAGGTTAAAGAGCAAGTGGTAAAACCCAAAAAAAGGGAAATTTTGGTTTCATCAATAAGAGATTTAGAGGACTATATGATCTCTATTTAAGTTAAAATTTTAGTATATCATTCCTGATTATATTTAACATCTCACTACTATAGAGTATATACCTGAACATCCAGAGAACATTCAAGTACATATCCTATGACAATGGTACGTTAGAGCAAACAAAATCTCTTAAATGGCATCATAAAGAATATGCAATACTTAAAAACCTCAACACTTCATTTCATTCATTGACGAAAGTTTACATTATATTCATTGAAACAAATATTTACAATCCTTATAAAAAAGTTCTACATGACAAAGAAACTACAAATAAACTATAACTCCTCTGATGTCAGCTAACAGACCTTTGAGTCATATTTTAATCTAAAATGTTCCTTTAGACAAATCTTAGGAATTAGGTCTCCTATCTCGTACCTGAAAAGTCACGTTGCAATCTTTGATGAGTTTTGCAAACTCAATGAGTGAACCATCATTGATGATCTCACCCATATCAAATACACAATATCACATATTGAGTATACATTCTTTTAGAACATGAATAATCCAAACAATCACATTATCATAACACATCACTTTATCATCACAATTTCATAAAAGATTTCATAATCATGTCTATATGAATGCAAACGCATATGAGACTCCAGATTCATTATTATTTGTTGTGACCAAGTGCCTTTCAGATATAGATACCGGCCCATTGGGCTCAGTCAGATATAGAAATCATGGAGCAAAACTCTACGTGGAGAATTCTGAGTTTAAAGCTCTTTCAGACTGGCTACCCTGATCACAACGCCTTTATTTGAACATGCATTTTACGAAATGCATCAAATAATAGAATATGCCATGTATAGCATTCACTTATAATTCACAAACAGAATCTCATATTCATCAAACCTAAGTCTGGCATTCAACTTTCGTTAAATATACAGATATCATTTAGAATTCAAATGTAAACATATATTATTCAAATTTCAGATGCAAACAAAATACTTCCAATACATTCCTGAATATCAAACTCCCTGAACCATTAAATTCTATAATTCATATACAAATCATAAACAGTTCAATAATTGGAAGTTAAACAGAATAAATCAATCCTAGGAAGATCATCTAAGTTGACTCACAGTACGCTCCCATTTATGCTATTGCCTGGATGTACGACAATGTTTGACTGATGTCCAACTTAAGCATTTAAAATCAAGCAACACATATTTCATATTACAAAGTTGATCAATCAAATACTTATTCATTTGTGCACATATATACATATGTCATGTTCAATGCATGCTCAATGACTATTCTGGGTATATTTCCTTAATTCACATCTTATGATCATTGATACTTCAAAACTCATATATGTCTAATTTGCACCTAGGTTAACACCTCAATAAATTATAATATCATCAATCAATCATTCACCAATGTTATTCTAACATTATATGATTATACAATATGCAAACTCTCATTAACAACAATAAATTCTTAATGACTTTAGATGAAAATGAAATTTTTTGGAGAGGAAGACCAATGTGTGGGGAGTTTTAAGTCTAAATTTCAAGTCAATCGGAGGTTCGAAGAAGAAGTTATGATCAAAAGAGTGAAGGGTGTTCAAAGTTATCAAACAGTAGGATACCTCCACTATCACGATCGTACTTGTACATGATCATGCACTTCCAATTGATCCTCCTTTGTCACGATCGTGCTTATGCGTGATTGTGCAACTTGTTCATGACCCCTTTCTGTCTCAAAATAGACTTTTAGGATAATTTTTTATGGCCATTTTGACAAGAAAAAAGAAGGATTTAGGCAAAACATTCTTCTAAACAATTGTTTCTTTATGTTTTAAATTTCTAATGACACTAAGTTCATGCAAATCGGTTCAGTATTTTGCAAGTTATACCTAAATATTATAGACTATTCTCATATCGCGATAGGATCCAAAAACTCAACTTCATGTCAAATTTTGAAACTCTTAGAAACAGAATTCAAATTGTAATTCTTCATGAAAAATATATCCATATGTATTTATTTTAATATAAACTTAAAATAATCCCATTTGGATGTATAGATATCATGCTATGGCCAAAATACCGATGTATGTTCAGTGAAAACACTATAGCTAACATATTTTAGCAATTCTTCTTCACCAATATCACATGCATTTCAGTCCAATTCTAACATTATTCTTATATCATTTGACATGCCAAAACTCAAATTGTTACTTACCTATCAGGCTTCCAATTTAGCTCAAAACCCTAGATTATACTAGTCCTCCCAAGTAAAGAAAAATCAATGTAAACTTATAATCACATTCAGCTAGTTTTCTGGCAATTTGGTAAAGGATATACGTATGTTTCAGGTTAAAAATTGGCTAGGGTTCAAGAAAAAGTATAGAGAAAGATCTGCAACAATTTTAGTGAAGAAACACAGGAAAGAAATAGCAAAACTTAGTTGCAGAAACTAGCTACATCATATGCTAGGTGTCAACGTCTAAACTCACCATATTTCTTAAGGCGTGTAATACATTTGTCCATTTCCTATGGTGCCATTAGTCACACAATAATAGGTCCATTTTTCACATACTAATTGATCCAATTGCCATTTAATTACTAGTCCATTTATCACCTATTTAACTATGCCAAATGTCACTCAATTATAGGCTAAATCATCCAAAATTTTCATGTATGAATTTATCCTACCACTTGGCATTTGTCCTAGTCCAAGTGTACATTTTAATCCAACAATTTTCCAATCCATAACATGTAATTCCAAATTTTCTAATTGAAATCCAATCATACCAAATTCAAGACATATCAAAACACAATTCACATCATGATCACTTAACATTTTTCACACCCCAGAATAAGTCAATTGAGTGCATATGCTAACTTGTAATGTGCACAAACGTCAATTCGTGTACGAAGGCTAATGTTATGCATGTATATGCAATATTTAATCTAGGGTTAAACCCTAAGCATATTCCGAAAAAAAAATGAGATATTACATTGTGCAAGCTACATTATGGTGTAAGTAATTATTATTCTACTCCTTCTTGTTATTCAAGGTGTGATACCTTTTAAGAGTCTTTATTTTGTAGTTATCCACCATTGTTGGTTATGGTTTTAATACTTGTTGATCCCTAAATTGTTAGGAGGACTGAACATTAGTGTACCTATTTTTTATAATAGTGGAGATTATTTTATTGGCTTTTTCTTCACACTAGGAGTTTTCCATGTTAAAAAATTCTTGTTCCTGTTGATTGTTATGTGGTATATTTGTGGAGCCCATATTATTTTTCACAGAGGAGAAAAAGAATTATTATATTGCTTTCGTTTGTGTAAGTACACACTTATGTGTTTGATCTTTCTCCCAATAACTGATATTAGAGCTAGTTTGTGGTATTGCTTTTGAAGTCATAAAATTAGAAAGCAATATAAGTAAAATGATTAACTTAAATGGATATAATTATGCTATTTAAAAAGACAAGATGGAATATTTGCTTTATGTAAAGAAATTTCATAAATCTATGTTTGTTACAGAAAAGACTATAAATATTATAGATGATGAATGAAACCTATTACATAGGCAAGTGTGCAATCATATTCGATAGAGGGTTGATGAAAATTTCTAGAACCATATAGCTGAAGAAAATCATGCTAGGACCTTGTGGAACCAACTTGAACAATTATATTATAAGAAAAGGGGTAATAACAGAATATACTTAATCAAGAAATTGTTATTCTTGAAATATCAAAATAGGTCCCCAGTTGTTAATTACACAAATAATTTTCAAGGAGTTATTTTAATAGTATATGAGTAAAGTTTAAAAGTGATATTCAAAGTTTGTTCCTTTCTGGCTCATTGCTATAGTCATAGGAAACATTCAAGACTTCATCGTGTAATTATGTTCTTGATGGCATGATGTCCCTGGAGCTTGCTAAGAGTAACATCATGAATAAAGAGATGAGAGAAGAAAATCATTAGGATCCTCTTCATATTCAGAGGCCCTGTTTACTAAATCAAGGGGGAGAACAAAACTAGAAACTCCTAGAAAAGTGAAAGATGCAGTAAGTCTAGAGGGAAGTCAAACTTACAAAAAGATATCAAATCTCATCGTTACTAGAAAATGGGTCATATGAAAAAGGAATGCAAGTTGCTTAAGTGAGAGAAATCAAGGGAAAAAGGTGAAGAAAAGAAAAATGAAAAAGATACCACTACAGTTGTATTCAATAATGATGTTGTTATTGTTGGCAAAGGTGGTAATATTGCATGCTAGGACCTTAGTTCGATAATGGACTTTGGTGTCACATTTTATGTGGTGCCAGATCAAAAGCTCTTATCCTATACCATGAGTAAATTTGGTAAAGTGAAGGTGGGAGACTATAGAGTATGCAAGGTACGTAATTTGTATGAGAGATGTTTTGTTGGAGACCAACATCGGATGCAAGTTTCATTGTTGTATGTATTCTTAGGATTGAAGTTGTAATTAGGCCCAATAACGTGTGGCGTGAAGTCATCATGCTGGTCCATTATGGTTAATTTCAGGAATCCACCGATTTCACATAAAGTTTCAATATTTAACTCATATGGTCGATCCTACAATTGAAACTGTAATTATCTCAAGTTACCTTACTCAAATTAGAGGGATGTGAAGAATGCAATGGTGAGTTCTTCATAAACGACAAAGCCAAAATGCATAAAATTTTCCCATTGAATTCTACTTCCTAAGTTGTGAACCTTTTATCTCAATCCAATTCTTTATAATATTTCAAAGTCTAAATATCTGGGCACAACAATCTTTTTAAGGCTAAAGGTTTTGAAATGGTTACCTTCCTTTTCAGGAGTAGATTGGGAAGGGTGCTCCATAATCTGTCACTAGATTTCTCTATTCACACCTCGACACTTGTGCTTTGCCCTTTCCTTGAACGTGCTTAGCCGTTTGAATAATTCGTGAACCCAATTGGACAGAGAGATGCATGAAAAGTGTATAAAAAGGAAGTACATTGAGGGGGATTGTAGATAGAAGTGAGAGGAATTGAGTTTCTTGATTCTAGAGAGAGAGTATGAGAGTGTTGTGGATAAGAAAAATGAGCGAAAGAGTGAATATATAGGTTAGGAGGAAGAAAGGAAGGGTAAAATTGAGAAAAAGTTTTGAAATTTTTGCATCCTTATTTTGTCCTACCACAGGCCATGATTGTGACCTTTATGGGTCATGATCGTGATAGAAGGGATTTTCAAGGTAAAGCAGGGTCATGATCGTGACACTGGAAATTTTTACACTCCTTTTCTATTTTTGATTCTTTTCTTCGTGTTACTCCTAAATTCCTTCCCGACCTTCTATTTTCATCATCATCTCATTTTCTTGTTTTTCATACCCTTCAAATCCATTGTGAAAAAGAGAGAGAGAGATAAAGAAAACTAGCTTGATTTTTCCAAGATATTAACTTGTATCAAAAAACATGCAAAAACATAATTGGAAACCTAATCTAAAGCAACAGATAAAACAAAAAAAGGTTAAAATCATGGGTTGTCTCCTATGTAGTGCTTCATTTACCATCGCGAGCTCGACACACTTCTTTGGCCATGGTGGTTCAAACTAATCATGTAATTATAGCACCCCTATAGGTTTCATAACTTGCAAGTAAGCTACCAGATTGTGCTTATCTGCATGCTTCTTCCTCATCTTCTTCTTTTGATTATTCTTTCAAATTTGTGGCTTCTCTAGTGGGTCTTTGAGAGTATAACTTTGCTCAACTTTTTCACAAGACTCATTTCACTTGATAGCATCCATAGATTTGAAAGAATTTCTTGTACGTTTAGACACGTTGAATGAAACCCTCTCATCCCCCATCTTTAGAGCTAACTTGCCTCCATCAACGTCTATAAGAGACTGGGCGATAGCTAAAAATGGTCATCCAAGGATAATGGATGTCTCCAGATCTTCCTCTATGTCTAAGATGATGAAGTATGTGGGAAAGTTGAATTTGTCAACCTTAACAAGAATGTCTTTGACTATGCCCCTAAGATGGTGGATTGAACTATCAACCATCTACACACACATCCTGATTAGTATTGTTTCACATAACTCCATCTTTTTGCATAAAGTGTAAGGCATCATACTTATGTCAACTCCTAAATTTGCAAAAGCCTTATCCACTTAGACATTACCAATAGTACAGGGAATATAAAAATCCCCTAGATCTTCTTAATTTTATGGTAGTGTTGCCACTTTGTTGGATTTCTCTTTGCTTAATACTTCACCTCCCAACTTCTTCGGTTCCTCTCCATTTACTAACTTCTCTTTTATAAATTCCACAAGAGCAAGTCATGTTTTCAATTGCTCTATTATATAAAAACCCTCATTCAACTCTGCTTCTTATGGCTTTCTCTGCGCTAGGATGGGGTATGGAATTGCAAGTTGATACTCCTTGACTTTTGTCAAGTTATATTTACTTTGCAAAGAATTTTAGTTAAACATTTTCTTTTCTTCTTCCCTTTCTTCTTCAACTTGATTGAACTTCTCTTTAGTGGCCTGGGTGATCTCCATTATTCTTTCCTTCATATTTGTTTCTATATTGCTTAGAAGGCTCCTCACATTTTATGCAAACAATGTATTTAACAATTGGCTCATTTAAACTTCTAAGTTATGGATGGAAGAGGCATGATTCTTTATTACTTGTTTGAACATTTCTTCCAACCTCTTGTGAGCTTCATCTATGCATCTGATCTTGTCCAAGATTTTGTCTAACTTAGCGTTCATGGATTGTGGTTTCTCCATTCAAAATATAAGTGGCCCTTGATTTCGGAATTGACCTCATACATTGTTTGACCAAGAAAAGTTCAAGTGGTTCTTCCACCTATGATTATAAGTGTTTGAGTAGGGATTATTCCGCCCTCCTCAACCAAATTATGTTCCCATGTAATTGAGTTGCTCTGGTTCTTTGTTTTGCATCAGAAAGTAATTAATGGTATCATAGTTGTCTTGTCTATACATTTCACATCTCTGTTGAATTGTTTTAATAGGAGATAAAGAGGAGGCCTTCATATTATTAAGTTGTTGGGATAAGTTGTCAATTTTAGCTTTCATTTTCGTTATTAAGTCAATAACTATGGCTCCCTTTTGCTCTCAGTGAGTTATGTGTTGTCTAATTTTGTCAATCATCCAAAGACAACTATTACTTATCATCTCCTCCAACAATTCCTCTACTTCCTTAACCATCTTCCTCATTAGAGATCCTCTAAATGTTGCATCTATGGTGCCTCATGTGGATGGAGTAACTCTATTATGGAAGGTTTGTAGAAGGAATTCCTTAGGTAAATTATAGTGAGGACACCTCTTTTACAAATCCCATGGATAAAGAAAAATTGTTTAAGCATCAAAAGCAGCAAAAACTAGAGCAAACATATAATAATGGATTTGAAATTGTAACCAACCATTGCCCATTAGTTCTATAGCCGATTTATAACTAGAGATCTTTGAAGAGCATCAAATCCTGATCTTTTCAATCGAAGAATCATAGCTAGCAGTGCATTAGCAAAGTAGGCCTAGAAAGAGAGAGTACAGGAGGTCTCTCATATCTCCTAATGCTTGCGTATGCCCTACTGCTGTCTCTCACACTTTCATTCTATGCTAAATCTCGATACCTTTCCTTCGTCTTCAGAGATGGGACGGGAGCGGGGGAATAATAATCACATATTTTAAATTGTATCTTTCATTTTCTTCACCCCTCGTATTAATAGCTAAAATGACAAAAAAGGGAATGTCAGTGCATCTAGGTAAAAACCATTTATATCTATCAATAGACACACTAAAGACCCAAACCATAGAGTACTTATTACTAGCACCATGGATATATATGTTTTTAGATCTCACATTTCGAATTATACCTTTCCCATGCTTCGTAAAGTGACTCTCCATCACTTTGTTAGAAATTTGTGATTTCCTTTATTAGCTTCGTAGTCTTATAAGTGAGAGGGAAGTACTTATACAGGAATGCACACACCAACTGCTCCCAAGTTGTGACATTTGTAAGATTTAGCGAATGATACCGTTTCTTATCTCTATCCCTTAGCGTGAAAGGGAAAACCTCATCCTAACGACATGTTGGAACCCCACCCTGGTGAAACACGTGTCCGACATCCTACATGATATTTGGACGCACATCCCATGAGGGAGGAATTCCTCACCACAGAAGAAACTCAAATCAAACTTATTTCATGTACTACCTAACAGATCTCGATAAATTCACCCTAATGTTCCTCAATAAAATTGATCTACTTAGGGCCCAAAATAAAATCTAATTCCTAAGCTAAAATGAAATTCCATGTCTCTGGGTTAATAAGCATCAAAAAGCACCTCAATTGGATCTCTCTAGATTAGGAAAACCCCAAAATACGAAAGCGTGTTCCCATTTTCCATCTAATTGTCTCTTTTTCATAAATCCGAGAAATTCAACTTAATCCCAAAAATTCTAAATTATTGCATGAGGGGGTAGCAAAATTTTTTTTGAAAGCCAATGCTTCAAAAATCGAGTGAATCAGAGGTCAAACGAAAAAGTTATAAGCAAAAGAGTGAGAGGAGGTTTAATTTGGAAAACGGAAAATGAAAGAAAATCAAAAACGCACAAACGGCGTCGCCTCGCGTGCGCGGGCCGCTCGTGTTCGCGGTCGCAAGCTGCTCACAGGGGCAAGGCCCTCACAAGGCGAGGCACTCGCGCTTGTGAG
>JANIPM010000008.1:43982253-43993391 GCA_027478405.1 Erythroxylum cassinoides | reverse complement strand
ATTCGATGGCAACTCGAATTAAATCAATATACTTTTCAAATCAATCAACATGAAGGATTCACTCATTAAAAAAGAAAATAAGTTTACAGAGCTTTAACAACAAGTGGGTATAGTAACCAAAGAAATTAGTCAGTTAAGAGCAACTATTACCTTTCTTGAAAAACAGATATCCACTGACCAGTCACAATATACAAACCTTCAAATAACCAATATTCAACCACAACCACAAAATATCCAGCCAATAGTACCTCAACAAATCACTCATCTCTCAAAAAAAGGACGACTTTGAAGAAACTAAAAATTATGTCATTTTCAATGGACCTACGATCGGAATATATGATGAATGGCATAAAGCTGCTGTTTATATCACCGAAAAATCTTCCATTATTCATCAAAGTTATAATACCTGCATGGAAGCATAGAAAACTTTGGTAGAATTAAGAGAACCCTCCATGAAATCGCAATATAAACAAGTTCTTAAAAAATAACCAACTTCCACTACCGTGAAAACCCTTGGCAAACCAATTAATATGGAAAGGATCAATGATGTACCTACCTGAGCCTTGAAAGATGAAATGAAGAAAATTAATCCTGAAATATTTTATAAAGGTTTCCAAGCATTTAATGAATTGAAATAGGAACAAAAAATATTTCAGTATTATCCCCAAAATAAAGTACGTTATGGACCCAAAGTAACCGTCTTTCCAAAGATAGATGCACTCACTAGCTATCTCTTTTTCCAAAGTGGGTTAGTTGATACTATTTACCTAACTAATCTAAACAGCCTTGCTGAATTTTCAGCTGGATTCACTCTAGCAATAAAAATTACAAAGAAAGATTTGCAAAAGAAAAAAAATCTTCATAAAAGTTTTTAATAGTTACCCTATTTTTAAAAAAGCAGTCAGTTTACAAAATTCAAATATACAGCTATCTAGAATAGCGTATGTACAAATAGTATTGATATGTATCTACCTATTGAAGAATCACCAAAGTATGAATTCAACTGGGATTTCATTAATCAATTTAATCTACAATGTTTGGAACAATTTTATCAGCAATGATTGAAGATTAACCAAAAATCATTGATCAAACTCAATTACAGAGGACCGAACATTTTGATGATGTCAGCCTATTGTACACCTATAGCTACTGATTCCTTCCAACTCATCAAATAAATAGAGGCAAATTTCTCAACTATTTCTAGAGTATTCAACATATTATCAGACGACTGGAAGCAATCTCTTTGTCAGCAACTCTAGCAATATCCATCTCATTAATGTACCCATTGTATCCACCTTCAAAAACAAAGATGACAGCTCTTAAGTGGACTTGATTATTGAAGAATGATGAAAGTCCCAACTAATGTAAATAGTCAGCTGTCGGCTAGCTATCTAGACTATTTTGCTTTTTTGCTTTTTTTTTGACAGGCCATCTATCAGCCAGCTATCTAGAATCTTTTGCTTTTTACCTTTTTACTTTTTTGCTTTTTTGCTTTTTCTTCCGGACGATATCATATGTCCTCAGTCTATATAATGTAAGAACTGAGCATTGCTCATATATGAAAAAATAAATCTCTTAAGTTTTTATATCTTTGTTTACTCTCAACCTCTCGCTGTAACCTAAATGTTGGCATTTCAGAGAAAAAGGAGAAGAAAACATAAGGTATGCTTACTTATGTTTTATATTTTCATCAATTATAATCTATCTTTATTTACTAATCTTCCTTTATTTTAAACCTATTATTATCTTTCTATATGCTAGTTTCACTTATTTAGATAAAATTAGTCATATAGATTTTCTTAATGATAGTTTGAGCTATGGTTTTAGAAATATCCTTCTTAGATTTCTTCTTAACAAAACTCAGCAGTTATGCCTATTTGTGCTTCTTGTAGAGCGATTCATTTACTAATAATATATATGGAAACAAAAATAAAAGTTAGCCAACAATGTATCAAAACATTTACTCATACTTATAATTTCCTTCGATCTATTGATGTTTTTATACAAACTCTTCAAACATTCCAAAATATTGTTGATAATCATACCACTTTATATCACCAAGAAAAAGAAGAAATTAAACAAGTTTATAAAAGATTTTAAGAACAGTATCAATCACATCTATGACTTTTTGTACTATCTATAATTACTTATACACTAAAATTATGTATTTTTAAAGTTTAGTATCTCAATATAAAATAGAAAAAGAACATTATGAAGAACGATATAATTATTTACAATTTATTATTATTAATAATGGATCATTACCTGTAAAAGACAAACTTGAAAATGCTACATATTTATATCAGTCATGTAAACAAGATTTACAAAACACACATAATAGATTAGCAAATCATAAAAGATTATTTCATTAGCATGAAAAAAATCAAGACAGACAATATAGATAATTTAGAATTAATTGAATCCTACCGGTGATTTTGTATAACTATCAAAACTTCACTCATAAGGACCTATTAGACCGTTAAAAGGGCATCCTTTAACAAAAAGCAAAATCACAGAAACAATGACCGTAGATGAAAAAAATAGATCTTGAAAATGATAAAGCAATAAAACTCGAAATGATAAAGCATCAACAATAGAGCATTTTGAGCAAAATAGGAATTACAAACACATGAAGTAGAGATTTTTACCTATGGGTTTTACATATAACATCTATGATTTGATCATAGTAATGTATAACATCTATATTCAATAAGTGATAAGAAAGACGAGTTAAGGAAATTGTCCAATATTATGATTCTACAATTTAAAGTTCTAAAACAACTTAAACTTATACAGAAACACACTAACTATCAACAACTTAATCTTATACAGAAACAGAATAGATAGGTCAATGACGAAAAAAGCATCGATTTGGTTGATCTGTAATAAAAACTAACAAATTCTACCATATCCTTTGAATATGTAGCTAATGAATATACGCATATAGATTCAATGCTTATTTATAGACAAGGAAAATGAAATATTTTGAAAAAAACCTAAAATATTCGCATCAGAGAGAGAACCATAGTCTTGATAAAACTAGAAGAGAAGATGAATCAAACAAAGAGATGGCCGAATAGAGAGCTAACAACATCAAGCCAGGAAGAAAACACCAAACAAGGTAACGTGAGAAGCAGAGCCGAGTGGAGGAGAGAAATTGTCAAGTAAAGAACGTGCTGAGAGAGGAGCAGTCGTGCAAAAAAGAGACCATCAAAGAAGAGGAGACAAATTAGGGAAATTAGAGATGAAAAAATGACGAATTGAGGTTTCAACGGAAGAGTTAAGTAAGATTATGTTTATCAAATGTTGCCATTAAATTGCCTGGCTTCAATTAAATTTTGATAAAAATTTTAGAGTCTATTTCGCTTTTCATTTTTCAATTTGATGGAATCCAATTATTTGTCGAGATATTTTAAAAATAATTTTAATAAAAAACAAACAGTACTATTTATCTTTCTAATTTGATCAATTCGTTTGTAGTACTATTTATTTAATTTCTAAAAAACCTTTAATTTTGAAAAAACTTATCTTCAACATTTTCTGGATATGAATCTGTCTCATTCAAAAGGGAAGAATTTGCATAGGTATCTCAATTTTCATTCAAACATAAGTGTTATCCCTCCATTATCAACGTGAAAGCCCTTACTTCAACAACCGCCATTGATGGATATTGTATCCTTACCAATTTTCGATACATTTGGAGAGGCCCTATCAATCAACGACTAAACAAATGTAATTGGTTTTTCAATTAAGAGAGGAGGTAAGTCAAGCAAACCAATGAGCATTCCCACCGTTTTATTTATCGGCCACACGTACGTGACCATTCCAACTCACGTTGGCTTCATATGAGATGAAGTGGGTCATGTGACATACGGATCATCACCACTCAATTGCATTCCGTCTCAAAACGAAATACAACGGTCAGGGTTAATTCGTTTTACATATTTACATACCGTTGTCAAGTCAGCTGAAACTATGAAAAGTTTTTAAAACTCATTTATAAAATTTCAGAAAAGGTTCTAAACTGAAAAATTAATTATCTCCCAAAACATGTAGAGAATAAAATGGAAAGCGAATGTAGTCGTGTACAATTATAGGAAAAAGCGGGAGGGTGTGCGGTGTGTCCACATTTGCACATAAAAGCTTGGACTAACAGCTTTGTGAGTGGAGTTCCTTGACTTGAAGCTGTAGACAAGTAATATTTTTTGAAGTAATCAAACGAGACGCTTATGCTTCTAGTCTGACACGAGATACCCGCACGCTCATAGCATTACAGAGTTTTAACATCATGGCCTATAACTACTAACGACATCAGCACAAACTATATGCTGGAAAAGATTGCAGACGTTTCTTAGTTTCCCGACTACAAACTAGTTCTTGAAGTAAAAACGCGATTCAAATTAAACATGAGACAAGTGAAAACATCTCATGTCCTGGGTACCAGGTAGACTCTAGCCTTAATTACTGATCCGTTTCCAAGCTTAAATCCGGGACTAACAGGGAAACCAACAATCTGACCAGAAGGCACAGATCCACCAGGAAGCCTCACAACACTCTCCATATACTGTGGATGAAACTCTGCTCCCCTACTTGCCTCGAACTGACTTGGGGATGGATCGAGTGAGAATGCCAACAAGTGAAGCAACCAAATGGCTTTTGACAGTGTCAAGAACTCAACATAAAACTCACTCCTAGGATGACCACCTGCTGATACTTGGCGGTGCTGCTCCAAGTTTCCGAACAAGGACTCTTCCATTTTGGGATGCACTATGGTGATATATTTCTTGGAGCAGAATTTACCAAAATGACAAGTCGGCAAGATTCCCAGAAGCTCAACTGGGTCCATAGCCTTCATATCCCGGTACTGAGCAAAGCAATCTCGGCGAAACTGGTCCGGATTCAGCAGCGAGGAAAGGCTACCATCCATGTAGAAGGTCTCGTGGTCAAAACCCTGAAAGATTTTGCGAGAGATGTAAGATTCCAAAGCATACTTAGCATGGTGAGTAACATTGGAGGAGGTAACGGCACTAAAAGTGGAAGAGATGGTGCTGATGCTGTCACTGGTGGAGGACGCAGCTTCAATAGAACGGATGGCAGCAGCAATGTCCCAGTGAGCATTGCGCATGAGGGACAGGAGAAGGGATGTGAAGGACTTGGATGCCTCCTTCACCTGGCTCATTGTTGCTTCAAACAGTTGCGGCTCTGGTGCTGGAGCTGCTGTCACTGTTACAAGTGCATGTAGCGGTGTGAGATTCACGATTTAGATGCAGTACAATAACCACAACTAAAAGATTGCATCTTTCTAAATTGAAATCCCCGATACGATTTGAGGTCCTGAAATTGAAAACATGTTGCGCACACAACGATGGCCGATAATTCATTAAGAGGACATGTTCAGCATACACTACGTCAAGTCCGTGGCTTCATTGAAATGACGTCACCTTCCATGCCAGTTTTCTACTTTTCTAGCTAGCCAAACAGGAATTCCTAAATTCTAACGCACTCTCCGATTTTCTTTAAACATGGATAAATCTCATAAAAAAAGTTAATAAACATGAATCTAGAATGGGCATTTAACCGAATAAGTACCTTGTCCAGCATAGCTACAGCTGACTCTTCTCTTTGACTGGGACCTTCCTTTCTTTCCATTCTCATTACTCAGAGTATTCGTACACCTCAGCTTGTCCTTCAGATTCTCCACCTCCACCTCTCTAGCTTTCACCTCCTTCTTCAGCTCCTCCACTGTGGCCTCGTAAGGAGCCACCACCTCCCTCAACAACCCAACTCCTCCAGTTCCGCCAGGACCGCCACCACTTTTTCTCCTTCCACCACCATTATATCCACCAACACTCACACACCTCCTAAACCTTTCCCTCAACACCCCCAACTTCCTCAGCTCTCCGACCACCGCCACGTCAGCCACCCTCATCCTCTCCGGATCCCACGGGCAATGCGCTTCTTGTAGACTCACATATGCTCTCTTCATAGTCGAGATCGAATAGAACACTTCGTTCATTAACATCTCCATCTGTATGACTTTCTCCATTGCCACCATTTCTCCTTTAATACTGCTCTTCGTCTCACACCATCCCTTAATCCCCCCCTCTTTCTTCTCTCCCATGTCATCTTCTTCATCTTCCTCTTTCATGTCCTCATCATCTGTCTCGTATTCGTGTGCCTCTTCTTCGTCTCCGGAGAAACGGCCAGCGTCCTGTCTACTGGCAGCGAGAGGGTGGAGCAAGCAGGAAGCAGCCACTCTTTGAATTAAGTCGGAGAAATTCGAGACCTTGTTCGCCATTTCAATTTTTGTCTTCGCTTTTACCTCTACTTTCCTGGGAAAAAAACAAAACCACAGAGAGAAAGAGAGTAAAAACTTAGGCAATGATAACACAGACCCATAAGCTTTCTGCATAATGAACGTCACAATAACCATAACCAAAATGAAAAATAAGATGGGTAGTGACGAAAACGAAGAGTGGGTGAAAGAGCAACTGACCTATAACTGATATCAGCTGGAAAACTTAATCTTCTTGGCTTCACCACTGGATCTGCATCCAGTGGAACGGAGTAAAAGAAGCTAACGTCGTTGTTCTCAGATTCCGGGCTAGTACGGTCGCTCTTCTTCTTCTTCCTGGGAACCAGAACACCGCAGTTAGTCGTACATTCCGGTCACCGGAGGGCCGGTGGTTAGTCAGAGAAAGCAGTGTGGTCAAACGAGACTACTATTACTGGAAGAGAAATAGAGAACATGTTGAATGTGGAGCAGATGGTAGGTGGAATATAGGGTCTACGCCGCACACGTGGGAGGTATTGATTTGTTGATTTTACCAGAATGACCCTGTGGAGTTTCCTTTTCTTTGAGCAGTGAATGGATTACTTACAACCAACGAATTGACCGGAGGCTACAGCTACACGGTCGGAGGATGGCGGAGAGCGTGGTGGTGATCACCAAGTCCCTAGTCCCTACCTTTCTTAGGGCGAAAGAATTTCAACTTTTGGACTAATAATGCAAAGCTGCTTTGCATTAAGATGGAATAAATGAAACTAAAATTGTAGTGTTGCATAAAGAAGTGGGTGGGGACTGGACTATAACTAGACATTGCTTCAATTGAAAAAAGGAAAAGAAGTAGCATTAAAACTTTTTCAAGAGCTTTAATCGGTGTCAGAACTCAGAAACCAACGATATGAATATGCTACGTTGACGTTATGGTCACAGGTAATGCAATTGAATGCTCTCCAACCAGGCCTTAGCCTATAGGTAAAGACCCATGACCCATGTTTTCAACTTTCTTGGGCGTTCGTGTAACTTAATACATTCAACGAATGGAGCTGTATTGTAATAATGATAGAAGTAATTAAGTAGGATATTACAACATGGCGTTGGCAATGGCACGACTTGTTAGGTAGGAGATGATGTTTGTTGTTCATCGTTACCTGTTAATGCTGGAACCCATGGAACAGAGGAACGTACTTGGGAACATAGTCTCGGCCTACTATTTGGGAATTGAGAGAGAGAGAGAGGCAATGAACAGGGAGGTTTGAGTGAATGGTTAAATAGGCCTGTGATAGGGATATTGGCACAAACAAAGACAATAGCTAAGTGCGCGATTTGATAAGATTAGTCCACATGTTTTGTGTCTGCTGCTATCCTATTCATATTATTAGTTCACTGCTTTAATTGCACCAAAGTATGCAACTATTCTTAAATATTAAATGACATATATACTTGAACTAATTAATTTGCGTATACTTTGATAAAATTGTATCGTCTCTTAAACCAACTAATTAATACACGTTCGTGTTGGAAAATCCATCCTCGTATGTATTTATTTTTTAAAACTGATATCGTTTATTAATTACTCCAAATATATGGTTCTTTTTCTTTTTCCTTTTTAAATGTGGCAATAAGGAGGGATCTAACTAATGCAAAGAAGCAATAACTCTCAATAAACCCAACAACAAACAATAAGTTCCAATAAAAAAATACAAAATATTTTTGCCTCTATTTTTTTAATCTATAACTCAATTACTATTAAGGAACGATTATTTTTATTGTGAATTAAATATAGATCATTTCAAAAGTATGAAGAGCAAATTAATTCGTTTCATTATCACTAATGAATGACTGATAATATAGTTGTTATAAGGTGTATGATGGAATTGAGAGTTGTCTCCATTATAATTACTCTCTTAAGTTTTAATTTTTACATAAAAATCCAATAATGTCATGTTATAGAAAAGGATAAGAGAATCATCAATCAGTTGTTAAACTTCCTAAAATGAATAAACTGACAGCTAGGTCTTTTCAAACTAAAGAACATAAAAAGAAAAATCGACGATTACTGAGCAAGTATGGTAGCAGGAAACACCCTTAAGATATAACAGACAAGACTTTCCAATTCTCATCCATTGTTGAATTGAGATGAGGATTAATACCTTTGGTAGTAATGACTTTTTAATTTTATTGTATGCATTAGATGAAAGATTAGTTGTAGACCTCATTGATTTGTGAATATTATAGCATTTATTTCTTATTATAGTAGATGAACACAACAACTTAATATGATCTTGAAAATGTATAAGTTTGCTTTGGTATTTAATGAAATTTTAGAGGCCCATTCTATTACTAGGATCTAATCAAGGTTATCC
This sequence comes from Erythroxylum cassinoides, assembly GCA_027478405.1. Taxonomy (NCBI): domain Eukaryota; kingdom Viridiplantae; phylum Streptophyta; class Magnoliopsida; order Malpighiales; family Erythroxylaceae; genus Erythroxylum; species Erythroxylum cassinoides. The sequence goes on along the minus strand of JANIPM010000008.1, from coordinate 43,984,742 downwards.
TAATGCCAAGTACAGATGAGCAACAAAGACATGCACATTTTTGCAGAATAAGAATAATGAAAGAATAAATGCTTATGGCTTTTTATATCCAAATTTCAAAGAACATAATTTAAATTTGATAGTTAAAGAAATGAAAAGAAATCTCTAATTTAGAGATAATGTTTGATAGCAAGCTAAAGCGTGAAGCAAGCTTTTTGTCAATTATTTGGAAATAATACTAGATTGTTTCAATTAAGTGGGGTGTGTCTTCCATTAAAGAGTTACTATTGATCCATTTAATCTTTAAGTATATACATTGTAACAACCTATAAAAGTTGGAGTAGTTTCGAGCATATATCTTATTAGAATTATAATTACTAAAATTTATTAATCCTAGCAAAATCAATTAAATTAAAGTAAACAAAATTTGAGAAAGAAATGAAATTAGTAAACTAGTAAAAACATGATGATTAATATTAAGAAGAAAACAAAACAACAAAATGTTAGCGTTTCATGATTCACTTACGAGGAATCTTAGTTATCTAGCAAGATTACTTATTATGGTTAAAATAATAATTAACTTAATGTATCTATGCTTTCTCTCGAAGCACATAAATATATCTAATTAAAAAATTACCGCCTCTTACATACATAATTAAGCTTAATTAAACTCATTAAGAATAATTAATTTGTTAGTTATCACTATAGTCTAGGGCATCTCTTCTTGTAGATCTAGAATGTTTATTCTCCTAGTACATGGATTATAGTTCTCCTTTCATTCGTCCATATAATTCCTAAAATTGAATCGTTGATAGTTAGATGTAAATCCAATAATCAAGATAAGAGAGAATAAATGCAACCTACTCAATATCTAATCATGCATTAATAAATGAAATATCTCAATCAACTATATCGGTAACCCTAACTAGGGATTTAGCTACTAAACATAATTAAATAAAAAATAACAACAAAATAAAAATCTTATCCTAAAAAAGTAAAGGAGAAATAACTAGAATAGATGTGCCCAACTGCTTTCAAGTGGAGATGAATCATCCTTCAATCTTGCTCATAGCCTTTCTTGATGCTAAGAAAACCTAAAATAAGAATTCAATGGAAAGCGGCTACCAAAAGCTCCTCTTACACTACAAGAAAAAGGGTGTTCACCTACGGAAATTACCGACGAAACACATTAACATTCTGTCGGTAATATAATTTATCGATGGATTTGACTAACGAAAACTTCCGTCGTTTAAACCGTTTTCGGTAAATTATGTCGACGGAATGTAGTTTCCGTCAGTATATTTACTGACAGAACGAATGCTTCCGTCATCATAGTTTACGGACGGTTTATGATATACAGTGAAAAATGTAAACATATACTGACAATTTTCCAATAACCGTCGGTAGATTATTCAAGTTTTTTTCTGACGGATGTCCTTTTCTGTCGGTGAAAAACGTTAACGTATACTAATAGTTTCTCAATAACCGTCGATAAATTAACATTAGACATATATCGATAGTTTACCTCTAACTGTCGGTAAATATAACATAATTTAGCAACGGAAGCGTATTTCCATCGGTAATGATTTTCTTTCTTGAAATGCAACACTCATTGCTTAATCCAGAGCTCGAAGCTCCTGTACGCTTGCTGAGGTCACCTTTAACTTTCTATAAATGACTTGTTAAATGACAATTGTTTTTAAAATCTCAACATCAAATTTGATTTCAATGTCAACAACTATAAATTATCCATGCATAACTTTTTGATTTGTTTATATATTGAATTTGTTTAAACAGAAAATTAAATGATCATACAAAGGAAAAAGATTTCTTAACTGATAATAAAAACATTAAATTGTACACAAATTAAAACCAAATGACAACAACAATCTTGATATCCTAGTGAACGCGGATGGTTTGAGTCTTTATCCCTCCCCCTCAGTTGCTCCATGTCATTTTGGAGCTTAGTTATTATACCCATCAAGGCCTGCACTGTGCTCTCAAGGTGATGGATACGTTCCACTGTCGGTCGTGTAGTAGATGTTGCTGTACTGGACATAGATGATTGCGAATAACATGTGTTGCTAAATGAGCCTAGGCTGAAGATCCTTCCACGTCTGTCCCTACCACCCATTGCATCAAAATATGCCTGGCTCTTATCAACAACTTGTTCTTCCTGAGATTGTCGCTGAATTGTTTGTTGTATTTGGTCCTATTAGGAGGCAATGCTTATATTATAATTAGTAAGTGATAATTATTAAGAATGAATATTAAATCATGAATTTCACATACATTTAGTTCTCTACATCGACTGTTGACGAATGTCACACCGTCATGCTTCTTAGTGTGAGTATGCAAAAACAACTGACGGGGTGTAGGTCTTATGCCTATAGACTTTTCCTGCATAACAATAAAATGTTATAAGTTAAACTAGAATTTATAAAAATTTCGGCAGAGTCTCCTATGCTTTTATGATATTACCCCCTGTTCAACAAAGCAAATTACTCAAC
>JANIPM010000008.1:43851100-43865624 GCA_027478405.1 Erythroxylum cassinoides | reverse complement strand
CTAAAATGCCCTTATGCATTCATACCATTTTTAATACAACCCAAACCATATAATAATTTCTACTAACATTTTCATAACAAGAAAATCCAAAACTTTATCCATCAACCTGATAATTTATGTAAACCATGCTTAATTCATCAAGAAAATTTCCGGGGGCCAACAAGAACATATCATCGCATTAACCCATCATCGTATGTTCTATATAAATTTAGCTCATCCCATAGATATCGGGTATACCCATGTAGAAATCTCTTTCTTTGTTGATAAGATAAATCAGAGGGAAGCTTATCACTGACAACGTAATTTATGTTATCAGCAGACCATGGTGTAGCCAGAATTTCAAGCAACATTAGGTTTTTATCAGGGAAATTCTCATTAATATCTTGGCTTGGCTTGCATTTCCCTCTTTCCAATCTTGATAGGTGGTTTACGACCACATTTTTCGCTCCCTTTTTATCTCTCACTTCTCTATCAAATTCCTGTAAGAGTAGTACCCATCGAATGAGCCTTGGTTTTACATCCTTTTTGTTAAAAAGATATTTTAATGCCATGTGATCGGTGAATATGATTACCCTTGATCCCAAGAGGTATGGTTGAAAATTTATCCCATGCATACACTACTGTGAATAATTCCTTCTTTGTGGTGGTGTAATTAACTTGAGGTCCTGCAAGGGTTTTACTGGCATAGTATATCGTATGCAACACTTTATCTTTTCTTTGGCCCAATACACAACCTATAGCTTGGTCGTTTGCATCTTACATAACCTCAAATGGAAGTGTATAATCTAGTGGTGATAGAATTAGTGTTGATGTTAGTACCTCCTTTAGTTTGTTGAAGGCAGACATACATTTGTCATCAAACATAAAGTGCACATCCTTGACTAACAAGTTTTTCGGAGGTTTTGCAATTTACGAGAAGTCTTTGATAAATCAACGATAAAATCTTGCATGATCTAAGATTCCTCACACATCTTTCACATTGCTTGGCTGTGGGAGTTTCTTTATAACTTCTGGTTTTGCTCTGTCCACTTCAAATCCTTGGTGTCAGATTTTATACCCTAGCAATATCCCCTCTTATACCATAAAATGACATTTCTCTCAATTTACAACTAAATATGACTCTTCACATATTTGAAGCATTATGTCCAAATTGGTTAAACACATTTCAAAAGAGTCTCCAAAAATTGAAAAGTTATCCACCCCTCCATTATATCTTCAATCATATTGGTGAAGATAAACATCATACATCTTTGAAATATAGTTGGGGCATTTCATAGTTTGAAAGGCATCCGTCTATACGTAAAGGTACTATAAGGGCAGTGAATGTGGTCTTTTCTTGATCATCAGGGTAGACGAAGATCTGATTGTATTCCAAATATCCATCTAAGAAGCAATAAAATGAATGAATAGCCTCCTTTTCTATCATCTAGTCTATGAACAGGAGAGGAAAAATGATCTTTTTTAGTCACTGAGTTGAGTTTGCAATAATCTATGCACACTCTCCATCCTGTGGCTGTTCTTGTTGAAATTACTTCTCCACTCTCACGTTCTATTACCATCATTCCACCTTTTTTAGGTGCACATTGTACTAGACTGACCCATTCACTATCAGAGACGGGATAAATTATCCCTGCATCTAAGAGTTTGATTATTTCCTTCTTGACCACCTCCTTTACGTTAGGGTTTAACCTTCGTTGACGCTTCCTCACTGCTCTACATCCTTCCTCGAGGTTTATTCGATGCATGCATGTAACAACTTCACTACCATTAAGTACGAACCGTAACACCTTGAGGATATTCTACCATATAACATATGATAATGGTGCGTTATGTTCAATCACATCATTCACTTAACATGGCATCATCATTCTTTATTTTCTTATAAGACATCATAATGAAAACACCATAATTTAAAACCTAAATTTCTCCTTTCATTTTATAAAACCAAATATTTACATTGACAGTTTACAATATCATCTGAATGTGAACATCATCATATTCTACTACAAAATACACTACATGAAAGAGGAAATACACAAAAGGATCTATTTAATCTTCCAATCTCAGCTGACCGACCTTTGAGCTATTTCTTCTTTTTCCCTAAAAGTACAAGACTATACTTCTTGTAGCGTCTCTTAGTAGCTAAAGTTGTCTCTCGGTCCTAAAAAAATCAACGTTGTAATTTTGGTGACTTTTGTGACAATGAGCTAACCATCATCGATGGTTCACTCAATTCATGCAACACATCACACATATAACATATAATTCACATCTTTGCATTTTGAATAAATTATCACATATCACATTCTCACTTAAGGGTAAGATAATTTTGCATTTCAAACAATCAAACATACTTATTAAATTGTATATGAAATGCTCATATGACTCTTTTCTAATTATTATGTTGTTGTGGCCGAGTGCCTAAACTGTCCTATATGTATTGTAGATACCGGGCTCATTTATTGTAACACCCCACTCCCGTAAGACCTGAACCCGACATCGATGGTGATATCCGAGTCCGTGCCCTGCGAGGGTGGCGTGCTACATCACTCAGTCAAATCACAGTATAATTTTTTTTGAAACAAACATACACTTACATTATATAATATGCGAAAAACCATTTACATAACATAACCGGTAAATACAATGACCACGAGGGTCCTCTTATAAATACACAATAATATGGTACCAAAGTTATTACGCTAATGCAAATGCAACTGATCCCGACCTCTTCTATCACTCTTAAGCGATCACTATACGCCCGTTGCCTAACGGGGTATTCTTTTGAGTCCTAAAAAATAATTGCAAATTTTGGGTGAGTTTTACGAACTCAATGAGTGACCATCATCGATGGTCCGCTCAATCCATGCAACAATATCAATTCATAACAAATATTTGCATTTCTGCCTATTTGATCCCATTTCACCATTTGCATACATCTAGCTTTATTTCATGATACAGTATCACAAAATTGCACATTTACACTTTTACAGAAATCCACATTCATATTTTCCATTTTTGATACATAATATTACACTCACTTTCCATTTATTATCATTTTGTTGTGACCGCGTGCCTAAACTGTCCCATTAAAGGGCTCATTAATATCTGTCCCTTATCCGATGGTGGATACAGGGCTCATTATATGTTGAGCCTGAGGCTCTGAATCACTTATGAGCTCAAAGCTCATTTTTATACGTTGAGCTAAAAGCTCTGATTGGTGGCAACTTCGGTCAACAGCCATTATATTGCATGCAACATTAGGCATATCACAATTTGTTCTAATTTTACAGTTAGAAGTATCCCATGACTATTATCACATCAGTATATGGCATTTTGCCCTTCATTCAATCAAATATATCAAAACAAATGCAGCATGTAACACTTTTTCAATTTATTACAGTGTTGTGACCGAGCACCTGAACTGTCCCTATAAGGCCACATTAATCGTTGAGCTAGAGGCTTTGAAACCGTCCCACTAGGGGCACATTAATCGTTGAACCACAGGCTCTGAGTCACTGTCCCATTAAGGGAACATTTATCGTTGAGCCATAGGCTCTGAATCACTGTGGGGCTCGAGGCCCAAATATAAACATTGAGCTAAAAGCTCTGATCAGTGGCTGCTCGTCACAACTGTCATTTACTGATTATGCATTCATGTATGAACGTCATATGCCACAATTCAATCACTTTATTCACGTGTTCATATATCACAATCATTTACAAATTACCACATTCAGACAAATGGTTCACAATTAGTCACATTAAGATCACAATCACAATTTCACATACCCATAATACTTCTATATCATATCACTCCAATACTCCGGACCTTTTGTTCGGAGTTTACAATCAAACACTGTCCCACCATTATACTCCAGAGAATTATAATTACAGAATTATAACACATAATAATTGGAGAACCGTCTAGGTCACTCACCTGACTTCCGCGCTAACGCCTGGAAGTCTCGGCAACGTCGGTGGGCTGATGTCCCAAAAGTGCCTATATCACAAGTCAAAAACTTAAATATTACACAATGTCCAAATCAGAAATAATGCACATGTAACAATCTAACAATATGTACTATGCACTTTCGTGACATTCCGGCACTATCCCACAAATTCCCATCACAGCCTTTCCTCAATATCAGAAGTTGATAGACACTAAAATCGTTCACTCTGTTCCAGAAAAATATGAGAATTATACTCCAAATAGATACGAACTATCCTTTTTATCAAAACCCCAATTTTACACTACACTTCCAGAAAATTGAGAATTTTAAACGACTATTTCAACACTTCCCTTTTTCATAAACATATAGATCCTTGTCTCTAGGTCATAACAAATCTGGAATTATTTCATTTGAATATCGGTGTAAAAAGTTATGGCTTAAAAACTAAAACATAACTTGTCTGGAACAGTAGCTCGCCGCGGCATGAAGAAGCTCACCGCGGCGAGGGAGCAAGTGTGCGCCGCGGCGTGCCTATGCCACGAAGTGCACCGCGGCGTGCACACTCGCTTGCATCGTGACGTGCACGCTTGCGTGCGCCGCGGCGTGCGCATGAGCACGTCGCAACGTGCGATCCCCCGTAAGCCTTCTGAAACCTGATTTTCAACAATTTCAATTCAATTCTTCTCACTTTTCAAAACAAAATTTATCTAAACACTATAACATCACTCATATATCATTTTCCAACTTATATCAAACCCATACCATTTACAAAACAATCAAAATTCATCTATACGGTAACCCTAAAAACCAAACATGAAAATCACCCATTCTATAATTTTTTAACACTCAAAACAAGAATCAATCAACTAATCAAGAGGAAAGAGGCTTAAACTTACTTGATTTGGCTTCCAAAAACCTAAAACTCTTGGTGATTTCATCGAAACCCTTTCCTTCTTCTCTTCCTCTTCTTCTCCCACGGTTACTCCTCCTTTTTCCAATAACAAACCCTAATTTCCCTTTTTATACCATTTCAAATTATGAAATGTCCATTTTGCCCCCTTCATTTAACCTTAAGCCTTAAAATCTTAAGTATCATGTCCAAATTGCCCTTATACAAAATCTTATAACTTCACCATTTCAATTCAGAAATTCAGACTCTTGAGGGCTGAATTGAGATTCAATTCTTTCAGAATCACTCATTTTCATGCCTAATAATTTCCAATTCAATCAATTCATTCACTTTGACTTTTGTACATCTCTCCAAATTTTAATGGCTCCTACTAAAACAAAATTCTTAAATCATGTCTTTAATTTATAGAGTCAAAAATGACAATCGTTTGTCAGTACCGGAAATCTCATCAGTACTCACTTAGCACTTTTATACAAAAGACACTTAAATCATTCCAATTTGATTTTTCAAACACAGAAGAATCACATTTTTAACTAAAATTTCACTTATAGACATATATGCCGGGAATTGTCACGAGTGCACGTACAATCATGTGCATTTGACAAATTTACCCATCATACCCATATAGAGACTCATTGATGTAAGTATAATACACACTCACATCTGATCAAAATTTAACATTTTATACTTCCCATCGGTGATGGGATGTTACATAGATAATGTATACACTTAGATAAGAATCACTTTTGCTACTGATACGATAAATTTGAAGGAAGCATACCACTTATAACAAAGTTCTCTATATCTACCTATCATGATGCCATAAGGAGGTCAAGTAACATTATTCATAAGGGAATATCTTGTTAATATCATGTATTTGATTAATTTACCCTCCATTAAGATGTGGTAAGTGGTCAGCTACCATATTCTTTGCTCCTTTCTTATCTTTGATCTCAATGTCAAATGCTTGTAATAAGAGCACCCATCAAATAGGCCTTAGTTTTACATCCTTTTTAGGGAAAGGATACTTAAGCATAACATGATCTATAAAAATGATCACCTTAGAGCCCAAGAGATATGAATGAAACTTATCACATGCAAATACACTGCTAGAAACTCCTTCTTAGTAGTGGTATAATTTAGTTAGGCTCCAGTTAATGTCTCGCTTGCATAATATACTGTGTGTAACTTTTTATCCTTCTTTTGACCCAATATGTAACCCACAACCTTATTGCTACCATTACACATAACTTGTAATGGCAATGACCGATTTGGTGATGTTAAGATTGGCGCTAATATCAGCGACTCCTTTAGTCGATTAAATGTAGATAAACAATTATCATCAAAATTAAAATGCATGTCCTTTACTAGTAGGTTTGTTAGAGGTCTTGCAATTAGTGATAAATCTTTAATAAATTGATGATAAAATACTGCATGACCTAGAAATGTTCGCACACCTTTGATATTAATAGGTGTGGAAGCTTCTCTATGACCCCTATCTTTGCTCTTTCCAATTCAATCCTATGGCACAATATTTTATGTCCCAAAACTATGCCTAACACACTATGAAGTGAAACTTCTCCCAGCGTAAAATTAAATGTGATTCTTCCCATCTTTGGAGTACTATATCCAAATTTTTTAGGCACTACTCAAAAAAGCCTCCAAAGACTAAAAAATCATCCATAAAGACTTCCATAATGTCCTTTATCATATCTGTAAAGATAAACATCACGCACCTTTAAAACGTAACTAGGGTATTGCATAACATGAAATGCATCCTTCCATACACAAATGTTCCATAAAGACATGTAAATGTGATCTTTTTTTAGTCCTCTAGATTGATACAAATTTGATTGCATCTTGAGTAACCATCCAGGATGCAGTATAATGAATGGCCAACCATCCTTTTTATTAATTAATCTATGAATAGGAGAGGAAAGTGGTCCTTTTTAGTCACTTTTTTTGAGTTTGTGATAGTCAATATAGACACTTCATCCTATGACTATTCTTATGGAAATAAGCTCTCTACTTTTACTCTCCATTATGATCATTCTACCTTTTTTAGGTAGACATTGTGCTGGATTAACCCATTCACTATATGATGTACAGTATATGATACCTGTGTCTAAAAGCTTAACTACTTCCTTTTTTATCAATTCAATCATATGAGGGTTTAACCTTCATTGACATTCCTTTATCGCTCTACTCCCTTCCTTGAGGTTTATCATATAAATGACATTGTTTGGGTTTATACCATGTATGTCAGATATTTGCCATCTTATGGTCTTCATCCATTTACTTATGATCTTTACCACCCTACTCTCTTGTTCCCTATCCAGCTGATTGGAAATAATGATGGGTAGAGTTTGGCCCTCACCTCGAAAGGTATATCTAAAGTGTGTGTATAAAGGCTTAAGCTTTAGATTTGGTGGTTTCTCAATAGAGGGTGGTGTGGGTGCTTTGGTTCTTACTAATAGATCTTGATTTATTTGAGCACCCGACTTCTCTGTCTCAGTTTCTTCCTCAGACTTAGCTTCATTCACCTTCTCAGCTTATTCGTCTCAGCTTCCCAAATTTAACTTCTTCAAAGTAGCTCTCCTCTTACTCTTTAATACATTCCTTTATAATATCAATCTTCATACAAGAGTTTGTTTCTTTTAGATTTTCAAGACTTTGTTCATGTTGAAATCCACTTGATCTTCATCAATTTGAAGTGTTAGTTTGCCTTTATGAACATCTATTAATGCTTTCACAATGTTTATGAAAGACCATCTAAGAATTAATAGGCAGTTCCTATCCTTTTCGAAATTTAAGACAATGAAGTCCACATGGATAATGAACTTATCAAACTACATTAAAACATCTTCCAGCACCCTAACCAGTCTCTTAATTGATTAATCCACCAATTAAATAAGTATTGAAGTTGGCTTTACCTTGCCTAGTCCCAATTTTCATATCGATAAAGGCATAATATTTACACTTGCACCTAAGTTTCATGAATACTTAGCTAACTGGAATTCACCAACTACACCAGGTATTATGAAACTCTTTGGATCCTTCAGCTTGGAAGGCATACGGCTGGTGATAATGGAGTTATAACTTCCAGTTAATGTTACTATTTGGTTATCTTCCTTAGTCTAATTATTTGATAATATCTCTTTCTAAAACTTAGCATACTTAGGTATATGTCCCAATGTCTCTATAAAAAATAAATTAATTTGAAAAGTCTTTTAACTCCTCCACAAACTTTACAAATTGTGCATCCAATTTGTTTTTTTATAATTGTTAGGGGAATGGAATCTTGGGTGGATATGGCAAAGGGGAAATGTAATGAAGGTAGTCACTCTTTTCTTCATTTCTTGATCCTCTACTAGATGGGTTACAACTTGTTTCTCTGTTGGTTGCTCGAGCTCTTTCCCACTTCTAAGTGTGATTGCCTTGAGTTGCTCCTTTGGGTTTGCTTTAATATTACTCAGGAGACTCCCTAAACTTTTTCTAAAAAATGCCTTCGCCAGTTGTCCCATTTGACCCTCTAAGTTATGAATGGAAGTGGCATGGTTTTTAGCTACCTATTCAAACTTCCCTTCTATACTTATGATTATGTCCATAATCTTGTCTAATTTCAAGTCATTGGCATTGGAATTCTCTTGTTGAAATCAAGGTAGATGATAGTCTTAGATTGCATTATGTTTTGTGGGTAGTTTAGGATGTGTTTCGTGGTTAAATTTAATCTGTTTAGATTATAATTGTGTTAGTTAGTTAAATATTTGTGTTTTAAGTGTTTTATAGGTTAGAGCATGCTTTTGAGCTTCAAAGTTGTGTATTTGATGAGTTTGTTAGTGTTTTAGGGCTAAAATCGAAGAAAAGAGGAGTTTTAGAGGAGATCCGAACCAAATAAAGAGCCACGATCTTGGCCAATGTACCACGATCATGATAGAAGCATGGAGGACTGGCCATGATCATGGCCAGTATGCCACGTTCATAAAAAAAGGCCAAGTAGGGGGCCATAGATCATGGCCAGTATGCCATGATCATGGTCATTATGCCACGTTCATAACAAAAAGCCAAGCAGGGGGTCATGATTATGGCCAGTATGCCACGATCATGCCCTATGCGACAGACTGTGTGATCTAACTTTCCGAACTTCATTTTTTAGGGATATTTTAGACATTTTAGGCATGAAGAAAGCCCTACATTTGCCCTAATTAGAAAAGACTATAAAGAAAAAAAAAGAAGAAGATAGAAGAGAAGCCTCCACTTTTGTCATTTTTGGGAAAGCTTTAAGGAAGAGAAGAAGAAGAAGAGAAAGAAGAGGAAGAAGAGGACAGAGGAAGCTGGTCTTCTGACGTTGCTACCTTCCCAAGTTATCTGATCCAAGTTCTTTCTCCTTTCTATCTTTATTTTTGTTCATTTAATTTTTGAGATAATGATGGATTGTATGATGATGAATCTTGGATTGTTGATGATGTTCTAACTTTTCCTTCAGGATTTGAACTTGATTCAATGCTAATATAGTTATTTGTGTGTTATTGTGATTGGATATTGTGATTAATTATGGTATTTCCATATTTCTGTAATAAATCGAGAGGGTGAACTAGATAAAAATGATTACGTTGGATTAATTAGAGTTAAATGATCCAATAGACCACGTGATTAATCATATCAGTTATTGGGTGGAGAGAGATCCTTTGTGAGACTCGATAGTTTATTAGAGGGTGTAAGATCAATTTAGAGTTGTGGGTCTTTTGTTAATTGAGAGATTGTAAATTATGTAATTCAATTAGGGTTTATGATTTATCGTTCAATGACTATAACTAGAAAGAGAGTAATCCACCTACGATAGTTTAGAACTGACACCACAATAACACATAATTGACTAGATTAGATTAGTTCACCTTCCTCGTGGGATTGACCCTTCACATACTACAAATCACAACTCGTGCACTCGTGGTATTTTGAAGGCTATAAATTGTAAAGCTTGCAAAACAATCAATGGTAGACCTTGATTTCTCAGCTGATTACTCGCATTATTCAACTAAGAAAATTTTGGGTGGTTCCTCCACCTAGGATTGTATATGTTAGATTAAGGGTTGTTTCCTCCTTATAGACCAAATTGTGTGCCCACACAGTTGAGTTGCTTCGTATTATTATTTTTCTTTAAGAAGTAATCAACGGTAACATAATTATCTTATCATAATTCACATCCATGCTGAATTACTTTAATTGGAGCAGTTGAAGAGGCTTTCAAGTTGTTAAGTTGTCAATCTCAGTCTGCATTGCTATCGATGAATCAACAACAAGGACTCCCTTTTGGTCTTAGAAAGTCACTTGTTGTTTGGTTCTATCTAACTTCCAAAGACAACTATTATTTGTCATCTCTTCTAGCAAGTTTTCTTCTTCCTCAATTGTCTTCTGCATTAGAGATCCTTCAGAAGCTACATCTATGGTTCCCCTCATAGGTGGATTAACTTCATTGTGGAAAGTTTGAAATAGGAATTCTTTGGGTAAGTTATGGTGAGGACATCTCCTCTGCAAATCCTTGTAACATTCCTACGCTTCATATAATGACTACTCGTCATTTTGTTGGAAATTTGTAATCTCCTTTATCAACCTTGTCGTATTCATCAAAGGGAACTACTTTTCTAAGAAAGCACACACCAACTTTTCCCATGTTGTGATGTTTTTGGGTTTAAAGAGTGATACCATACTTCGAATTTATCCTTTAGTGTGAAGGGAATATGCCTCATCCTAACAAAATCTTCTAACATTCCATTATATCGGACGATTTCACATATTTCTAGAAAGTTTACTAGATGAACATTAGGATAGCCATTAGCTAACCCGTAGAACTGTTAATTAATTTATAGCATATTCAACAATGCTGGCTTGATCTCAAATAACGTTGCTTTCAATAGTAGTCGAGTGATGCCTTGATGTGCAAAGTTAAACACTGGTCACCTGAAATCCATTTTGGTTCGTTGCTGGTCTCTTTGATTATATTCTTCCACCATCATTCTTTGATCTCTTCTTGGCATCTCGCAGTGCTGAAGTGTCTTCTATCTTGCTTGAAATCCAAGTAGTTATTGTGTTCATGTAGTCATAAAGACACAAGAATGATAAAAAAATTTTCTAAGATCAAAGGAATTCAAATAGTCCTAAGCTAAATCTCTAGCAACAATGTCAAAAACTTGTTGAGCAAGTTTTATATATCCCTTAATACACTACAAGTAAGTTAATTGTATCTTGTAGTATATAAGGTTATAGTTCCCACTAGGATTATGCAAGAACAAGTTTGAGCTTAACTTTGTCTACGGTATTATGAAATTTATAAAAGTAAATAACAAAAATTAAAAAAATAAAGCAAATACGTAAATAAGAAGCTGCCAATTAATTTAGGGTTTGATCAAGGATGAATGCTTATAGCTTACTCTTTATTTATTTTGTTTCCTTAACTATTATTGATACAATTATGTTTTGATCCTAGATTTCCTAATGTATTGATTACTCTCTCTCAAAACTTAATCAATTAACCTTAATTGAATCCAAAAATTCCATATTTGCAACCTCTCGATTTATAAAACTTTAAACATTCCTTACATTTTTAATTAGATATGAAGTTATCTATTGGATAATTATTTCTCATATAAGATCTCTCAGCGAATGATTATTAATTTGATAATTGCGGACTATTAAACTGCTAGCTTTAGTTTCACAATCTACTTTGATTACTTTTGACTCGCTCTCTCAATTTGTTGTTAAGTATAAGCATGCATAATTTTCATAAACATCATAGTATGTATTGAATCAATAATAATCAAAGTTAAAAAATAAATTATCCTAATATGAAATTCAGAAGCTCATGAACATGTTAAGCATCTTGGAATTCAGATTACACATCAAGATTGATGAAATAACTAAAGGAAAAGAAGAAAAACTCTATTTAGGTCTTTATTTGGAATGTTGGAATTCTTGGACGTTCTTCTTAATCTCCCACATTTGATCCACTTTGGTGTGTTGGCTCTTGAGTTTCTGGGTGTGTTTCACGTTCTTAAATATTTATGGTCTTGGGGGTGTAACTAGGGCTTTCCCACTTCAATCGGCTGCAAAAATGCCCCTAAACCCTAAAATAGATGAAAAAAACTTGTGCTTGGGAAGTGTTTATCATGATTATGACATGCGAGTCACAATCGTGACTTGAGGAAATTTCTCTTTATCATGATTGTGACTCTGGGAAGTTTCTCTTTGCCACGATCGTGAACTTGGAAAATTCTTTTCTGTCATGATTGTGACCCTTCTATGCAACCCCATGCATGTCCATCATCTTTGTTCTTCAATTATCTAATTTCCGACACTAACAAACACATCAAACACCTAAACTTAGAATATAAACAAACACTCACATTTACACAATTCTAAACCTATACATACGATAATCATCTAATAAACACCTAAAAATACACTAAAACACCTATCAAAACATAACATAGACTACACCAATCAACATCCCCGCACTTAAACTTTTGCTTGCCCTCAAGCAAAAAGAAAAACGCAAACTTAAACAAACCAAAAATAAACACATAAGAATACATTCGTGCAACATGCTATAATGAAATAATGACATCAAACTTTATCGAATCAATTTAGCCACAAACATCAATCATTCAAATTTTGCCAACATACTAACCTATACCTTTCATTTACTTCTTATTCTTTTCTAGTCTCTTAGAGAGGCATCTTGAATTTTGATTAGCATATTAATTTGAAGTTAAATTGCACATAATTTTAATTTTGTAGTTAAGTTTAATATCTTATGTTTATTTACTTTAAAATAATCAAACTTAGCTAGCTAAACAATAAAAAATGAAAAAAATGTTGGCAAATTTACCTCAAAATGCAAGGTCCCATATGCCTTCTAAAAAATTATATTTATTAATTGTTATTCACTTTGTTTTTTTATTAGCGACGTGATTATTAAATTAGAAGTACTTCTTATTAGTTATTTTAAGAATAGTTTTGAATTCATTATTCTTACATGGAAAAAAAAAGTTTGTTTACTACAAAGGTTTGTAGTAATCATATGGGACCTAGTATTTTGAGGTACATATATATAGTTTTGCTGTTAATTCGTTGTCTTTGTCCTGTAATGATTCTAACGGTGGGAAACAACCTACAGCAATAGGACTTATATATATATATATGAAACAACCGAAAGCAATAGGACTTGTATATTATATGGACAGTATGTTCTTGAAATTGGATTTTTATAGTAGAATACAATAATTTAAGGACATAAGTTTAGGTAGATGCTACTTCCATGTCAATCTCTTCCATTTGCTAACTCCTGATGTGTGCTAGCCAGTAGACTCAGGCCTCTAGCTCTAAGGTCAGGAAGTGCGTGCTTGGATGTCATAATTATTTGATACGGTGAATGCATGGTTTGAATAATTTAGGGTTACAGGACAAAGCAACTGCATGTTGCTTGTCCTACCTAATCTATGTATATTCGTAACTTATGCATGTACTGTACAATTTTGCCTTGGATACAAGTGTCTTATATTTTTTCATAACCAAATAAATGTTATTGTACAGAAGTCGAAATCAAACAATACAATAATTGTATAGAAAAATTTTCGTTATCGCAGAAGGACGAGGTTAAAGGATGTGGTAGGGGTCTCGCTCACAAAGAATTTGTAGCGGATGAGAGTAATTGATTCATTTGTACTGAAAGAGAACAAACGAACATGAGAAGATCATGTTATCCAAAATGCAACATTTTTTAGAAGCTATTGAAATGTCAGTGCCTGCAAACAAATGTTTTGTGAATTTAGAGTAATTGTTGAAGAAAACAACTCGTACCAAACTTCATCATTCATTTCCTTTGCTCGGACCCTACTCTATCCTATAATCACATGGCTTTGCCGGCTGTGCGATGAAAGATCTAACATCAGTTGCTTGCTGCTTTCATTTTATGAAAAATAATACGGATTAGTACAAGGAAAATGAAGGTGTTGTGTCAATCTCTGTCAATCAGATTAATTGAAATCGGTAGCGTTTGTCTTGGCACGAAATGCTTGGAATGGCATTTCTGCTCTTTAAACTATTGCCACATTTTCAGCCGTTGATTTCAATAATACTTCTTTAAAATCAGCATGCCATTTTAGTAAATTCATTTTTAAATTGTAAAAGAATATATCAAAATTTAATGGGTAAGTCTTAATAAATAATAACATTGAACTGTAAATCATATAATTTTCAGAGTTGATAAATGATAAGATTAGGGTACATATTTATATGCAAGGGTTTATTTACTTACGCCCTTATAGTTTGACGGTTTACTCCTTTATACCTTAAATACTATCACATGCTCCTTTTAAGTTTATAATAATTGTCAAACAACTTTATTACTATGCTTTGATACTGATTATATATTTTTTTGAAATATAAAATAGTATTAAAAGAAATCATTAAGACAATTATGCTTATTATTCTTACTTTTAGTGAATGCTAGTGTCAACTCCATAAGGACTACAACTATTAATACTAACCATCTTTTTATCATCCAATCTAATAAAACAACTTATCGATTTAAAAAAGATTAACAAAATTAAAATAAAAATAAAAATCAAAGAAATAATAACAACAACAACAACAACAACAACAA
>JANIPM010000008.1:43742900-43754021 GCA_027478405.1 Erythroxylum cassinoides | reverse complement strand
TCACCTTCAGGGTGTCAGCAAGGCTCAGGTCTCGGAAAGGGGTCTCCGTAGGGCTCCTGTCTCGGGACAGTTGGGCTCCTGTAACGGGGTCTAACATATAAATTTACTCCACTGAATTCTTTATGTTAAATTCTCTACCCTGTCTCTCAATTCTAGCCTATCAAGCGTAACAAAATCAAAGTATTTCAGGACTACTATCTATTTATTATTAAGGGATTGGAATCGAATACTATCCTCCTCTGTGTAGATTGGGAAAGGTGCTTTAAAATCCCTATTCCTTAGCCCTCAACCCGTGACTTGATTTCTTCCTAATGATTGGTTGCATTTCGGTGACTGCTTAATGTGCAGCATAATAGACTGCAAGTAGGTGGAAGTTGGAATAAATTTTTAATTTGGAAGTTAGTTAGAGAGAAGTGAGAGTGTTGGAGGTTCTAAACTTAGAGAGATAAATGCCCTACTCTTCCATGATATTTATTTGGAAACGGAACAACCTAACTACGGAATTCAAACTATCTAAAATTAAGAAAAACTAGTAATTTAAAAACCATAGGTTGCCTCCTATGCAACACTTCTTTTAATGTTGTTAACTTAAAGCTCTTCTTTGCTCAAAGTGGTTTAAGAAAATTCTTCAGTGTGACTCGATTGTCAATCTCATAAAAAGCATGTGCCCTATTAGATCGCTTATGCTGTCACTTTATTTTTCCCATTTCTTTTTTCTCCTTCTCATGCGAGGTTTATTCTTTTCTAAAGAACAATTTAAATCGTCATCATTCTTCTCTTTTCCTCCACCAAGATCTGTTCCGTTCATCATGGCTATGGGTTGGAGAGTACTTTTGTTATTCTTGGTTATGAAGAAAGATATATGTTCCTCTCCTATCCTTAGAATCAACTCACCCCCATCTACATCAATAATTGATCGAGCAGTGGCTAAAAATGGCTGCTCGAGGATAATTGGGGTTTTTACGTCTTCTTCTATGTCCAGTATAAAAAAGTCCATGGGAAAAGTAAACTTTTCCACTCAAACATTTATATCATTTATGATACATTCGGAAGATGAATTAATTTATACGTTGTTTTTACTAATAACTTAGTGGGGATTATCTCACTGAACCCCATCTTCTGAAATAAGGAATACGACATCACGTTTATGCTGGCTCCCAAATTGGTGAAGGATCTCTCTATTTTGACACCCTTAATATTGCAGGGGATATAAAAATCACCTAAATCCTCCTTATTTGGTGGTGTCGTCAATTTCTTTTCTTCCTCTAATTCCTTTTCCACCTTTCCTTTCATTGATTCCATCAGTGTAAGTCGTGCTTCCAATTGCTCAATCATTTCTACCACTTCATTTAGCTCAGCTTCCTTTTATTTCTTCATGGCTTTGATCGGGAATGGAATTAGGGGTTGATCGACAATGGAATTAGGGGTTGATACTTTCCTTATTCTCTTGCACCTCTACTTTCCCTTTGTCCCTGAATGGGTTTGGCTTTCGTTGTTCCATAATGGGGTAAGGAATCTTATGTTGATGCATCTGCATTGTTTGTAATTTTGGTTCACTTTGAAAAACATTCTTATCAACCTTGTTCTTGTCCTTCCCTTCATTGTCTTCAGTTTGGTGTGATTCCTCCTCAGTTGCTTATGTAATAGCCATGATTCATTCTTTCGGATTGGACTCGGTGTTACTTAGAAGGGTTCCTACATTTCATGTTGCTATTGCTTCTGCCAATTGACCTACTTGGACCTCTAGGTTACATACTAAGGAGGCGTGATTCTTTGTAACGTGCTCAAATTTATCTTCCAGCCTCTTATGTGCATCCTCCATACCTCCAATTTTTTCTGACATTTTGTCCAATTTGAATTCCATTGAACTCAGTTTATCTTGCTGGAAACCTGGTGGTCCTTAAGGTCTGAACTATCCTCTAGCGTTGTTTGGCCAAGAGAAGTTTGGGTGATTTTTCCACCCAAGGTCGTATTTGTTCGAGTAGGGATTGTTTCCCCCTCCTAGACCGTATTGAGTTCCTATGTAGTTTGCTTGCTCTGATCCATTATCCTTCATTAAGAAGCAATCAACTATATCATGATCCATCTGCCCACAGAGCTCACACTTCAGCTAAACAACTTTTACTATATTTGAGGATGAAGCCTTCATGTGGTTTAGCTATCGAGTTAAATTATCAATTTTAGCCTGCATTTCTGTCATTTTATCGACAGCTACAACAAGTTTTTGCTCACGAAGATTTGTAGGTTGTCTACTCCACTCATTTGTCTATAAACAGCTACTACTTGCCATTTCTTCTAACAACTCTTCTGCTTTCATCTACCGTCTTCCTTATAAAAGATCCTCTTGAAGCCGCATCAATTGTGCCTCTTGTATGTGGGGTTACTCCATTATTGAACGTTTGCAAAAGAAATTATTTACATAGGTTTATGGTATAGACATTTTCTTAGTAAGTTGTTATATCGCTCCTACATTTTATAAATTGATTCCCCATCACCCAACTGAAAGTTTGTGATCTCCTTAATAATCTTCGTAGTCTTGGTAAGGGGAAAATACTTATCTAGAAAGGCACCAACTAATTGGTCCTAAGTGAATATTATTTAGGTTGATGGAATGGTACGAAGCTTTTACTCTATCTCTTAAGATAAAAGGGAAGAGTTTAATTCTGACAACATCCTCCGACATCTAGATGATAACTGAAGGTATTGCATATTTCAAGGAAATTAACAATATGTTCATTCAGGTCTTCATTCGCTAATCCATAAAATTACACATTTTGTTGAAGCATATTTAGGAGAGCTGGTTTGATTTCAAAGGAAGTTGCTTACATGGGTGGCCTAGCTACACCTTGATTGGTTGCATTGAAGCTCGGTCTCATGAAATTCACAAAGGTTCTCGGTTGATGCCCTTAGTTCACTCCTCGATCCAACTGTTCCTGAAATTCCTTGGCCATTATTGCTTTTTCCTTGATTGGTTGCATTGAAGCTCGGTCTCATGAAATTCACAAAGGTTCTTGGTTGATGCCTTTAGTTCACTCCTCAATCCAACTCTTCCTGAAATTCCTTGGCCATTGTTGTTTTTGCAATTTCTTCTTCTTCTTCACGCCGAGCTCTTTTAATTGAACAATCTAGATGAGTGATATCAAGCTCTATAGTTTCAACTATGTGACTTAAACTCCTTATAACTCTTTTATTCATGAAAGAGAACGAAAGCACACAGAAAGAATGGGAAGATCATAAAAACTTAAAACTAACTAACACGTCTTAGACTAAGAGAACTAAACTAATCTTCACCCTCCTCAGTAATGGCACCAAAAACTTGATTGTGTCATTCAAGCTTTAAAATTTATAAGCCCTCAAATACCACAACTGCACAGGTCACGATTGCATATAAGAGATGTCGATCCCACGAGGAAGGGGATTAATCTAATCCTAAAATCTAAAGCGAAAAGTATATATAACTCAAAATAAACAACGCACAGAAAGTAATCACAAGAATTCAATTCAACCACTTAATTTTGAAATTAAACACAAAGGAATTAACAATTGAGCAATATATAATCATAATAGAAATCAACCCAAGGAATTTACCAATTTATGAGAAAGAGGATTTTACTTGTCATTAATGTTAACCTAATCTATTATGTGCTAATTTAGTATCGATTTTAGAATGTTCTAGGGCTGATTACTCTCTCTCAAGTTATAACTATTAAACCCTAAATTATAAAACCTAATCAGATTATGGAGTTTGCAATCTTTCGATTCACAAATTATCCAAAACCTAATTAGATCTTAAGCACTCTAATAAACTATTAGAACATCACACGGGATCTCTCTCAGCACAATTACCAATATGATTTATTATGGTTTCTATTAAATCACTTAACTCTTATTTAATCGTTTTTCATTCAATTCACCATCTTAGTTTATTACTGAATTATGCAAGAACGTAATTAAATTACGACATTTATCCAAATAAACGCATTCTATTAAATTATCATTAAGTCAAAATAAAATCCTAAATGAAAGTTTCGAACATCATCAATATTCCAAATCCTATCATCATACTATCCATCTCAATTCTATACTTCAATAAAATTGAAACAAAAAGGAAATATAACTTGAAGTAGATGATGGAAGGCAGCAACGTTGGAAAACCTCTTAATCCAGGAAGCACGTCGAGTCAACTTCGTCTTCCTCTTCCTTCTTCTGTTTCTCTCTCTCTCAGTATTTTCACTTTAGGGTTTCAATGGTGGTTGCTTGGAAGCTACCCTTTCTCTGCCTCTTCCTATTCTTTTTATACTTCTTTATGCTTTGGATAACCCTGAGGTTTTTTCTGGGCTCAAAAGGTCTAAAAAATTCCTCGAAATAGAGCATCTACGTGTCTACCCAATGCAGACCACAATTGTGGCTCACATCTAATCCTTTTGTCATGATTGTGGCATGTAGGTCATGATCATGGGTCGTTCCTTGAGCTTCTATCATGATTGTGACATGCAAGACACGATCGTGGTCCAAACATGGAGCTTCTGTCATAATGTGGGCCTGATAAGCTACTATTGTGGGTCATTGTTTTGGCCCGAATGTCTCCAAAACTCCTTCATTCTTTGATGTTCATCTTGAAACACTAGCAAGCACATTAAAGTACCTCAAAAACATAATATTTAAGTTCAAAAGCTTGCACTAACCCTTAAAACACTTAAATCATAAATAAATCACAAACTAACACAATTTTACCCTAAACACACATTAAATGATTAAATTAACGACTAAACACATATCAAACTATACCCTAAAACTTGATGCAATTTACACTTATCATGCCTCTGTCAAACGTTATGGAATTCAAAGCTTAAATATATAGGGACTTGACTTCATGGGGCCTTTCCCATCCTCAATGTGGAACATGTACATCTTAGTCAGAGTGGATTATGTGCCACGATGGGCTGAAGCCATGGCATCTCCAACGAATGATGGCAAAGTCATAAAAAAGTTTATTAAGAGATTATTCAACCGATTTGGAGTGCCAAGAACAATAATAATTGATGGAGGAGCATATTTCTGTAATAAATCTTTTAAAGCTCTTCTAAAAAGATATGGAGTTCACCATCATGTCACCACTCCTTACTACCTAGAAACAAATGGACAAATGGAAGTTGTGAACTAGGAACTTAAAAGAATATAGGAAAAAAGGTAATTTCAAGGAAGGACTAGGCATTAAAGTTGGTTGATTCCCTGTGGGATTATCGAATTGCTTTCAAAACCCTGATCGAAATGACTCTCTTTAGGTTTGTGTATGGCAAAGCTTCTCATGTGCTCGTGGAACTTGAGCGTAGAGCATACCGGGCAACATGAGCTTTAAAACTTTTATTGGAAGCAAGTGGGTGATCGGAAACTCCTACAATTAAATGAACTTGATGAACTTCACTTAAATGCATATGAGAATTCCAAATTATACAAGGAAAAGGTGGAGAAGTGGCATGATTCTCATGTTAAAAAGACATAGTTAAAAGTAGGAGATGTAGTTTTATTATATAATTCGAGACTGAAGTTATGGGAAGCTCAAATCAAGATAGAGTGGGCCTTTTATGATAACCCACATATTCGCATATGGAGCTCTCAAATTAGAAAATTCTAGCAAGATTAACAGACATAAATGCAAACTGTATCTCAGAGGAGTATTCTCATAAGAAAAGGAAGTAATTTCTTTCCTTTCAAATGATTAAAAAACATTTCGGATGATGAATGGTCAAGCTAACCACCATAACTTAGAGAATTTCAATAGTTAGCTTTGTTTTAAATTTTAAAACTAGGGTTTTTAATTTTAATGTTTTTGGAGTGGTGGATGACTCAATTTCTTGTTTTGAAGTTAATATGAGTTAAGGAAGCAAGCTCAGAGGTTACATGTCTAAGAAACGATAAAACGAGACAAAGGTGACAAGATAAACTATATCAAAATCGTGCATTGTGAGAGGTGACTTTTTTCATGATCATGACACCTATGTCATAATCGTGATATGTGGTCTATCATGCCTAACATGTGAATCTCACCCTCCAAATCCCATTTTACCCCTCCTTCTTCCACCCTAAGCCCTTATATTCATCCTTCTTATTTTACACACACCACTTCTCTTTCTAAACCTTAGCCTCCACTCCAAAATTCTCCCCCTTATCTCTTCACTTTCCTTATATCTCTCACTTATTCTTGCATTTTTCAACTAGATTTCACTCCCTTTTTCATATATTTCACAACTTCCACTAGTATCTTACAATTTTGATGTGGTTGTTACATAATGTCATGGTTATTTTTTCCATTCATAATTTTAGGTGTTTTGTGGTATACTTCAGTGTGTTTTTGGTCTATTGTGTAGGTTTACTCTTAATAATAGGGACAAGAATTAAGCAAAGTGTAAAACACTCACAATCTAAAAGAAAAGCACCAGTTGCAAACAGTAGAGCATAGGATAAGGCTGCGGACTTTGGAGCTTCGTTTATGATTTATTCAAAAGATGAAGGTATCTGATTCCAAACTCTTCGCTCTAGGGTTGTTAGTGCTCCTAGGTATCTTGACTTTGATATTTTAGACAATCTAGGATTGAAGGGCAAGGTTGAGGCTTTGAGTAGTAACATTCAAGAGGATAAATTATTAATTTTTGTTACATTATGTAGAAAGAATTAGCCCTTGAATTTTACACTACTCTTCAATTTGCATTGTGGAATCCAACTAAATTTTGGTTTCATTTGAGAGGTCAAACTTATCATTTGTACT
Organism: Erythroxylum cassinoides; assembly: GCA_027478405.1. Taxonomy (NCBI): domain Eukaryota; kingdom Viridiplantae; phylum Streptophyta; class Magnoliopsida; order Malpighiales; family Erythroxylaceae; genus Erythroxylum; species Erythroxylum cassinoides. The sequence continues at coordinate 43,747,255 of JANIPM010000008.1, read as the reverse complement.
ATGATGTTTTAGCCAGATTTAGTGGATTTCCTCATTCGAACGTTATTGAAATGATGATTTTCGTGCTAAGCGATATTGGAAAACTTTAACAAGGTTGGATAATTTTAATGTTAGAAATGCAGGTAAATAATGTCATACTCCTAAACATTTGTTATTGCATAATTTTATGTGTCAAAATGTTTTTGATAAATTAGAAAGTCATAATGTTCTGAGAAGGAATTATTCATTTTATACTACATGGATAACAATGTTAAAGTTTGCACAATGACCCATATTTTTCAATTCATAGTTGTTTCCCTTAAAAAGAAAAGTAGCCATCTTGGTATAAGTTATATTGTCACCGCATTTGTTGTGCACTATGGTTTGAATGTGATGAACTAACAATTGTTTTTCCTGAGTTTTTGAATCATACACATTTAAGGCTAGCTAAAATCTTGGCAGTCGATTACATTGGCCTCCGTGATGTTAACTCCAAAATACATGTAAAGCATAGGACAAGACAGGCTAGTTCGAGCTCCGCACCACCACAACAGCAAAATGAAGGCTCAACCAGTAAAGAGACTAAGGATGATGAAGAGGCAAGTTGGGAGATCTTCCTTAACATAGTTTCAAGCAATAACAAACTTTTGAACGAGATGGCGCAAGAACAAAGATGACAACAATGCAACATTAAGAAGATTTTCAAATACTTGACTAATTAGGGTGTTCACATTTTGTCTCAAACACCATTACCACCCCGATCTCCTTAACAGGTTTTATGTTATGTCTTGTCATTTTTATATATTTGTTGTTTGTTTTCTCATATTGAGGACAATGTGTTATCTAAGTATGAGGAGGATTTTGCATTGGCATGTCATGTGTGTGAATTTTGCATACCATATTATTAGTTTTCAATTAGGTTGACATTATGTGAACATATGTTGCATATGTGTGAATTGTTTGAATGCATCGATGGCAATAACTTTATGGAATTAGTTTAGCTTTGAACATAGCCATTTAATTTGTAAAGGCAAGTTGACTTGTGAATTTTATGTTTTAAGTATCTTTGGTTAAATATGCATGATAATTAGGATATGACATCTGCTTTGTTCACTTTAGGAAATATTTTATATACATATATAATTATAAGTCAATTGAATGAGTTAGTATCATTAGTAATCTTTCATGAGGATGATTGACTAAAAGAAATTAGGCAGGCTATATGTTAAAAAAAGTGTGTCTCAATTAAATAACTATTTCACTGACCCTTTTGAAACAAATATTAGGTTATGAATAAAGTCAGTAGCCAGTTGAGAATGTGATATAGTTGAGTAACTGGGAGCATTCATGATAAAATATTTTTCTTGACGTCAAATGACTAGAATGACATTTCAACCAAGCTAATTGATAAAACGTGGCCTAGTTATGTAACCAAGGGCATTCACGACAAAATTTTTTCCTTCACGTTAAAATAATAGGTTAACGTTAAAGAAAATTAAAAAGTAGTGTCTCAACAAATAATCCTACTGATCTTTGAAAATAGCAAAATTTTCATGAAGGGATACTTAATGATGATTGCAATTTGATTTACTACTAATTATAAATGTATGTGTATAAAGGGCTATAAGTAAATGGATAGGATGTTAATGTTTTGATTAATATGTATATTCAATTCAAAGAATTGATAGGATGATAATGTTTTGATTAATATGTATATTCAATTCAAAGTGCTTAACCATAAAATGAATAGGGTAGTATGTTGGCACAATTTGAATGATTCATGTTTGCAGTTAAATTGATTCCATAAATTTAGATGCCATTATCTCAGTATTGCATATTGCATATTGCATAAATGCATGTGTTTATGTTTGGTTGGTTAAGTTTGTGTTATGTTTTTTGCTTGAGGACAAGCAAAAGTTTAAATATGGGAATGTTGATAGATGTAGTTTATAATATGTTTTGATATATGTTTCAATGTGTTTATAGGTGTTTATTATATGATTGTTTCAAGTATAGGCTTAAAATTGTATTAATGTGAGTGTTTGTTTATATTCTAAGTGTTTGTGTCATTTAGAACATGTTTTCAATCACAATTATATGTTTATTGGGGTGTTTGATGTGTTTATTGGTGCTAGACATGCAGGGACTTGTAGGGCAGAGTCATAATCATGTCTCCCATATCACGATCATGACAGAAGAAAATTACCCAAAGTCACAATCGTGACTCCATTGCCATGTCACGATTGTGACAAAGATTTCCCAATCGTGACTTTTGCCATCTATTTTTGGATTTAGGAGGATTTTTGGAACCGATCAAAGGTTTAAAACCCCATTTACACCCCAAGGTCCTACGAGTCTATTTAAGAATATTAAGAAGCCTCTATCTTGCAAAAGTGGATCAAATAAGAAAGATCAAGAAAGACGTCTAGATTTTCAGTTTCCAAGATTAAGCTTCAAATAGAATTTTTCTTTCTTTTTTCTTTGTTATTTTGGTAATACCTGAAGTGTAAATTGAATTTTCAGATGTCTATCACATTTATGATGTTCTAATTTCCATATTAGGGTTTATTTCATGACTTTGATCTTTATTGATTCAATACATATTCTGGGTTGTATTAATTGTGCATGTTCTTACTTTGGAAATACATCGATAGAGTTATTATATAAATCGTCATCTTGTATGTTAGTTTTTCTTTCATTTATAATAATGATTTTAATTCTTATATTTCAATTTTTTTCCTCTACAACCACCATCCAAAGACAAACTGGATAAGGTTTCTCATATATTTACCAAATAACTCCATCTGCTCCAGATGGTCCCAGTCCCGCAAAATAATAGTCAAAGATTATTGATAACTAACCATCAACCAAAGAAAACTTTTCTTTTTACTGGTTGTGCTCCAATGTACGACTGCACGTTAAACTGTAGATGGGGTTGTCCAAAATGCTATACAAGGGAACTAGAGAGTAAGCTGGGAGAAGGAAGAAGAGAGCTGGAAGAGATTATCGTAACCGAAAATAATGAAGTAATGGAGGAGGCCTAATATATAGTAGCGGCAAATAACACACTTGTTATTTGGACAGGGGAGTACTTTGACAGGATTGCTCCTAATCCTAAGCGCCACACTCAACCTCATCAAAACCAGTATTAGACTTCAGTACGTCGCTGCACTCACTCCAAAATGATCCCATACAGATGGGTTGCTGTGTTTCTTTCTTTCTTCTTATTTTTCCATTTTCCACTGTCCGTTTCCCTTGAAAAAATATTACATACAGATTATTTATAATCATATCTCATTTGCATGATATATTTTTTTTGGTGCAATATCTCATTTGCATGATATTGACTGATAGTAATATAATTAAAAAAAAAACTGGTTATGGTCACACTTGAATTCACCAAATGTAGAAAATTATAGGTGAAAGCCAACTTCCCATGGAAAAAGAAATTAAAACAAATAGTTTGCGTCTGCCGGGAGTCGAACCCGGGTCTATTGCTTGGAAGGCAATTATCCTAACCGTTGGACTACAAACGCTTGTTGGCAATTGAGGCAGCAGTTTTTAGTATTGTTTAAACTATCTATTGTGGGGCTACCTTAATTTTTTATCGTTGTTTTATTTTGCAACAATTTAGGTTGATGGAATTTGGTTATAATTGTATAACTAATTAATAAAATGATCAAATTTTGGATATAATATTTTTAAAAATTTTATTTTAAACTCAAATATTTTGATACATTCAAAATCAATCCTAACCTTTTAAAAATATTTAATTTAAGTGTCCTGTCAAATATCCATCAGAAAAGTTTACATTTGAGAGTCCTTTACTGGTTGTGCATCTCAATCGGTAAGAGAGGTCCACAAAACACTTATCATGCATCCATTATAGACAATGCAACTAGAAAATTTTTCCAAACATTATCACCTAGTTCCCCTTTGATTCCTTCTTTGTCTTCTTGTCATTATAGACCATAGCGTTTTGTCCTCTATTATGTAAGTTTCTCTTCAAAAGTAGCAATCTTTAAGTAAAATTTTGGCAATTTTAGCCATAATCCCTAATTCGAAGTTTATTGCAATCTTAGTGAGCAATTCCTAAATCGAAGCTTTCGGTAGTTATAAAATAGAAGTTGTTACAAATGATATGAATTTTTAGTGTCAAGATATTATCACATAAGTAAATAAAAATTATTATTAAATAACAATTATAAAATTGTACAAAATTCTAATTTCCAATATATGAAATTGGAAAATCTAATATCTAAGATAATTATATTTATTACAATTATCCCAAAATATTACGTACTAATTTAAGTTAAAACTCTTCAAAGTAAATTCTCATGGCTATTCTTCTAGATGAAGTTCACTATTGATTTGTT
>JANIPM010000008.1:43659483-43671891 GCA_027478405.1 Erythroxylum cassinoides | reverse complement strand
GTACTTTTTTGAAAAGCTTCAAATTTAAGTTTATCAAAAAGTTATATTTTAACTTCTAAAAAAATATTTTTTTAAAAAAATACTTTTAAAATTTACAACTAAACATTTATTTTTTCTCAAAAATAACTTTTGCAATATAAAAAATTGCTTTATCCACTTTTTAAAAACTGAAACAAACAGTCACTCAGTTTAGAGTTTGGTCGGTTGGTAAATTAGAACAGTAATCATTGCAACATCACAAATATAACTTCAATCAAGTAATTCATCCGGTACCACCTCACACGCGTTGATTTGATTACCGTGTGACTATTTTCCCAAATTCACCCTCCGTTTTGGTCCCACCACACCACGCATTGACAACGATGTTGGGTCTAGTGGTAATCTCCCACAGAATCCCAATAACTTACGAAATTGAAATTAAATCCAAAAGAGCAAAGCGGACCCGAAACGAACAATTTAAATTCGGTTAGGGTAGTATATGGCGTCCGGCTGTCTCCAGAAGCTTCTTTCTTACTATAAAGTTCTGCACCTGTTAACGGTTTCTTCTGGTTGCTTCGAGACAAGGTCGACAGGGTACGCTAGATTCTTCGGACACCAAAATTTGTAGCTTGCTAAGGTACGATGTTGATTATGATTACTTTTTCTTCCTCTTTTCTCTGATAGTTCGCGCGATGAATAGAAACTATTCGATTCTTGTTGGTTGTTTAGGTTTGAATTATGATATCTTGAGACGATAAGGTTTGTATAGGGATATGACAAATCATTTTCTTTGTCGAGGGATAAGAAGGATGTGGATATGGAATTCCCTTGATTTGTCAGGAGACGAATTCGGCCCATGTTATTGTGTTTAATTGTGCTATTTCTGTGACCTATTATGTTGTTGATTGTCCATGGTGTATGAGTTTTCTTTTTTGTCAGTGTTTGTTTCTCATTATCCCCAGTTATAGCTGCGAGTATATGCGGACATCAATTGTTATTTCGGAGTTGTTTTTTTTTTCTCTCGGTAATATAATCTTATTTTTCTGCTTTTATGCTGTCCCAGATGTCGTACTCCAGAAGATCAACTTACTCCCCTTCTCCTTCTCCATATAAGAGATACGGCAGGTCCATCTCCAGGTCTTTGTCGAGGTCGAGGTCGAGGTCAAGGTCTAGGTCTGGAAGCCACTCAAGGTAGAGCTGGTGGTTTCTGAAGAATTTTTTTGACTCCTTAACAGTTTTTGCATGAGGTTTTCGTGATGTTGTCTGAGGGTTTCATGGATGGCAGGAGTGAATTAAGTCATGTGGAGAATCCTGGTAACAATTTGTATGTGACGGGATTGTCACCAAGGATCACTAAAAGAGAGCTGGAGAGGCATTTTGCTACTGAGGGAAAGGTTTGCACCGTATTGTTTGTATCTTGCCTTTTTTTTGGTATGTCTTCTCAGTTGACATGTATCTCTTACTATTTGAGGGTTGTTTGTTATAGGTTACTGATGTTCACCTCGTTGTTGATCCTTGGACAAGAGAATCTCGGGGTTTTGGATTCGTTACAATGTCTGCGGTTGGTGAAGCTGATCGTTGTATCAAGCACTTGAATCGCTCTGTTTTGGAAGGACGAGTCATTACTGTGGAGAAGGTAAAATCTTGGGTTATTTAATGGTATGCAGAAGAAAACAGCTTAAATTAAATACATCTTGATGCTTATTTTGTACGTAATTTCTGGATGGCTTGTTTTGAGTACTTATGAGTTTGAAAGTTGTTTGCTTCTTTCCCCTTGAAACTTCTGTGGCAGCAGGTTAGCTGTGTGTAGCAGCTCTTCATCAAATTCAAAGTTCTTACCACAACTAAACAAACAAATCAACAAGTATCAGACTGTTGGGGTTGTATGCCCTGCATTTCTCTTCTTTTTTGCCAATTATAATTCATTATGCTTGGCTTATCACATACATATTTATATAATGCTTAATTAAGCTTATCAAAATCAAAGGAAAAAATTTGATAAAATGCATTATGTTTCCTGTTATGGAGTTTGATTATTTAATGAGCTAACAATGTTAACTTAAATGCAGGCAAAGAGGCGGAGAGGACGGACTCCTACTCCTGGAAGGTACTTGGGGCTAAGAACAATCCGTGGTATGTCTTTTAGAACCGGAAGGATATTGCATTTTTATGGTTTTTTTTTTCTGTGTTGATCCATGCTTTATTTACTTGTCATTCTTTTGTAGTGCGTCGCTGGACGCCGAGTTACTCTCCTCGTCGATCTCCTAGCTACTCTCATTATAGGAGCTGCAGCCGGTCTCCTAGTTATTCATCTGAACGCAGCAGAAGTAGATCCTACTCCCCTGACCCAAGCAGGAGATCCTACTCTCCTTACCCTAGCAGAAGAAGATCCTACTCTCCCTACAGCTATCGGTGCAGATCCTATTCTTCTCGCTATTATAGCCGGCGATCATATTCACGGTCTCGTTCCCCTTATAGTAGGTCTCGCTATTATGGCCGACGATCATATTCACGTTCTCGTTCCCCTTACAGTAGGTCTCGCTATTATAGCCGACGATCATATTCACGGTCTCGATCCCCTTACAGTAGGTCTCCTGTTAGTCGGCGTGATCGGTCATACTCACCATATGACTCCAGGTATTACTTGCCAGATGATCAATACTATAGAAGATCTCGGTATCATTATGTTAGTCCTACAGCTCGAAGGACAAGGAGGAGCTACTCGCGCAGCATTTCCCCCTACCGGAGAAGGAGCTCAAGGCGAAGCTATTCAAGCAGTGTTTCTCCTCCCCCGAGGAGTGCATATAGGAGTTATTCTAGGAGTGCATCTCCTAGGAGGAGGGGTTCAAGGAAAAGTGGTTCACGTTACAGACGGGGATATTCAGGTGATAGTTATGATCGAAGCCGAAGTGAGAGTGCAAGTTCCAGATCCGTTTCTAGGACTGGTACCCCAAGGTCGGCGTCACCATCATCATCCTGAGCGTGAAGCAGATTACTGATTTGGGTTCAGAGTCATGTCACAGCACTGCAGTTGGTGTATATTGGAGTGTTTATGTTATTCAACGTGCATACTACTCTATGACTTTATAGCTATTAGGTATGGTTTATTAATTATTAAGTGACAGTGTTGATGTAGAAACAGTATGTCGAAGCGTGTTATTAGCTATAAAATGCAGCAAAATATAACTGCAAAGAGCATAATATGCATTGATATGCGTTTATTTAGTACGTGACGTTGCAAACTGTTAACAAAGAAGTTATGGCACTCGGCACTCTTCGATGTTCCAGATCTCTTTGGCATATTGAGCAATAGTCCGATCACTGCTGAATTTGCCGCTGCCAGCAGTGCTTAATATTGACATCTTCAGCCACCTCTTTCGATCCCTGCACCATAAAATGATTTTTTTTTCCTTATTTATATGTAAATTTTGTTATACAAAATTAAATCTGGTCAAATTTTAAGAGAGGCAATAGCTTACTTGTATGCCTCGTCGACTTTTTCCTGCGCGTCGAGGTAGCTTGGGAAATCATAACCAACCAGGAAATAATCTCCACGACCGTACCCAGTGTTTCCCTCCAGAGAATCAAGAAGTGGGCCATAATCGTATTTTCCAAATGCTCCGCTTCTCACAAACTGCTTGGCCTCCTCAAACCGAGGATCTGGTTTGAACTGTGTTTTAACATAATGTTAAGGCAAGGGAAGACTTCTTCTAGCAATACTTTTTGAGAATAATTGAGAATCTTACCAAGCCCTCTTCTCTTTCTTTGCGCAGTTTAGAGATCTGATCTGCTGTCGCACCAAAGAGAAAGAAATTTTCCTCTCCGATTTCCTCCCTGATCTCCACGTTGGCTCCATCAAGTGTTCCAATAATAAGGCAGCCATTGAGTGCGAATTTCATGTTGCTTGTCCCGCTTGCCTCCATACCTGCAGTACTGATATGTTGCGACAGTTCACTCCCTGGAATCAGCATCTCAGCTACTGACACATTGTAGTTGGGAACGAAAACTACCTGAAATCTCAATTCAAATAAATGTTTAAATGCCATCATATATGTTCTACCAGCACATGATATTTAACATAGCATGTGTTATTAGCTTTTCGTGTCACCAAGTGCTTTCAGGACTTTCTGCATAATTTGCCTTAGCTCTACTTCCCTATGACTTTGCATTGACCAACCTCTGTAATTGTTAACAATGTTAAATGTCTCAGCTTTGATTAAGGAATATATCCATGTACACAAGGTCGACAACTCACAAGGTCTCTCTTTTCGTTAAAACACAGAACAACTGTCCATAATACAACTAAAGGTTTCGCGGACCATCAGAGTACTCACAACCTAGCCATTGAGCATCTACGCTAAATATACCAATGATAGCCACTTCACTTGAATGAAAGTGAGTGATGTGGCTCAATGGTTACCCTTACTATCCACAGTTTAAACGATGGCTGGAAACAGCCAATGAGGCCTTGAGAAACTCCTAATCCTACCGCGTGGTTGTAGGTCCCTTTTCACTTTTCAAGGATGTATTTCGAAGTCGGGCAGTTTTACTTCAACTGGGTATCAATCAAAAGCTTGGGTTTACTCAAAATGAACTTATTATTTTGTCCTACACAACTAGCCTACAAATTCAAGCAGTGGATGAGATACCAGTTTTACAATGCATACCTTCAAGTAATTGTTGACTTCAGGATCAGTGTTGACAACCTCACCAACATCATTTACCAGCTTCACTATTCTTTTAGCATTTGTGTAAGTGGCAAATGCTTTTCCTCCGACCATAACAGTACGTGGAGTTGTTTTCTTCCTCTCTTCAGGGCTCATCTCCTGTAGCGGGCAGTTCATAGAAAGTTGAGAATTTTGCCAATAAGATAAGCTTCATTAATTTATATCAAGCTCACCAGATAGTAAGTTTCCATAACTAAGACGTTGAGAAACTCCATTTGAATTTACAAAGAATCAACAAGAACCAAAAGGGCCCTACTTATCAATCAGTACCTAGATGTAATTTACACGTGAAAAACATTGGCTAGCTTTAAGGAGATAAAACGGCACTTATTTCATTAGTGAAGCAATCTCTGAACATATCCCATCTTTCTGTATTCTGGAACTATTGTTATGTAGACAGATGCATGGAGAAATCATTTTCTGAATGGTCAATTTAGTGATAGTTTAGCCTGTAACCTATCTTAAAGAAGGTGATGCTTCATCTTGGCACTTCAACCGTTTAAAGTTCTTTTCTACTCATCTCTAAAAGAATAGGTAATAAAAAACGAAGCAGCAGCCTATGCTGCTGGATTGTGATGACAACATGGTGCGTACATATTGAGTTTTGAATGTCAGTTGCTTTTGAATGATACAAATCAATAAACAGGTACACTACAAGGATATTTCCTTACCTTTAATTTCTTGTATCGATAAATGGTACCCAAAATGTTCAGCAGCTGTCTCTTATATTCATGAATGCGCTTTACTTGTATGTCAAAGAGGCTGTTTGGATCAATGCTTACACCTGTCACCCGGAGTATGTAATTGGCCAAACGCTGCTTATTAGCCATCTTGGCAGATGCCCATTCAGCTTGAAAGTCTGAGTTGTCAGCAAACTATTTGATAAAAACATCCATCAAGAATTTAAACACCATTACAGGAAGGCTTGCGTGCAGAAGAGTTTGTTGCAAAAGCCGTACATGTTACAGCATACCTGTCGAAGACCTATAAGCAGGTCCAGGTTGGTAATCCACTGGTCGGTTTTTAACCATTTTGTGATTAAACTACTAAGCTCAGGACTACAAAAGCGGAGCCACCGTCGAGGAGTGATGCCATTAGTCTTATTTTGAAACTTTCTTGGCCATATTGAGACATAGTCTGCAAATAATTCATTCTTTAAAATATCACTGTGCAACTGTGCAACACCATTGACCTACAAAGTGATTGGCAATAACATGTTACTGAAACTCATGTCCGTACCCTCATTTCACACAGCAATTAGGGCTTCAACAAAGGAGAGAGTGAGAAGAGACCTTTATAATATAATATATTTTGCATTAGTAGACATTTGGATATGTTTGAAATAGTCAGAAATGAACTTTTTTAACTAATGTATAAAGTTGAGGAAATACTAAATATGCATGGTCAGAACCTAATGATGGCTTACATTTTCACTCTACTTTGATATTGTCTTATTAGGTCCAATTCAAAATTTTTGGAGGTCTTAAACCTGAATTAGTTTTGTAATGCATAATTAAAAATTTTTGAAAATATGGTCTACTTACCGTATGCGAAGATACTACGCATAAATTTGCCATCCGTACGACAGGCTTTTGAGGATTATTATCCAAGATGCGCAGGCTGGGAAGCTTGCTCTCGAGATCAGTTCGACTGTTACGTATCATTCCAGTGAACTGCAAGATTTGAACTTTTTATGCATAGACTGTAAATTTGTGCAGATATGGAGGATTGTAAATTTGTTATATACCTGCTTGTCTATTTCTTCAATGATTTCCATATGACGGGGAAGAAGCTTCCACATCACAGATTGCGACCACTTCTCCAGTGCTTCAGGAAGTACAGTGTGGTTGGTATATGCAATGGTCCTGGTTCATCATTAGCATTTGATATTTGTTAGGCCTCAGTTTAAATACGCTACACAAGATTGAGGAGATCCCACAAAAGGGAAAAGTACTCCCCAATATCAAGAGAGAGGCACCTTGTAGTTACATCCCAGGCTTCATCCCATCCAAGTCCTTCTTCATCCATCAATAACCTCATCAACTCTGGAATTGCAAGAGTAGGATGAGTGTCATTCAGTTGTACCGCAACCTTGCTGGGAAATTCAGACCATTTCCATGAGCCCTTTCCATTCTTTCTCTCCTTAAACCTGAGAATGATGTCCTGCAATAGATCCATTGAAAGGTCCTTAATGCACATTTGGTTCTAAAAACCAGCAGAAATTATTTTCGTGATCTTTTTAGCATATTGAAGAAAACATTCTGTGGTGATTGATCAGGACGGCACCAGGATAAGGAAAAAGAAAATGCAGAAAACCAAATTAACGCATGCATGCCATAGCTTCAAGCTAACTATAGTTCTGAAAAATGCAAGACTCTCTCATACTTTGGTGTTCTTGAAAGTGGGTTCAACTGTATGAGATTTCATTGGAGCATTATGTCTTTAATGTCCATAGGCAATAATTTCAAAGCAACGATGAGTAGCCGATGAAGTAAAAAGAGAATTGCTGACTTTTTCCAATAACATCCATGACAGGAGCAATAGAAAGCTAAGCTTGCAAACCTGAAGTGAAGCACTGCAGAGAAAGAATTGTTGCTTCAGTCTCAAGAGCTTTCCATCTTCTGTAGCATCCCCAGGATAAAGCACAGCACAAATCTGCAGGTGCAGAATGCTCGTAAGCACTTCCAGTGTAAAAGTTACACCAGTCATTAATAGAGCACACAGTTTTATCAAGTGTGAAAGGACATCTTTAACTAACAAACTGGAACATGCATATGGATTAGGAAAAGGATAGTTGAATTAATGTAATTATGCAAATACTTCAAACACAATATGAAATTGAGGGGTGGAGGAATACAATGGGTTAACCTGCTGAGCTTGAGAATGAAGTTGTGAAGCAGATTCATATTGTCCATCATTGAACTGAAACAGATTGAAAGCCTCGGAAGAAGCTTTTGCATCCCAGAGGCGAAGACTAATTGTGTTCTTAGTTTTGTACCCAGGAATTGGCACATCATAAGCTAGAGCCTGCAAAAGTTCTCCGCCAACCCATTTTCGACTGTATAGCAGACGGGAAACTTTCAATGATTCATCAGAAGAAAACAAGAACTTTAAGGAGAAAAAGTAAAGCTGAAACTGTCTACTGCTTACATTAAAAAAAAAAACTCAAAAACCATATTAAACAACGATATGGCAAGCCTAAAATCCACCCTTTAATAATCACTTACGATCCATCAGGATTAATATCAACTTGACCAAAGAATCTGATAGGGTATACAATATCATGCCGGACAACTTCCCAAGGACTGAATTTCTGCAGAAGTTGATTCAAGATAATGTCAATGAGTTTCTCAGATTAAGTGCCACTTTGACAAAGTTTTCATGTGGATCAAACCTCAAGCCAGTCCTCAGCTATCTCTTGTTGGCCCTCCTTGGTTATCCGCTGTTTGAACAGTCCATACTTGTACCTCAAACCATATCCCCATGCAGGCAAATTCAATGTTGCCATGGAGTCCAGAAAGCAAGAAGCAAGTCTCCCCAGACCGCCATTTCCAAGTGCTGCATCCTTCTCCTACAAGATTTACATCAGATAATCATTAGATAGATATTTGGTTTGGTTCAACTTTTCCATAAAGGATGATAGAAAATCTATGGTAGTGTTTGCCAAATTTCATAGGCAAGCACTGATTAAATATAATGCATTTTCTGCCCAAAAGAGATTGGGATTGGATCCAGACAAATGAAAATTTGGTTTATGCATGGTGAAGGAATGCAGTATAGTTTTTTAAAATGACTACATGAATGGTTGTTCTTCTGACCAAGGCATAATAAAAGAATGATGTAAACTCTAACCTGCTCAACTATTTCTTCAAGGTCATGTCCCAACTTACTTAGAGCATCAGCATATGCATCTTGAATGTCCAAGTTTCCAACTGCATTGGTCAAAGCTCGTCCTTGCAGATATTCCATTGACAGATAGTAAGTTTGTTTTGGATCAACTTTGTGAAATTGATGGTAAGTTTCATTCCATTGCTGCAGAGATCAAAAGGAACAAGATTAATCGATTTCACTTTTCTATTGCAAAAAAATTGCAAATCCAAGCAAATCTTTGATGAACACTCTTTTGATCAATTTTTATTGTTGGACTCATTTTTTGGTCAATTTACATTGTATCTTACATTATTAGACACAATAACGAGACAAATTCATAAAAGCATGCAACAAAACATGCGGCCAGTAACACGTTCAGTTCTTAGCTTTCTTAGTTATTACCAAACTAATAACCCACTATTCTCATTTTGATCCGGAAATTTCTTTCTTCTTCCGGAAGAGCTCTCCTACTGTATAAATGAGATCACGACTGATTCCAAACCTATGCAAAATATTAAAAAGAAGAGGGACAAAGGCTTACATGCTGTCCTCCCAACAGCACATGGAAAGTTAACATGACTAACAAATAATAACCACCATATTAGGAATCTGACTCTGATCTGATTCCGCCATTGCTATATTTAAAAACTATTACCTTTAAGAGTTAATAAAAGAATTGGATTAGAGAAACAGAGTACAGCCATCTAACGGATTAACAGTAAAACTAAAAGACGCAAGTACCTGCACAAGGCGATCTCGAACGCTTTCTGCTGTAGCATAGAAGGCTTGCTCAGGTTCAAACTTGAAAGGAGAGAAATGAGGGCTGTATTGTGCATGATAGTTGATGTTGGAAGCAATCTCCGCCGCTGCACTGGCTAATGGGTGCGCAGCTGCCGGGACCCTGGAAGAAACAGCAGAAACGTTGGTGGTAGCACCGCTATTATCTTTCACCATCGCTAAATCTTCTAACAACTCCTGAAGAACAAGTATAAAAATCCAACTTTTATCTTCACTTGGTATATATATGTTCATATAGACAGATATACAGACAGAATGGAATCCCAGAAAGGAAAGGGAAGATCCCTTTAAACACAATCTCCCAGCAATAAAAAATTTGAAAATTGAACTAATTTCAGTTGGACTTATCTAAGAAACTCATTCATCAAAGAAGTCCAGAGATCATTACAATTACCATGATTCATCACATCACAATAGTAATAATATGTAAAGGAATCCATCAAACAAATTAAACAGATGGATAAAGTTGGAACCTTGGGTCACTCTCCTTTGCGTTGGGCCAGAAAGGAAAAAAAAAAATAGTGGAAACAGAGAAAAGAGTGTAACAGATATTGAGTATTGATGCTTAGAATGGGAGAGTGAATAGGCTAGAGAAAAGACAATGAGAGCTATAAGTAGCAGCAACTTGGAAGGCTAACAAATCATAAAGAGGTGAAATGATATCATATGACGGTCAAGCTACAGAACATGGAGATATTTATAGAAACGTCCAATAAGATGAGAAATTTGGGAAAAAAGATGAGATTTTTAAGGGAAAGCTGACAAAGAATAGGGCGTAACGAAAAGGACCAGGAAATAGATAAAAAAACCAGTATGGGAGTTCTTCGTTTTCCTGATAATAAATGATTTTTCGGGATTGGAAATGAATTGAAGAATGTGATAAATCACATGACCGAAGCCAGTATGGACGTGATTGAGTGAAGGGTGGGGATGACATGTTCCCTGTTCAGCTGTTCTGCTTTTTAAAGTTTGGCGAGAGAACCGTGGCACACCATCAAATTGTTTATTGCATGGTTTTGGTGAACATACAAAGTCTGAAAGGTATTATTTAATTTGCGCTAAAGAAGAAGGTGTTATCCCGCGTAACAAGGATTGATTGAACCACAAAACCAAACAGATGTTTTACTGAACAAACGATCAGAAAGAATAATAAGAACTAGCTTAGTAAAAGATTTAAGAGACAAACCTTAAGATGTCGGTGAGTTGATAAGGGGGTTCTTTTAGCTTAAGTGGGGTTGCGGATGCGAACTATTTTTATGTATGCAGCCGTTTAAAACTTGGGGTTAGAGTTTTGTCTCTTACAAGGGATCTACTCGACTCGAACGGAAATTAGCCTAAGAATGGATGGCTTAAAGGTACCTTCCTATAATTAGGACCCTCCTAAAACACATCTTGGATAACACAAAAAAAATATTTAAGGGGCATATTATCTGAATATGCATCTTTGATATTGCAATACATGTCCGTGAATGATTGTTTACCAAAGCTTCTCTTAAAGACATTTTGTCTTTTTTAAAAGAAATGAAAGGATGATTTTTGAGACGATGTATTAAACATGATAAGTTCATGGATATGTTATTTAAAATATTTTGTTAATTTGAATAAAAAGAATATGTTGAATTTTTTGACTTTTATCATAAAACTATAGCTTGTATTGATTAATCTTCTTTTAATAATAATGAAAAGAAGTTAGTAACGACATTTTTTACGTATAACTAATGGATGAGAATTTATGACTTAGTAATAGTCTTAGTCTGATTTATCTCCAATTTTCTAAATGAAAAAAGGAGTATATATATATATATATAATGTAATTGAATGTACAAAAATAAGTATCAATCTTTTTTCTTTAATTTATGTTTCTCATTTAATTGTATATAACATTGTATCATGTTACGATATATTGTTTTCTTATAAATTTATCTCTTTTAACTACGTATTTTATAACATTATTAATTTGAGTTTTATTTTTTAAATGCTGAGAAATTTATATTTTTAGAAATAATAAAATTAAAATATTTTCATATTTATTTATTTTTCTTTCTCATTTATTTATTTTTTAGTGTAAATGTTAACTTTTTACATCTTCTCTTCTTCATGCTCATGCATAATATAGTATACATACACGTGAATTTGATTATTACATATATTATAATGATTTGTTCATACACTCATTTGATATTTTTCAGGTATAAATGATTGTTTTAATGTGATTATGATATAGATAGTGAATATTTTGCCTTAAAAATTGATCTGGTGAATTAAGTTATTGATTTAGAAATTTTGGTGAAATTTGAGAAACTTCTAAAATTATGAGTATTTTTGGACTAGAAAAAATATCAAGTGATAGAACAAATGATAAATGACAGTAGAAATAAGTCAGATGGTAGTAGAAATTTTGATGAATGATATTAAGATTTAATGACATATGTCATTTAAAATTGGGAGTCAATTAGATTAGAATTGGAACACAAATGGACTCGTTAATTAAAAGACCAAAAGAGGACCATGAGAAAGTGGCATGTGGCATGTGGCAAGTGACAAATGTCACTTGCTACACCACATATCTTAACCCACGTTGTTATGCTAAAAGGCCATTTCTTCTTTCATTTTGTTTTGGCCAAATGCTCCCACCTTCTTCTTCTTCTCTTCTCTCAACCTACGACATTTTCATTCTCACACAACCCATCTCCTTCATGTTGATTTTTGTCAAAATCCTACACTACCACTTCAAGATCCTTACCATCCCCTCTTGTTACAAGAAAAACATAGCCTATTCCTCTTTCAATAATGATGATCGTATGATGCTTGGAGGCTAGGGTTATTTGATGATTCTTAAAGAAGTTTTAGGTAAATCAAGTAACATATTAATCTTTATGGCTTTGTTAAATGAAGCATATTTGATGATCGTTTAAGAGGAGGGATGATCATGAAAAAGATGTTGAAAATGTATGTGTAACGTGGGTGAACAATGAACATATCCATGTCTTGCTTTTGTGTTTTGATGGGTAATAGATTATGGAATGATATAATG
>JANIPM010000008.1:43642146-43656496 GCA_027478405.1 Erythroxylum cassinoides | reverse complement strand
GGACTGGGACAAGTCAACCGCAGTGGCCAAAGGAGTCAGAGTTTTTATGTCACTCGAATAAGTATTTTGTTTGGTTTATTTGGGCCTGTACATATTCTTTGGATTTTTGTTATGAGATTTACGATATGTAATATTTGTGTGTGGGTTTGAGCTACTAACTAAAATAAATATGTGTAATTTTTGATTTTGTTTGTTCTGTCTTGGGTGGCATCCATATATCCTCCCAGGGGGTATTTGGGTGTTACAGATCATGTACAAATGAAGTGTAAAACTAAGTTCAATTAGACGTATATGATTCATGAAATGAGAATGAACATAAGATGTGAATTTAGGTAATAGACTCGGAATTGTCATTGAGCATGCATTATACACAACACATATACATATCTATGTGATTGAGTATTCATAAGATTGTGCAGTTAGTAATTTGTGTGCAATATGTGTATTGCATGATGCTAATGTACAAGATAGAACGTTCGCATCCAAAGGTTTCCGAATCATTGAAACTAATGCTAATCTGAAGCATACTGTGAGTTGGCCTAGATGGTCTCATTTCATTGTTTGTTCTGTTTTAAATTTCTGTATTGAATTACTACTGATATGATTGATGTGAATGTGATTGAGACAATTATGGACATTAATAATCCGAGGAGTTTGATAAATGTGAGAATATTGAAAGTGCTCCTTGTATGTGAATCTGATAGAAATAAGTGATTCTCAACATAACTGTTGAATGCCGGACTTAAGTCCGATGATATGTGAAAATAAATGTGTAAATTGAATGTGTAAAGTGACTAACTAATCTTATATGACTGGATGCATATTCATTACATGAATGGATGATAACATAAAGACAGTTATGACTGGAGTGACTAGTCTAGAAGAGCTTAAAGCTTGGAATATACATAAGAGCCGCAGGTTCAATTGATAATGTGCCCTATATCCACAAGGGATATGGGACAATGTCTAAAACAAGCCTGGTATCTACAAGAGATATGGGCCAGTAAAAAGGCACTCGGTCACAATAATAATAATTGAAAGCGAGTTTCATGAGCATTGCATATGCATATGATATGTATTATTTAAATGGTTGAAATAAATAGATTGAATAGTTTCTGAATGTGAAACATGAATTAAGTGAATATGAAATGTATATGACTCAACAAGTTGAATTGATAAATTGATGTGTTATGTAATTGAGTGAGCCATTAAGGATGGTTTACTTACTGAGTTCGCAAAACTCACCCTAAAATTGCAACATTATTATTCAGGCTTAGAGAAGATTTCCCATTAGACAAATTGGAGTCTAGCCACTGCATTTGAGTAAGAGACAAGGGTCGAGATCAGCTCGCGTTTGCATTTGTATTTAATTATCTTGTATCAAAATATGTATTCACAAGTATGGTACAATGTGTATACGAATGATTTTGTAATATAATGACATTATGAATACAAGTGTTTTACATCTGTAATGGGCCTAAGTGGCTACTGAATTGTTGATGATATGTATAATGGTCGTAACACGGTGATTGAAAATGTTTATAATCCATTATTGATTTTCTGCATATGCGTGTGATATTTTTGAAAATTTTGTAATGAGTTCGATTGACTGACTGTTTTATCATGTCACCTTTATAGATTATGTTCTCGAATACTATCAGTATGTTCAGGGATATGCACTATGAGAGTGGGGTGTTACATATGTAATTATTTCCTACATAGCATGAAAAATTTAAGTATAAATCACATCTATACAAAAATAAATTTTATCTTTATCAAGGAGATATCTCATCGCTCTGGATATTTTTTGAAAACTTCTTCCTCATTCTTTAATCCTAATATTAGTTTTCTATCATTCACATTTATAAAAGCTTTAGAAGTAGCTATGGGCTTTCATCCTAAAATAAAAAAGAACTTTATATCATCCTTTAACTAAAATTATAAAATCAACAAAAAAGATAAATTTGTCATCCTTAACCAAAATATCTTCTATAGTATCCCAAAGATACATTATTGACCTATTAGCTAATTGAATGTTTATCTTAGTTGTCATAGGTTCACCCACTACTAATTTTTTAAACATGTCATATGGCATCAAGTTAATTATAGCTCTTAAGTTTGCTAATTCCCTTTTAATTGACAAAATACTAATATTTTAAGGAATAAAAACTACCTATATTTTTTACTTTCTAAGGTAACCTATTTTAAAGAGTGGCGAAGTGCTTCTCATTTAAAGTAACTATCAAAAACTCCTCGAATCTCTTTTTATTAGAAAGGGTATCCTTTAAGAACTTGACATATTTTGGCTTCTACAAAAGAGTTTTAATAAAAAAATTTAATATGTAATCGTTTAAAAACCTTTGGAAACTTACTAGATTGACCTTCCTTTCTATCTTTCTTAACTTTGCTCGGGTATGAAATTTCTAGTTTGTGCTCTTTTGGTAACTTTCTTCTTTGGCTCCTCCTCCTTCACTTTTCTCTACTCTCATGCTTATTTTCTTACACATTTTTTCTTTCTATTTTTCTTCAAAATTTAGCTCTTGTTCACTCCTCAAAGTAACCACTTTCATTTGCTCCCTTTGTTATTTAAATTAGTGTTACTAGGAAAAGTATTTTGTTTCCTTTCAGAGATAAGCTTAACAAAATGTTCAATATGATTTTCCAAGTTGTGGATAGAGGCTTCTTGATTTTAGAGAGGCAACTTCACTATTTTATATATGATCCTCAAATGTAGTAATGGAATTTGTAAGGATCTCCATAAGACTTGCTTTTTATTGCTATTGTTATTGCTAAATCCAGGTGGAAGCTTTTGTCTTTACTGTGATTATTCCATAAAAATTTTGTATGGTTTTTCCAATTCGAATTATAAGTATTAGTATATGGATTATTTTAAGGTTGGTTCTCTATAAAATCAAATTGCTCGGTAGGCTATCCTACTTTTTTAGCTGGTTGACATTTATGATTAAAGTGGCATCACAAATATTACAAGTCATCACTTATATCAGTTGAGCTGTCAAACTTATATCATCAAGCTTTTTTATTCAAAGTTACCAACTTAGTTATTACTGTTGCCACCATATCAATATTAAGAATAACATTTGATTTTGGCTTTAGCCTTTGGTTCCCTACACTGGTAATTATTTATAGCTACATTCTTAATCAACTCTTGTAATTACTTAGGAGTTCTAAAGAAGGAGTTCTAAAGTTAGTAGTTTTGTACAAAGATTATCAATAAACTATTTTGGATGAATAATTAAATCTATCATCAAATGTTTGAATTTGCTATCCTAAATTAGGTTTATGGTGTGGAAATTATCTCAATAATTTCTTCCATCTCTCTCAGGTATCATACGAAATTTCACTCTCTAATTCTTTGAAGGAAAAGATGTCATTTCTGAGTTTCAGTATTAATGATAAAGAAAAATACTTGGCTTATGTTTTCAGTAAGATCAATCTAAGTGGTAGTAATCTAGGAGGAATGGATTCTAACCATGATTTAGCTCTATCCCTCGATGTAAAAGGAAACAATCTCAACCAAATAGAATTACTTGAAGCTCCATTAACCTTGAAAGTATCATATCTCCAAAAAGTAGATAATATGTGAAGTTGGGTCCTTTTCTGATAAGTCACCAACTTGCTTAAGTTGTTGAACTAGTTGAATCATATTGAACTTTATCTCAAAATTGTTTGCTTATGCTCTTGGCCTAGTAATGTTATATTTTGTTTTTATAAGCAACAATTTAGCATAACTTCCTTAATACATTATCCTTCCTATCTTGCCACTGTACTTGGTAATTATAACCTTAGAAATTCTAGTTTCCTTTGAATTATTAGGTTCCTCTCAGTTAAATTTTAAAGTAAATTCCTTTTGATTTTTAGATTAAGTAGTACTTCAGGATATAAACCAAAGTACCTAAATCATGAAATTTAGTAAACAAATACAAGATTAATAATAAAATTCTAAAATAAATAAATAAGAAAGAAAAGATAAATTGATTAGATTAATAAAAATATAAAGTGTTTCTACTATCTTATTCCATAAAAATGGGACCTAAATCTTTAATTCTTATGATTTGAGCAATACTAAAGATCAACTAGCAAGTGTAGTTATCATTCTTATAGTATGGTCTAGTGAATACGAATATCATTTTCGCAAGAACTATTTGTACTAGTAATACCTTTCTATTATTTAATCTAACAAAATGATGATTGAATAAACAAAAATTACTAATATATAACAAAAAGCTAAAACAATAAACAAGAATGAAGAAATCAAATGATAATTAATATCCAAATGTAGATTTGTCCTAGAACTTTTCTATACTTAAATTTATTTTAATTCAATCAATAATCCTAGTTTCTTAGACCAGTAGAAATTCCAAAGTCATAACTATAGTCTTTAATAAGAAATACACTTTTACCCTTAAGTTGATTGATTGAAATCTCTTTGTATTCATAACCCTTGAAGAATGCATTAACCTATTATATTAATTTCTTTGATTAGATCTAAGTCTAACCAAGAAGATTTATGTTTTCCTACATCTAGGATTCCATGTAACTCTTGTTATTCATGTCAAGATCTATTAATATATATATGATCTCTCAATTTCTATATATACAATTTGAAATCAAATTAAGATACTAAAATTTTAATTCAAACATAAGAAATAATCATGAATAATTCATAAAAAATGGTGTCTTTTGAATAAATAAAATAATCAATCCACAAAAATACTTCTAGGTTTCACCTAGTTAGATATATTCTAATTTAGTTTATAATATGATAAATAAAACTAACAAAAATTAAGAAAAGAACACAAAATAAAAGAACCTATTTTTGTAGATTTTGAATTCTTGAAGTTCTTCAAACTCTAAATTATTAATCCGATAAGTATACAAGTTAATCTTAAAAATACAAGAATGAAAAAGAAACACTGATTGGACATAATTTCATGTTTTAAACTATATTTTGAATTATTCCTTTAAAATCATACTAAAAGTACTCTTAACTTCTCAAATTTGCCCAAATTTGTTCCTCTTTATTGGGGAGCTAAAACAAGGCTTTAAAACAACTATATTGAATATAAAATCTTATAAAGACATCAAAACACAATAAAAACTCTTAAAATCATGCTAAAAAGAAAGTTTGATTAGCACTGATCAAAGAAGCGCCTTTGTGAGAATAGTAAGAGGTATTTACCTAGAAACCTAAAGAATTGAGGGAAGATCTGGAAGTAGCAGTACATATATTAAATGTAAAACTTAATTATAAGCCCACAGGGGAAGAAGAAACGAAAAGCCTTTGTGAGCATATGGTTGCGGAATAAAAGTACACAAATCATATGATGTTTATTATTCCAAGTGGTTGGTCAACAAGTCTTCAAATAGCTGAAGGTTACCTATGAAAACTCCCAGTATGACCCATTCCTTGCTCAGGAAAAGCTTTGTTTCTCTACTTAACTATTTTAGAAAGGGCAGTTAACTTAGTTCTCTAATAAAGGAAGAGTAAAGTCACGAGAAGTTAGTATAATAACAGGGCGCAGGTGAGTTGGTAAAGGACTCTCCTGGCTTAAGTT
This sequence comes from Erythroxylum cassinoides, assembly GCA_027478405.1. NCBI lineage: Eukaryota > Viridiplantae > Streptophyta > Magnoliopsida > Malpighiales > Erythroxylaceae > Erythroxylum > Erythroxylum cassinoides. The sequence goes on along the minus strand of JANIPM010000008.1, from coordinate 43,650,920 downwards.
AGGTCACGGGTTCGAACCGTCCTCATGTATGCAGCCGTTTAAAACTTAGGGCCATAGCTTTGCCTTCTGCAAGGGACCTACCCGGCTCGAGCGGGAATTAATCTGGGAGTGAATGACTTAAAGGTGCCTTCCATAGTTGGGACCCTCCTAAGACACCTCGTGGACAACCAAAACAAAATCCTTCAAAGGGCCTAAAAGAGATACGAGAATTTGGAGAAGGCAGTCTTAGTATTGGTGGTCTCTACTAGAAATATCCAGCCTTATTTCTAAGTTCATATGGTGACAGTAGTAGCAGATCTACCATTACGATAGATATTGTAGAAACTTGAGTCCTCGAGGCAACTGATCAAGTGCTCCGTAGAGTTAAGTGAATATGGAATGCACAAGTTGGCGAGTGAAGCACCCAAAAGATGCAGAGCTTGCTGACATGTGGATGACATTTGTTAATAAATTTAGTAGTGGAAAAAATAATGGGGCATGAGTTATGTTCAAAAGGCCTTTTTAGAAGTAGAAATTAAATATGCATAGAGGCATAGTTTTTAGACCTCAATCAATAAGTTAGAAAGATTGTTGTGCAGGTTAGGTTAGCTTCTCGCGTGCAAGTCAGATTCTCAAGTGGTAGTAAATCAAGTTTAGAGGATCTTTACGATTGAGGAGGAAAGCATGTGAAATTGATATATCTTCAAACGGCCACTATAGACTTGCAGTTGATCTCTCACAAGAAGATCATTTGGTAGACTAGTTGTCCAGGGGGTGAGCCTAAGAGGCATGGAAAATAGGGATCTCCTAGGAGGTTGGGTTTCAACCCACGTACATTAAAATCAAAGTAGTGTCGAGCATATAGAGGATGTGCAAATAAAAGAGATTTGAGAGTATATACAATATGGAACACTCCCAGAGATGCTAGAGAGTCGAGGAGAATCAGATGCAAGGCTACGAGGTAAACATTGATAAACTATAAGCTTTATCACATACCTTTTACTTTGCCTTATGTACGCCTGTGTATCTTCATTTGGAATATCTCAAATTCCAAGGGATCTCTACAAGGGAGAGTGTGGATATCACTGGCTAACAAATTTCCAAGGCAGGGGTATTACTGGTCAATGTTCAAGGCGGACACGCGGACTACATGAAAAAGTAACAAGACTCAGACCTGCATCATAAGTCTATCACTGATTTATTCCCATTTCTGGCGCAATGCCATTATGGACATCCTTGAACTTTTTCCTTCTACGATATGACAAATCAGATTTATCTTCATGGCAGTTGATTACTTCACAAAATGAGTGGAAGCTAAAGTTTGTTCCACGATAATAACTATAATATTGAGCACTTTTTAAAAGCTAACATAACCAACCATTATGGGCTTTCTTTCGCAATTGTTATTGAGAACAATGTCAATTCAACATTATGATGTTCTCCTAATTTTACAAACGAATGAGAATCAAAGCTGTACTTTGCCTTTGTTGCTGATCCTCAAACAAATGAGCTTGAATGTATTCATTAATAGAGCTATTCTCTAAGGCTTAAATGCCATATTAGAGACTTCTAAAGGAACTTAAATAGATCACATTCATTCCTTCGTTTGAGCCTACCATATTACACCTAAACTTTTTCAAAAGAAGTCATCTTTTAGTCTAGCTTATAGAGTAAAGGCTTTAGTCTTGATTTAATTGAACATGAAAATTTTAAAGGTGACCAATTACCATCTATAAGCTGATGAGAAAGATTTCATGAATGAGTTCGATATGTTAGAAAAATAAAGAGATATTTCTCTTATGAAAAATTTTGTATACAATAAAAGGTAAAAGATTACAACCTAAAGAGAACTAACATATACAAATTAAAAGAAGGAAATATGGTCCTGAAAAGAACTGATATATCAAATGAGGCTAAAATAAATGAAATGTTAGACTTTTAAGTCTAAGTTAAGCAATCATGTAAGTGTTAGAGAGTCTTGACCGATGCTTGACATTCGAATTGACAAAATAAGGAAAAGACCTGCTAGTAGGTGAGATAAAATGAGCACTATCGATAAAAGATTGAGATTAGGTGAGTGTTGACATGTAATGGTGCATATTGATATAGATCTTTAACGAGATTCAAAATTTAGATATATAACCAAAAGAAGAAAGGCGCAACTAAGTCAATGCTAAGTCAAGGTGCAAGAGGGCACATAACTTCGATGAGGAGGTCGAAAGATATGTGAATGTGAGAGGTTTACTATACAATGGATCGAATTAATGCTAACTTATATATAGAGCAATATGAATTCATCATGGATGTGCTTAGATGGACTATGCATAAAGATGACTCAGGATGGCTAAACAGAAGGTTCATCGAGGCATTTGGCTTTAAGATGCATTGATGTGGTAACACATGGCAAAAACATTTAAGTAGTGACATAAGAAAATAGAAGCACTACCTTACAAAGTGGAAGCACTTCTTTAGATAATTAAAAGTGGTTTGAATAATGTAGCGAAAAAAAGACATCTTCCAAACATGTCCTGTGTGAAAGAGGAGTTAGTGGCCTAAAGTAGATAACTTGCTACTAACTTGGGGGTTAGTGGAAGAAGTGATATCTTCCTACTAATTCGGTGGCTTAGTGGAGAAAGTTGGTGGTTTTAGCTTACTTGGTCCCTAAGTTCTTATAAAACTATATAAAGGCATCATTTACAATTCATTTGTGTGTAATTTGGCGCCTTCAATCATCAATGAGAGAGTTGAGAAATTTAAAAATGATTTTTTATGAGAGCTTCAAATAGGGAGTTCTTTTGAGAAGTTTTCTTGTAGAGTTTTTCAAGTTGTGAAAAACTTGAATACCTTTTGTATTATATCTTTTTAATTTTATCAATAAAAGGTTGACTTTGTCGTATCTCTTTTATTTGTCCATTTAATTGTTTGTCCAAAACCCTTATGTTATTGAGAGTGTGAGTTAAGCACTTAAATGTGAGTAATTACTTTAAGTATTTCCATACTTTAATTTATAAGACCAATTACTTTCTTCATAAGAAATAAACACAATGTGTGCTAGTTTTAACATTTTATCAATATTTCATCTTGATGAAACTATAATTAGAAACATTTAGGAATAATACATAAATGCAAATTGACTCTCATAATTATGATCTCATTATAATTTTAATACACAATAATTATTCAAGAAATTTTACCTTTAGTATTAAAAAATCAAATGTAATTAACATAATAAATAAAGATAAAATGCCTTTATTAATTAAATTATAATGCCATACATTAAATTACAACCAATCAATTGGCTGTAAGGACACAAACTAACAATCTCCCACTTGCCCTAAATCCAATCATCTATGTATCTAATACCATATCTATCCATATGTCGATCATGTCTCTTTTGAGATAATAACTTAGTGAGAGGATCGATAAGATTCTCTTAAGTGGGAACTCGCTCAATTGTTATGTCTTTTTACTTCACTTTCTCCTTGATCAAGTGAAACTTCCTAAATACATGTTTGGACCGTTGATGAGATCTTGATTCCTTTTCCTACACAATAGCATTGTTTTTGTCACAATACAATACTATAGGCTTAACAATGATTGGAGCCACTCCAAGTTTAGCGATTAACTTCTTGATCAAACAACTTCTTTTTCTACCTTTGATACTGAAATGTACTCTTCCTCGATCATTGAATCTGTAATGGTTGGTTATTTAGAACTCTTCCAACTTATCGCACCACTATTGAGAGTAAAGATATAACCTAACTTTGATCTACTATTGTCTGGATTTGATTAAAAACTAGCATCTAAATACTTCTATAGACTAAGAAAATATCTTTAATCCTTTTGAAGTACTTTAAGATGTTTTTATTTATTTATAATTTTCTAGTGACACTCACCTAGATTGGCTTGAAACCTACTTGTTATGCTCAAAGAATAAGAGACATATGGTCTAGCACATATCATCACCTACATGATTGATCTAATTACTAAAGCTTATGGAGTACAATCCATTTTATCTCTCACTTCTTGTGTCTTAAGACATATGCTCTGTGGGGGAGAAATCCTATATAACATGGGTTAGAATCTTCTATTGGAATTCTTTATGCTAAACCTCTTTAACACTTTGTCTAGTATGTAGATTGGGATAATCCAACTAACCTCTTTGATCAATCTCTATAAATCTTTATTCCTAGAATATAGGATGCTTCTCCCATATCCTTTATGGATAAGTTCTTGAATAGCCAAATCTTTGTAGACTAGAGCATTGCTATGTCTTTTCCAGTTAGCAATATGTAATCCATATATAACATTAGGAAAATGACTACACTCCCTTAAACCTTCTTATAGACATATGGTTTGTCCACATTTTTGATATAATTAGATTGTCTCATCAAAATGAATATTTTAACTCTGTGACACTTGCTTAAGTCTATAAATAGACTTTTGCAACTTACGTACTTGATTAGGAAATCTTTTGGATTCAAAACTCTCTGATGGTATCATATACACATCCTGAAGCAAATTCCCGTTAAAACATTTTATTTTGACATTCATCTGCCGCTACTTTTATTAAAAATAAATTCTTTTTCAAAAATGTAGCATGACTTGAGAGAAACACTTTTTGCTCAAGAGGATGGTAGAATTAATATTCGATACTCTCTTGAATACCCTATAAATTTTCAATTATTTGATTTAGATTGAAGCTTGTTAGATATTGAACGTTTCACATAAGCATCACATCCCTAAATCTTTAAGTATGACAACCTTGTTCTTTTTTCTAGTCCATATTTCATATAGTATCTTGTCAATTGATTTAGATGAAACTCTATTTAGAAGGTAAGCAGTAGTTTCAATGATATATCGCTAAAAGGAGACAGGAAGGACTGTACGTGCCATATATAATAAAGTATAATTTCTCTTCTCAGATACTCCATTATGTTGTGGAGTTTAAGGAGGAGTCTATTGTGAAACATCTCATTATCTTTTAAGTAACCAAGAAACTCATGGTCTAAATATTCATAACCTTGATATGAACTGAGTGTCTTAATACTTTTACTAGTTTATTTCTCAACCTCGTTTAAATTCTTTAAACTTTTCAAATGATTAAGGCTTTTGTTTCATGAAGTACACATAACTATATCTAAAATGATCATCTATGAATGTATTGAAATATGAGAATCCACCTCTAGCAAAAGTAGACATAGGGCCATATACATCTGAATGTATGAGCTCTAGTAGCTCTTTGGCACATTCTCCCTTTCCACTAAAGTATAGTTTGGTCATCTTTCCCAACAAATAAGATTCATATCAGTCATAATTAATATCCTTCTTTATGTAACTTTATAATTATAGTTCTGTTGATATTAATTAGCCTATAAAGTCACAAATAAGATGGATTTTGGTTATTTCATATTCTTTTCTTTCTATTTTTGTTAAGAATTGGCTTTTGAAGATCTAACTCATACAAACCTTTTGTAAGTAACCTAGATCCATAATAAACATCATCTTTATAAGAAGAACAACTCTTATTCTTAAAAATAAAGACAAATAAATTGAAATCTAAATAAGAAATAGAATTGATGTTTCTAGTAACAATTGGAACATAATACAAATTATTTAGTTCTAGTACAAGGCTATAAGGAAAAGTTATACTACAAGTTCCTACAGTTAATGCAACAACTTTTGCTTTATTGCCTACTCATAGGTCCACTTCACCTTTCCTCAATGATATACTCTATGATAACATATGCATGTTATTCCAAATATGAGAACTAAATCCAATATCTAATAGCTAAGAATATGGAAAAGAAGTTGAAAGATTGATCTCATTCATAAACATACCTGAAAGAACAACTTGCTTAAGCTTCTTACCTTTTAGGGTAGCAAGATATACTGGGCAGTTAATTTTATAGTGTCCATTGATTTCAAAGTGAAAACCTGTGCCCATGTCATTGCTTTCTTCTTAAAACCACCTTTTGGCTTGACTAATCTAACAGAAACCTTCTGCCTGTTGTTATCATTTAGAGCCCTTTTTCATGCTCTTGGAAGAATCCACAACAAGAATAAAAATAGGTTCCTTTTTAAGACACCCCTCTACAGTCTTAAGCATACTCAACAGTTTGGGCAATAACATATCCTTTTAATTCATGTGTAAGTTCATAACAAACTGTGAAAAACTTGAATTGAGAGACTGTAGCACTAAATCAACTGTTGGACCCCGATCTTTTAGTGGAATTTAAAAATATTAAATATATGAAATAATTTTTTTTGTATATGCATTGTGTTATAGATGCTTTTGTGCTTTAAGAAAATTGATGCGAAAAGAATCGATTGGTTTCGATGACTTTGATAATTGAGTAGATTTGTATGGATTATGAAAGTTAAAGCGAAGGAGTTGATTGAAATGGAAGTTGAAAAGCAAGAAATAAATAGTGAAAGTATGAGATTTTGGAGAATGAAGAAAAATTTGACTTTTTGGTCCTAAAGAGTTGACTTTTTGATTTAGGCAGAATTTGAGAAATTGATCTTCATGAAAATTGTAGCTTCTGTTGAAAGCTTTCTGTCGCCATAAAGTATGACATTTTTTTTATGTCGGGATTGAAAGTTATGATCTTCCGAAGTTAAGGTTAGTTTGCTTTGTTTTTGAAAAATGCTCTTAAGTGTAGGATTGTGTATGCAGTGTTTTGAGGCAAATTCTGGACTGATATGTTTTGAATTGAGTTAAGTGGTATACATGAAAGTCATAGAAGATTTTCCTAGCTTTTCAATGATGTATTATATGTTATTTGTGGATGTGAGAATTGGAAGATATGAAATTGTGAAGTTTGGATGTGGTTTAGGATGACCATTTATTTGGCAGAAACTTTGACTGAAGAATTGACCTAGTTAGAGGCTGAGATTTCTTTTAAGTTCTTCATGAAAGTTTTAGATTTTGTTTTGATCTTTACATTGATCTGAAGTATGTAATTTTTGGACCATGGAATAGGAAGTTATGATTTTTAGAAGTTTCTGTTACTGTTTAGCATGATTATTATTGGACAGAATCTTTGATTAGAAATTTGACTTCCTTAGAGGCCAAATTGATTTTTCTGTCCTTCATGAAAGATGTAGGTTGCTTTCCGATCTTTGCATTGATATAAAATATGACATGTTTGGATTTTGTAGTTGAAAGATAGAAATTTTAGAAGTTATATGATTGTTTAGAGAGACATTATTTGGGTAGAAAGTTCGAGTGGATTTTTGACCGACTCAGAGATGGATTTAATTTTTGAGTTCTTCATGGAAGTTGTAGAGCTTCCTTTGATTTTTCTTTTGATATCAAATTTTTCAAATTTGGAATTCGGATATATATATATATATATGAAAAACAGAGGAAAGAGGTGCTCGCCCCTCGCGAGGGAGAGCGAGCGCTCGTCCGAGGCGAGCTTGTTGCACTGTGAAGAGCTCGCGAGGGTGAGCTGCTCGCCCTTGCGAGCACGCGCTCACCTAGCGCCCACGTTCGGTCTCCATACGACACCGTTTCTCTCCGTTGCGTGCGACGTCGTTTTATGTTCTTCTGATTTTGCTATTACCTCCCTAATCCGACCTTTGTTCAATCTTTTGCTTATATCTTTTTCGTCCGACATCCGATTGATTTAGTTTTTAAAGACAATTATCTACATCCTCATGGCAAATTTGTGAATTTTTTAGATTTAATTGAGGATGATTGATTTAATCAAAGTAAGTTGGATAATTTTCTGAACATGGTTCAGTATTTTTGTAAATTATTGGTCTGTGGAGATCCAATTGAACTGATTCTTGTTGCAAAATAAAACTGAGACATGGGGATACAAGTCATATGAAGGAATTGAATTTCAATTTAGCCCCTAATATTTTAAATTTTTTAATGGAAGTCAGGCTTAGAGTGCAGTCTTGGATTAGAAAAATCTGAAAGTATTTTTGGTCATAACTTTTGCTCTAGTAATCCAAATGAGGTGATTCTTGATTTTGATTAAACTATAGAAATTGAGCTACAAATGTTTTGAAGGACTTGAGTTTCAATTTTGTCTCTAAGACTATCAATTTCTGGATGGAAGTAAATTGCTAGAAATTGTGTTAGCATAAGAATAGTCCAAAATGTTTAGAGCATAACTTTTGGAGTAGTGCACCAAATTAAATGATTTTGGTGGCGTTAGGAAATTGAGACAATGAGGAACATTTCTCTAGGAGGAAGTGTTGGCAAATTCCTTCAATTTGATGATTTCAAAATTCTCCTAATTCAAGCACGATTTGATGAATTTTGAGACTTTCTCATATTTTATGTTTTTGAGGACTTAATTAGCATGTTAATGTGAATAATTAACATGTTAAAGTGAGTAAGGGCATATGGGATAAGTTGATTGGATTGGATTAAATTAAAGTGTTAGAAATTAAAGTGTAAAGAAGGCATGAAGGGTAAAATTGGAAGGTTACTTAAGCTTTTAAGTTTCTAGGCTTTCAAGGAAGGGCATTATGGTCTTTTCTCATTCATTAAAGGGAGGAGGAGTTGGCTGCCGTTTAAAAAGAAGAGGAAGCACGAAAATTTGAGAGGAAAAGAACAAATGAAAGAAAGAAAGAAAGAGGGTTTCGGTGGAAAGAAAAGGGAGAAGAAGAAAGAAGAAAGAGAAGGCTTAGGGTTTCGATTTTGTGAGATTTCAAGAGGGTTTTGATGTTGTTGCAAGAGAGAAAAGGTGGAGGAGCACAAGAGCTTCCTTTCAAGCCATGAATTTTCGAAATTGGAGAAGATGAAGGTAAGAGTCGATTTTTGACCTTTGAAT
>JANIPM010000008.1:43568620-43578710 GCA_027478405.1 Erythroxylum cassinoides | reverse complement strand
TCTCTACAAATATCCAAATGACTTCGTTCTTGCGCCATTTGAAAGAAAAGATCAAGATCTACAACTCATATTAGAGGCCTAAACATGAAATTCGGACTCTAAAAGGTTCGCGCCTGCGAGTTAATTCGTTCGCGCCCGCGAGGAATAGTCGAACAGAAAGTTGAGGCTCTTCTGTTTCGTATACGGTCGCGCCCGCGAGGTCTGGAGCTCGCGCCCGCGAGGAAGAAATGGACAGAAAGTTGAAAATTTATCCCCCAAGCCTCCTAAACTTCACTCATGCTTTCTAACTCATTCCCCATACCAAATACACTTGAACCCTTGCAAGATTCACTCACTCTACTACCAAACTACTTCATCACCACACCAAACATCAACTTATTCTATCATTCCATCAATTCTTGATTGATTTGTCCATCAATCCCTAAATTCTTAAGCAACCCTCAAGCTATCATCATCAACAAGACTTATGCATCATGCTAACTTTCAACTTCTATTGTCAATCCACTTGACACTAGCATCATTCAAAGCTCATGACTTCTTATTCAAGAAGATCTCCCAATTCAACTCAATACTAAGAGAGTCAAAATCAAAAGGAAGTTTCTGCACAATTTTTTGAGAAAATTGGACAGCACCTCCCCTATTTCGTTCCTAACCCAATCCTCAATCTAAGGCTACAACCTGCATAAAACTCAATATTCAAGGGCAACAACACACTCTTAGTATTCTAAACTTTCTCAAATCATAACCAACTAACTCAATCACATTTCCCCCTCTCCTTATCAAATTCATCCATACAATGATGCACTTATTTCACACATGCATGGATTTCTCAAAATACACTATAACTGAACATTCTTTCATTTATATGAAATCATAAATTGTTACAAGGCCTTATAGGGCATTTCAAGCCACTACATCATATTCCCAAACTACATGCTTTGTCAAAAACATCATTTGCTCAAAATACATCTAAAACATTGATTTACAAAGTTATCTTGAAATACATCAAAACACAATCTTGGAGTATGCCTTGAGCTCATTCTTCGAGATCCCAATCTTCACCTGGAGATGGGACGGGAAGGTGGGGGTGAGCTTACGCTCCGTGGATAACACATTTATATTTATATATTAAGCATGTCCGTTTAATTATTCATACTTTTAAAAATCTTTCAATAAAATCATGCTACATGCATCATGCAATGTTCATCAATACACATCAATACTCAAACATAATTTCTCACAATTTAACATTTCATCATTCTTTCATTTTCATGTCATCACATATGAAACACATCAATTGGCTCGGTAAGTCCTTATTCTTGGCAACCATATAGTCTCATTTAATGAGTCTATATGGACAAATCTTGAGGAGTCCAAAATATTGGATCATCCTATGCCACAATCGGGCAGCCGGGCGAAGGCTTCATGGTCGACGTGCACGTGACAGTTCTTAGGACTATACCTTACCCACATAACATAACAATCATGCATAATCATAAGATTGGACTGTTCTTATCCAATTCATTGTTTTCTTGAGAATCTTGTCTTTCATGCATAATTCATATGATACATTCATCTTTTTCATACATCATTCATGCTTTTCATCATATTCATTCAACAAGTTTCTTCATGACAATTTCAATCATCATCATACAATGTACATTTATAATCATCATAATTCCATACTCAACTTTCATAATTTTCTAACTACATCATCATCAAGCATTTAACACAATCACATCCATCATTCAATCACACACATTTAATACAACAACCAAGTGATCAAAACTCATTAATGTCATGTATTTATTTACATTTGTAGCTTATATACATAAAGATAAATATGCAACCCACCTTTTAGACTTGATAATTCCTTGATTTCCTTGCTACAATTCTTGCTCTTCTACTCTTGCTTCTCTCTCTTCCTTAAAAACCAACAACCCAAATCACTTAACACAAATTGAACAATCATACAACACCATTCATGAAATTAACCCTAGATTCACTAAACCCATCTTATTCTTCATCTCTCTAACCAATGAAACAACAAAAATCTTAACCTTAAATCAAAAACTTACCTTAAATCCTTAGCAATCCAAGTGATTTCTTGTATCAAATTGAAGCTCTTGCCTTTCTCTATCCTCTTTCTCCTTCAACTTTCTTCAAACTCTCTCTAAATCTCAAGGAAATCACAAAACCCTAGCATTTCTCTTCTTTTTCTTCCCCTTTCTCCACCATGGCCGAAACTCTCACTATCTCCCTCTCAATTTTCGTATTCTTCTCCTCTTCTTCTAAAATCCTACCTCTTCTTTCATCCTTTTATACTACTACTTAAGTTACTTAAGCCCAAAGGCCCATTTCCTTCACCTCCATCTTCCTTCTTATTTTCCTACATCATTTTCTCTTTAACTTAAGCCCATTGGTTCTCTTAAGCCCATTCACTTATTTTCTTATTTCCTTCTTCTTCTTATACTCCTTCCTACTCAAGCCCATCTATTTGAGCCCATTTCATTTAATTCCTCCTCCCTTCTTATTTCCTTTTTAAACTTACTTAAGCCCACTTATCTTCATTTAAGCCCATTTCATATTCTCTTCTACTTTCCTACAACTCATTTAATTTCTCCTTTTATACTCCTTTCATTTTAATTTAAGTTCAAGCCCATCTTATATTTATATCATCTCTTCCTTCTTATTTCATTTGGACCCAAAGCCCAATTCCACTTCATTCTTCTTCTTTCCTTTCTTATTTCCTACTACAACATGCTTAAGCCCATTTACTTTCTTTCAAGCCCAATTCATTCTTATCCTCTTTTCTTTTCCTACTTCATTAAACTACTAAAACCCAACTTACTCTCTTCTTCATTACCTTCCTACTTCATTAAAGCCCAACTAACTCATTTAAGTCCAACTAGCATATTTAATTTCATTAATTCTTCACCTAACTCATTAATGCTATCATATATTAATTGATCTTACTTCAATTTATGCTAAGTTAGCTTACTCAATTTATGTCATTTGCTATTTATTGTTTCCATATTTAATTTCTATCATCTCACATAATGCTAACTAAATTTCTTAATCAATCTAATCATGTTTAATTTTAGAAAAAATTTTGGGGCTAACAGTTTATGTAAGAATATAAACTTGAGAAGCAGTTGTTGAACCCTACCTCACATTCACTTTACATCATATAACAATGCCTATGGTAACTTTTAAAAATATTAAGGTTCCTACTTAAGAAGATTTCAAACTACAAAAGTTATCTTCATTAAGGGAGAAAACAATGCATACGTAGGAAAGTGACCCATTTGTATACTTAATTAGAACAAATAATATCCCTTGAAACTAGTCAAGTTAAAAAACAACTTAAGGTCTCATCTTATAATGACATAATCATTGTAATCAATATATGATAATAAGTTAACCAATTGATGCAAGAAAGGTAGTAGATTCACATCCCACATTCATCATTAGAAGGAGCTTTATAAGCATCCCTATAATCAACTAATTAAAATATAGAAGTTAGAGGCAAGTTTGATGGTTGATAGCTTTTTAATGCCTGATATCATAATAAAACCATTACTAATCTAGTTTAAATTGCTAACCCTATAAATTTATGATGGTCTGAATGATTCAGTTGATCACTTTCACATATATAAGGAACTCATAGACCTACATAGTATGTCTAACATTACTAAATTTAATGCTTTCCCTTCCACTTTAATAGTTGTGTCCTGCTTATTGTCATAAACATTACCTCTCATAGAAGATGCAATTTAACTATGTAACATGAATTATTGGACAATCTTATTACATAAATTATTGCACTTGTTATAATTAGGAAAGGGCTACTTAGAAGTATAAACTTTTCTTTCTTCCTAATTAATATCCAGAATATAAAAAATTTATTAAGACTAGGAACCTATTAGTTCTCATCATTATATTCTCTTTTACACCTCTAGGAATTTTAATTGAATTATCAACAATGTACATAACTCTTAGTGATATGCTTGACAGAGGGTTAGGCTATAACTTAAAAATTTATGTGATCCTAGGCCCAGTTTGAAATTTGATCATACTCGAGCTAATCTTTGTTACTTCATTTTTTAATTTAAATATGGAAACAACGTCATTTTATTCAAAATAATGTTATTTTATTTGATATTTTTAGGCTTTGAACTAGTTTAGTTGGGTCGAGCTGCTTGAGTCTGAAGTCTAAAAGGAGCCTATGCTTGGCTTGAAGCTAGGTCAACTCAGGTTAGGCCTATTGACACTAGGCCAAGTTGGGCTTGAGTCAGGCTAAATCGGACAAAAATTGCCATCCTTATCTAGTAGGTTTTAGTTTGATTAATTCTAGTTATTTTAACATAATATATGACATTTCATTAATATTTACTCTTATATTCACTAATACCTTCTTAATGTAAATGCCACCATCAATATAAGAAATAGTAAAACTTCTTAGCTTGCTCATTTTTGCTAATGTGATATCTAGGATAACTTTTTATCACCTTGAATTGATTTTGACTCAATAATCTCCTTTTTAGGTTCCTCCTCTTTTGGATCTTCTTCCTTAAAGTCTTCTTTGTACTCCTCCTTAGTACTAGTCTTTTCCTTTTTAACTACTTGAACTAATCTAACAGGTAAGGAATTCTTAATTTATACTTCCTTAATGGCACTCTTAACTCGCTCTCCTTTTTCTCTTTAGCATTGGTCAATTCCCCACTCTTTAAGGTGACCTCTTCATACACTCCCTAGGGTTGGGTACGGTGTCATTAGGTGAGTTGTGCTATAGTCTTTGTATAATTGCCTTAGTCAATTGACCTATTAGAACTTCATTAAATTTTTATAATTCTAGAATCAAGAAGTAGTTACTTTCACGAAGTCTCTTATTATACCTTCCAAACTTAATAACTAAAAACCTAGTGTGGGATATCTTGGTACTTATTTATTGCTTTAGTAGAATTTATGATGATTTCTCTATATTAAATTGTAAGTATTACTACAAGGTTATTTTGCCTCTTGAAACTTCTTATAAAATTAACTTGAGTTATTCTTGATCGAGAACTTAGGTTTTCTAATTTTCTTAACTGTCAATGCAGTCATGTCATCTATATTATGGATACCAATTGATCTGTTCACTCTCAATGTTCTTAACCACCATTGGTAATTGTTTATGACTATCTCTTCTATTAGCTCTAGAGCAACCTTTGAAGTCTTATTGTTTAATGTTCCACCTATTGTAATATCTATGATTTACCTTATAAATTTCAATGAATTATTATATAATGTCTAAATTGACATCCATTTAGAAGGCTATAGTGCGAGTACTTCTTTAGTAGATCATTGTATCTTTATCATGTCTTATATAAGGTATCACTGTCGAATTACCAAAAAAAGAGATATCATTTATTATTTTTTCCATTTTATATGGTGGAAAGTATTTGATAAGGAACATCTTCAATACTCTTCATTAATCGAACTAGTAATAATTTCAACCACTGCTTTGCCTAATTCCTCAGTATAAGTAAAAACAAGAGCAGTCTAATGTCGTCTTTGGTCAGCCTATAAATTTTAAATGTATCACTTATCTTTCAGAACTTGGTGAAATGTGCATTGTAATCTTTATTAAGTAATCCATTAAATTGCACATTATGTTTAAGCATTTGGATTTTGTTAGGCTTAATCTTAAAATAATGAGTATTTATCTTTGGCCTTGCAATGCTCAATTATTTTCTTTAAGAGATGATTTGGCATAATCCTTCATAATTCTCATTTCTTCTTTTATTCTTTTGGGTTATAATCGTATTGTATCTCTAAATTCTTACTTGGTTTACTCTTTTTGATTTCAATACAAAGTTTTATTAAGTTTTAGATCTTTTTTAAGAAATAAACCATCGACTTCTTATTATACACCACAATCACTATTGAAATAAGAATAAATAGGAATAAAGAAAATAAAATAAAATAAGAAAAAATGAAATTTACACAAAGAAAAATAACAAAAGGAAATCTAATTAAAGTAAAGAAAATAACTATATAAGACTAGAAAAATAATCAATGGATTTCTTAAAACCAATTGCTTCTTTAACAATAATGTTGAAAACTTAATGAGTGTATAATTGATATATACATATGTATTAATCCTACTAAAATTTTTACCATTAGAAACCTATTAGTCAACAACTTAGGCAAGTTTAACTATCATTGGTAAGCAATATAATGGTAAATGAGGTATTAATCCCATGAAGTAGTTTGGAGAAAAAAGCATAAAACTAATAACTATTTTCAAAGTAATAAATAAAAGAAATGATGTTTAATGTTTTTTTTTAATAATGAAACATAATAACACTTAACCTAATATTGGTATGGATAATAACCAAGAAAATAAATGCTAAGATAATTAATCAAAAGAGCATAAAATTAAATAATTATGCTTGTGTGATTCTTTTCCCTAAGAACACTTTTAACTTTGTAATTTAATTATCCAACAATTGATATATTTATTGTACTGGTAGAACTTCTTAAATACTGAAACTAATTTCTCTCAATCTAAAATAATCTATTCTTTAATTGGTTAACTCGTATCTTTATCTATGTTATCCCCTTTTTGAATGCATGATATAGTATGAAATCCTATAAAAGGTTTTACCTTAAAATAAAGAAGATCATATAGGTCTCCAATAAGCATCTTGTTTCACCCCTCTATCTAAGTTATGATTCAATTACAAGCAGGTTATCTCAAGCTGTTCACATATGAACTAAAAAGATTTAGTTTCTAGTATGAATAAATAATCATTAAGATCAATAAAGATATCATACAAAAACATATCACATTTTTAAAAATAAATTAATTCAATCCATAAAAAGACAACCACTAAAGGTTTCCTTATCTAAACATAGAAAAAAATATTTACCTATTAAATACGTACAAAATATCAAAGTTAAATAACAAAAATAGAGAAGTTATGATAAAAGTGAATCTCGATAAACTTCTTAAATCTCCCAGTAACTTCAT
This sequence comes from Erythroxylum cassinoides, assembly GCA_027478405.1. Classification (NCBI taxonomy): domain Eukaryota; kingdom Viridiplantae; phylum Streptophyta; class Magnoliopsida; order Malpighiales; family Erythroxylaceae; genus Erythroxylum; species Erythroxylum cassinoides. The sequence continues at coordinate 43,571,692 of JANIPM010000008.1, read as the reverse complement.
TTGTTAAGATGATGCCGAAATCTTGATTTTTTAGTGAAAAATAACTTAAAAGTGATCTTTCAAGGTTAGAGAAGCCTTCCAATTACTAAACCTAGCTTTTGGAAAGAGAAGGATGTTTTCTAAAAATGTTTTCACCGTAAGACAACTAAAATCTAACAAAAATTATGATTTTCACTCTTAAATACATTTTAATGTACTTGTGCCATGGTTTGTCCTATTGGTGACACCTAAACCATACGCATTTAAAGTTTCTTTTGGACAATAGACATGGTATCTGACATGATTGGATCTTTAAGCTATGAATCTCACTATTTCCTTAAAGATGAATATATGGCCTTTGGCATAGTCTTGTCCCTCAATTGTGGATGTAACTATTTTCTTAATGAATTGCTAAAGGTCTTCACACATTCATGGTTTAGAATGTGTCACTTGTTGCACTTGATCCTTTTAAAGCACAAGTTGGAGCACGAGTATGGGCTAGGTCATATTACTCCAAGAGTTATGAATTTCTTCACATTTTTGTTTGGAATTGTTTTTATTCTTGAATATTACCATTTTCATGTTCAATTTGTATAATTACCTAAAAGTATAACAAAACTAAGTAAAATAAGGTATTATAGTGTCTATATAAGTCATAAGCATCACCTAGTGTAATGATTTGTCTTCTATCGATGTATAGTTACTTAACCTTGGATTGATTAACAACTTTTATAATGTACTAAGTAATTTGAAATTTCATAAAAGTTAACCCTAATATTAGAAGGGTCATATAGGTTTATATCTAGATTCTAGTTCAATCCTTAATATATGTGCTTAATTCAATCTACATATAGGTTTTTTGAATTCATTTATATGTAGGTTCGAATAAGATCTAAGCTATCAATTACAAAATGATCAACATTAATATTAACACATAAAAATATCAAACACATAAACATTTATTGTAAAAACTATATCAAATCATATAAGAATTCATTAAGGTTCCATCAACTCTAGATATAAAAGTTATTAACTTACAGTCATTCTTGAAATAATGAAAACAACGATTCAAAGAAAAAAAATTCATGCCAAAGAATACCCTGATAAAGTCTTAATCCTTTAATGATAATCACTTCTCATTAATGAATTTTGATCTCTCTCTATTGAAAATGGCCCTTGGATATGTTCTAAGGCTCTTCTTTGATAGACATTTGCTAACCTTAATGAAAAAATAATAGAGTAAAAGAAAATGAAAAGACTTCTTGTATAAGGTTTCTATCACATTTTAGATATTTTGTTTATTGTGACCGTGATCTAAAACATGACTAGGTTCTAGGTCATGTATGTTTTTATTCTATTTTGGAGAGGGATAAGGGTTTTACAAACTAGTTTCTTAGGCCATCTATTATACTATAATTTTTATGGAGAAGGACATGTGTTTTAGCATGCTTGTGTCTTAGGTTGTATACGTTATTGTAAATTTTTCTCAAAAGATATACAAGCTAAAACATGATCCTATCACTAAGATAATAGGATAAAATGACCCTATCTCAGGTCGTCTATCTCTAAAAAATTTCTTTCTACCACATGGTCTCTCTTTATCCTATGTATTAGACCATTTATTTATCTCTAGATTGTTTAAGAGGAATATAAACTGATACATAACTTTGTGTCTTGCTATGTTCAGCCAAAATTGTTGTTCTTTTTCATCTTTTGTCTCAAAACCTGCTTTATTTCTTAGCTATATCATTCCTCAAGTAACTCTTCTAAAATTAATTAAATTAAGAAGAAAAACTAATTAAACTAATGTAATTTGGATATAAATATGTAAAAATATCAAGAAAAATAAATTCATATTTTAAACACGTCAATATGTCAAGAGAAAATTTCTATTTAATATATGTAACTCAAAGACAAGAGAAAAGCCTAAAAGATTATTTAGAATGATTCAGATTTGGGGCAACCTAAATCATAAGCCTTGGTACAAGGAAGACAACACTAACCTTCACAAAAGAGTGAAAAGCCTTAACAATCCTTATGAATTATACATATAAAAAATGACCTTAAAGTGTTAAAAGGCTAAATTATAGCATAAAAATATTATATCTCGAAGATACTAAATGAAATGTGACAAGCTCGACAAATAAACGAAATGAGACTCGAAAGAGGTTATGCATAGATCGAGCTACAATTGAGAATAAATAAAAGATTGAGGAAGATCTACCAAGCTCAGTGCAAAACTAAATAAGGTAGTTAATTATGCTTGGATAATGAACTAGCATCAAAACAAAAAATAATGGCAATTAACTCCACAAAATGGGATAAGAACATATACCATCATTCTCGCAATGATATTGGACACTAAACTAGGAGTGTAGGAATTTCAGCATAGAAGGAAGGCTAAATGATGTCCTATAAGAAAACAATATGGTTAATCATATTAGAAGAATTAAGGAGTCTCATATAAAGGTTTATAATTAAGGAACCAGTTAGAGAACACACTCCACTTAAAAGGTGATGTATATGATCATTAGGGGGGATCATAAATAGTCAAGATCCCATTTTAAAATGGCACAAAGTGGGGAAAATTATAGGTCCTTAACTCACCCTTATGAAGATGACACAGTAGTAACTATTTCAATAGCACCCTTAGTAGTGTTATTGATATTTTGTTTTATAATGTCTTCAAAAAGACAGGCATCTCATTAGATGGAGTAAAACATGCAATAATACTCTTGCTCAATATTAGGAGAGAGGAAATCTACACAAAAGGAAAATTATCTTTAATTGTGATGTTAGGATTAGATTTGAGATGGATAAGAAACATAACAAAGTTCTATATAATAAAATACCCTCTATGTATAATATTACATTTAGTAGGCTTTCCCTTTAAATTGTTGGGGGAATTATTTCTTCCTTTCTGAAGTGAATCACACGTTAATATATTGACAGTAATATGATCAGAATATACAAGAAGGGGGGGTTGAATTGTAGTATATTTTTCGTTAATCCCTTCAAAAACAATTACTTGCTTTTCAAGAAAACTTATCGTAAATCAATGAATAACAATGAGAACTACGAATTAAGTAAAGT
>JANIPM010000008.1:43505736-43521058 GCA_027478405.1 Erythroxylum cassinoides | reverse complement strand
TTCATGTATCTTTTGTATTTTGGGATTTTGATGTATTAATGTATTTGTGGCTTGAAATGCCCACTAAAGCTTTGTAAGACTTTTATCTTTTGTTGCAAATTTTTGCCCATGACTCTCTCAAGTTTGTGTGTTGTCTTTTTTTAAGTTTTCATAAGGGAAAATTTTGTGTTGTGACTTTGGGGGAAAATCTGGATTAATCTAGGCTAATTTAGGCAAATGTATCTCTAAAAAGTTGTAGGTTTTTCTTTTATCTTTCCAACGGTATATAATATAAAATTTTTAGACATCTGACCTGAAAGTTATGGTCTTTATAAGGTATTTCTTCTGTGATGACATGTCTTCTGTGATGATGAGTCATCTGTGATGATGTGTCATCTTTGATGACGTGTCATCTATGTTTTGTTTCTTTTGTGATAATGTGTCTTCTGTGATGACGTGTCGTCTATGATGACGTGTTGTCTATGTTTTGTTTCTTCTGTGATGACGTGTCTTCTGTGATGACGTGTCTTCTATGATGACGTGTCATCTGTGATGATGTGTCTTTTGTAAGGACGTGTCGTCTGTATTTTGTTTCTTCTATGATGACATGTCATCTGTGATGACGTGTTGTTTGTGAAGACGTGTCGTCTGTCTTTGGCTATCTTCTATTTTCTGCTTAATCTTTGACCCTTTAGACGATAGAATCTATCTTTGAGGTCTTCATAAAAGTTGTAGATCTTGAAGTCTTCTTTCGAATCATATGAATAACACACAATTCCGATATCTATAGGGAAAGTTATGGCAATTTTTTCAATTTGTCTGTCTTTTTCCATTAGTCTAGTTTTTCATTTGGTCTAGTTTGTACCTATATTCTATTCTATTTTTGATCCTTCAGATGATAGAATCTGTCTTTTAGGTCTTCATGAAAGTTGTAGATCTTGAAGTCTTCTTTTGAACCATATGAAGAACACATAATTCTGATATCTGTAGGGAAAGTTATGGTAATTTTTCCGATTCATCTATCTTTTTCCATTAGTCTGCTTTTTCAGTCGGTCTCATTTGTACCTACATTCTGGTCCATTTTGACCCTCCAGGTAATAAAATCTGACCTTAAGGTCTTCTTCAAAGTTGTAGATTTCAAATTCCTCTTTGAAATCATCCTAAGATGATCTTAATTCGATATCCCTAATGACATTTATGCTTATTGTCCCAAGGCAAATGCGATATGATTGAGGTCAAAACCCTGTTTAATTCTTTCAGCCATAACTTTGTTATAGGATCTCCAAATGAGTCAGTTCTTGTATCTAAATAAACAAGAGACATAGAGCCACATCTTTTTGGAAATAGTAGAAGTAAGCTGTCTTGAAGATTGTCTTAGTGGGGGCACGCCATCCTTGTGGGATACATGTTCAGATGTCACTTAGGACGTTGGGCTCGTGATTCACAAGGGCTGGGTGTCCATCAACAACTTTTAACATACAAAGTGGATTCGCTAGCACTCCTTAAAAAATTATTTTTAGTAAAATAAGAGTTAACTTTGCTATATCATGCTGGTGGTGCTTGTTTAAGCCTATAGAGTGCTTTGTGTAGTTTATACACCTTTTGTTTAAGCAATTTTACTACAAAACCTTCAAGTTGTTTAACATACACATCTTGACCTAAATCCCCATTAAGAAATGATGATTTACATCTAATTGAAAAACAAACCAACCATGATGAGAAGCCATTGCAAGTATTAATCTCACTCTATCTAAACATGCAACATGAGCGAAAGTTTAAAAAAAAACCGTACTTGTGCATGAGACTTTCATCTCGCAAAGCTCCTAGAGTTTCTCGTAATTTCAGTAGTTCTTTTGCTTCCAGGACAAATTCTCCCCTATCACATAGGTACAACGTTTGAATCAATAAAGAACCTCTTCTTTTATATGTGAATAACTATGCCAAATATTTTTTTAGAATGAGGACGGTCGACGAAATTCTTCTTTCGTTTCTCGACTGTAAAGTAAGACCACGTTCATGAGCTTGTTATCCTAGGTTTGGATATCAAAAAGATTACAAGTTAGGCAGGAAGTGATGTTTTCAGTGATGGACAGGTGAGTAATGTGTAAAAACCTGCCCTTGGGAGGAGAACTACAGTTGGAAACGATGAAACAATTGGGGTTTTTTTTTGTAGATTGGATGTAGTCAATCCAAATGGAATCGTCTTCCCTAAGATTTTGAAAAGGGTAACAAAAAAATATTGGTATGAAGTATATCAAGATTTATTCTTCGGTACATATTTAGTCGACCAATCTTTCCTAATTCACATTTTTGTTGAAAGAATTTATATTTTTTTAATTTACCTTTGATATAGCTCCCGTGTAGAAAGATTATCCTTGTCTTTATTTTTGTCTAAGGTTGGGACAAATTATTATAATTCGTCCCCATCTACGTATCAGTCGAAATTAAAGTCAAAACTCTAGCTAAATTCACAAGTTAGAGATAAGCGAACTCATAGCCCTTCACCATAAAGTGTGTTTTGCTTCTTTTAAATGTACCATTTAGATTGTATTTGGATTTGAAAATCCATTTGAGTCTAATTGCGTCTTTCCTATTAGGCAAATCTTGTAAACTCCATGTCTAGTTCTTTTCTATAGCTGTCAAATCTTCTCTCATTGCATACCCATCAATTAGATGAGCATATGAAATGGATCAAAAAAATCCTCAAGTGATTTACATTTGGCCTTCTACCAAACCATGCTTTATAAAGAGTTTTCCCTCCAGCTACTCGTGTTAGTGACTGATTTAAAACATAAACTGTTGTAGCCACCACTTTAACCCAAAAATAGTATGGAAGGTGCTTATCATTCAACATACTCTTAGTTTCTTCAATAATTGTCTATTATTTCCCTTCGCTATACCATTTTGTTATGGTGTATAGCTTGCTATCATCTGCCTTTAAATCCTAAGTGGGATGCAAAATGATTCAAACTCTTAGGATGTAAATTCACCCCCATAATCAATTTGTAAATTAATGATAGAATTTTTAGACCCCTTTTTAACTACTGCTTTGAATTTCTTGAAGAATTTTAGGGCTTCTCATTTTTCCTTCAAAAAATATGTCCATGTCATTATTGACAAATCATTCACAAAGATTAAGAAATACTTACTTCCTTTTAATGATAGTGTCTGCATCGAGCAACAAATATTCGTATGAACAAGCATCAAAAGTTTTGTTGCCCTCCAAGAATGATTCAATAGAAACTTTTCACGATGTTATTTCCTAAAAATGAAAGGCTCATATATATTGGAATCATTGATATACAATGTTTTGGAGGTCCTATTGGTGACTGTTGTCGTCTATAACCAAATATTAAAAAAAAACAACTTCCTGCAATACAAATTAATCTAGTAGTGAAAAGTAAGGATCATTCTCACGAAGAATTTAGACGTTAGTAGTTATGCAATAAAAGTGAGGTTTTAAATTATGAATTAAACAGAATTTAATTGGAATATTAAATTGAAAAATAACTAATAGAAAAATAATAAGAATCTAACAATCAATAGGAACAAATCTTGATTTCCGGTCTCCTTCATCATTGAACTTATGTTGATTATCGACACTAAAAATAATCAATTTATTTGTTAAGCATTCGTCGTGGTAAATTTCTTTACCTATTTTCTCTTATGTTTAGTTAACTAAAACATGTATTCGAATTAACTCTCATTAATTAATAACCTAGATACGATCTCATATTTAATTAATTAATAGCTTTACAAACCAAGAATATCAACGAACTAGGCAATATACATATGATGTATATTTAGCCTAGACAACTATTTTTCCTAGAATCATATCCCTAACGTAGTAGACAAAATTCCCAGTCATTACTTTTGATTAAAAGAATTGAACGTTAATCTATTTAATCTAACGATTGATTGAATAAAATCACAAACGAGTTGTGCACCTAGTTGTAAAATCAAACAATCAAATAATAACCCAGAAAAATAATTAATATTTGATTAATAAATCGATTGAAATAAAGAACAAAAGTCTCACAACATTCAGAGTTCAATAACTAGGATTTCTTAAGCCAAGAAATTTAGTTACCCAATATCACAATTTTTCCTAACTATTTGGGACTGTCACAAACGTTGTTATGGCTTGATTTTCATTTGGGATTGTCACGGGCGTTATTCTTCTGTTTCTACCGCCAGCCCTCTTCTCTTCCGCTGCCACTCTTGTTGGTTCTGCTATAAGCTTTCAATTTTTCTCCTCTCTCACTACTATAGCTAATGGGATGAATAAAGATTGGGGTTACCCGATTATTCACGCCTTTGTCGCTTTAATTATTAGCCAAACATCTATTTTTTGGCCTTGTTTTTGCTCCTTACACTTTTGCAAGTTAACTTCTCTCTACTGTTCACTGATGTGACAATTTAATCTTTTGCCCAATGGTACTATTCATGTCTTTTAAACCCACACTTTTCTATTTCTACGTTTCACTCCTGTGCTATGTCGTTTGCTTTATAATTCTATCAAGCTTCTGGTTGTTACACAAGGCTATGTCTTCTTAGGTTCAACACCTAGTTCAGCTCTTTTTGTCCAAAACTATTTGCAGTTCTTTTTATTTGGTTTCAAAATACACTTTGACATAAAACAAGATTAACTTCCATTAAGTATAACCTCAAACCTCAAGAAAAAAGAAAATTAACACACAAAAAGATAGAAAATAAAGACACTAACACCCATCACCATATTTAGGTTATGTAACTTTTACAATGCATTAAAATTGAGATGAGCAAACCTTCTATACCAAAGCTCTAAACCATCACTCAAGCTTATAAAGGCATTAAAATCCAATTGCAAAACTATGATTGGAAACATTTGATTTTCATACATTTTTATTGAATGCACTAAATACTTGCTCCTTTTTATCATAAATCAAACACTCATCATTGTCAAAGATAGCATAGTAACTTTTCTTTATTAGTTAACCCAAACTCAGAAGATTATTAGCTAAGCCAGGAAAATACAAGACATTGTGGATGTATTTCGTACCAATTTTGTAAATCATAGACACTGTGCTGACACCACTCACTTAAACCTAACTATTGTTTCCCAAGGTCACTCTTGACGTCATTGAATCATCAATCTCCACAAAATTATTTTTGTTTCTTAACATGTGATTACTACAACCACTGTCTAAATACCAAAATTATGAAGATATAGCAACATTAGCAGCTAAACAAGGAACAAATAAATTCTCCAAACAATTATCTTTCTCTTCGTAAAGCTTTGCTTGATTTTTGACTTCACAATTTCTTGCTATATGGCCTTTTTTGCAATTATAACATTGATTTTCATTTTTTCATAATCTAATTTCTTTTTGTATTGGCATTTTTCTCAACGTGATTAGTCTTACCACAATGAAATCGTGCATGTAGAGAGTTGACATTACCTATTTTCTTTTTTGGCTTATGATTTACCACGAACTCTACTATTACTTGAAACCTCTTCAACTACCAACAGATCCTCCTCCTCTTCTTAAGACATTGAAGTACTTCCCATCAAGCTTACTTTGAAAAGCTTGCTCTAGAGATGTCCCAATTAATCTATTCAGTCGAGCTTTATAAGGTTTAAGAGATCCCATTAGTTCAATAAATGACTAATTAGATAATGACTAATTAGAAAAATCTTAGGATTCTTCTATAGCTATAACAATATGATCATATTTAGGGAGAAGTCTTCTTAGAACCTTCTCAATAATCTTTTGTTCTGACAAATCCTTACCAAAAGACTGAATTTGATTCTTAAGAGTTGAGATTTTGACAGAGAAATCTTGCATTGAATTTGTGGACTTAATTAACAAAATCTCAAAATCAGGGCACAAAGATTGCATTTATGAATGTGATGTGAGAGGAATTGGTAGAAGAAGTATCCCATTTGCTTATGCAATTTTTTTGGTTCAATTGGATGTGTTTTCGTGTTGCTCTTTCATGATAAAACTGAAGTTAGTTGATTTGGGATGTGTACCTCATTGAATGGATAGGTTCCACTTCTATAATTTGGCCATATCTTGGCCTGTAGACCTCTAAATTAGATAATTTCAATTGGACATTAAATTGGAGACATAGATCTAAAATTTTATGAAGGAACCAAAAATTTTGTTGTGTCTTTAAGATTTTTGAATTCTGGCTTAAAGTTGAGTTATGATTGTTGTCCCTATTTTTGAATAGCCTGTAGTGTTTCGGGTATAACTCTTGGAATAATTAACCAATTTGCATGAAATTTATTACATTAGAAAATTAAGACATAGGGGAATGAAATTAATTGATAAGATTATAGGCCAATGTACGAAGTAAAGGAACAAGAAGAACTAATATACAATTTTCCTAAAGTCAGCTCATAAACCAATAAGATTAAAGCATGTGTGTCCAATAGAACTATAACACATGGTCTAATAGAATTGTAACATACGGTATAATAGCATTGCAACATATGGTCCATTAGAATTGTAATACGTTGACCAATAAGATTGTAACACATGATCCAATAGGATTGTGACATATGGTCCAATGAGATTGAAACATGTGTCTAAGGTTAGAAAATTCATGAAAAAGGCATATGAGAGGGGAGATCAACGACCCTTTGATGACTTAACTTCAGATTTTTCTCCTCTCCATTTCACCTTATTCATCCCATCATTTTTCATGTAAGAAATCAAGCCAATCTTCGGTGGAAAATAAGGTAAAAGTTAGGGATTTTCTCTTCACCTTTATCTCTTCTTGTTTTGCTTATGAAGGAATGAAATTATAAGATTCGAAGTGGGATTGAGAGATATATTTTTGGTGTTTCCAGCTGGTGAGTCATCAAAGCCAAAGAGAAAGGGAAGGAAAGGCAATAGAAGACCTACTTTGTCAATTTTGAGGTTTGGAACTTCACTTAGTTCATTTCTATATTGTGTATATTTTAATGTGTAAAAAGATTCATTTGGATGTGTAATGGTTGATGGGATGATGATTTGGTGTTATTTTAGTGTTATCATACATAGTGATGGTTGAATATGACAAGAGAATATCATATAGTGGAATTCTATCTAGGGTTTATTTGAACTAGTCACATTGTTTGAGTCATAACTCAGCCTAGAGACCTCAAAATTGTATGATTTTAGTTTCATTATGAAACCTATGACATAGAGATAAATATCTATAGAAGAGACTCTAACTTAATTCTAGCTCTATGGCCTTGGAAATTGAGATCTAAAAAAATGACCTGATGTTGTCCCTGTTTTGGAGAAACTTGTGATATTTTGCCTATATCTCAAGATTTAAAAGTCCAAATGGTCTGATTATTGGTGTTATAGAAACTATAGACATAAAGAAAAAAAATTCTAGAAGACTTAGAAACCCAGCTCTGACTTTTTCTATATGTATATTAAGGAACAAGCAATGGTATTGAATGGAGAGAGTGTCTGTCACGACTGTGGCATTGTTGTTGTTTCCAATTTCTACCGCATCTTATCGAACCTTTTTGAATGTGTATGAAACTTTTCAAATACCTAGAAATAAATGAAATAGGACTTCCCATATGTGAATCGAGAGAATATAAGATTGATCATATTGCATTCCAAAGAAAATTTACATGTACGTAAATGATTTGTATGCATATCCATTACTCATATGTGTATAATATGATTATACAAGTGTGATTTTGATACCCTTCTAATGGTGATAAGCAATGAATTTCATGTATGAGTGAAAATATATATTTTACGACTTGAAATGTATATTATATGATTTGTATATGATTTGTGAAATTTGCAAATTCTTAAAGGAAATGTTATAGTGCCTGATCTATTTTCTTGGTTGTGGATAGATAGGCAAGTCTATAGGGTTACAATGCAATTGCTACAGTTTGACACTACCATTGTCCACAGTTCGATACCTTTGGGCATCCACAATTTGATATCTTCGAATATTCACAGAATCCGTTATCTACACCTAAAGAAAACGTGCAGGTTTAACATAGAAGGAAACATAATAGTCATAAATAAGAAATGCATCTTGACAACATAAATAATTGGTATTGATGAGCTTTTGTATTGTTTGTAATGTTGAATTGTAATGATGTGCAATTATATTGATAATTTGTATCAATGAGCGTTGGATATCAATATTTGGCTTATAAATATGCATTTTCAGTATATGGATAATATGTTGAAGCATATTTGCATTAGTGGGACTTTTAATCCCACTGAAAGGAAATATCCTATCCATGAAAAGGAAACACTGGCATGTATTAAAACATTAACAAAATGGAAAGTTGATTTATTACCTTTCGAATTTCATATTCAAAGAGATTCTAAGTATTTATGTGAATTTACTAAAGGTTTAAATGGGAATTTCTTATTCTTGCTTTTGGGACATTTTCACCATTTATATTTGTTATATTTATGTTTTCTTTATCTTTGATAGGTAAAAGAGTCACATCCATATTGTTGAGGTACTTCTGAATATTTAGAACAACATAATTGAATATCTTTATGTCTTAATGATTTATGTAATTTTGTTTCTGAGCATTTTTGTGATAAATACTTCTTTTACTATTGAAATAGCACCTTCTAGATTATAAGCTACTAGATTATCCTGTTGTTTTATTAAGAATAATTCTTCTACTGTTTTATTTATTGGATAAGGTAATTTTTTAATAAATTTTTGTATATATATTTCTTGTTCTGTAAGAGTTAATTTATAATAATTTTTTTTAAATTCACAAATGTATTCTTCCAAATAACAGATATCACATATTCGTATATTATTTAGATGCCATAGGGCATTTTTCTTTCTTCATTTTTAATTTCTTGTTTATATGAAGTTATATCTTTTCCAATAAATTCTTCATAAATTTCGTTGGTAACTACATGAAAAGCTTTTATTGGTTCAATAGCATTAAAAAATTTAGTGATATTTTTTATTCATATTTCGTTGTTTAATAAAAAATTTAATACTATACTGGTAGTTTTATAGGTAATAAAATTCCATAAAGTACTAATATTTGTTAAGCCTTCAAAAGGTTTTTCTAATTGAATGACTAATGCTAATCTGTTAGACCATTCAAGTAATAATTTTTCTGGAGATAAAGCACAGTTTAAATTAAGAATTCTATCTAGTCCTAATGTTATATGTTTTGGTGTATACTTTATAGGAAATTTTTGTATCTTATTATCTTTTTTATAATATCCAAAACGATTTAATTCTTCTTGTTCTATAGGTTTATAATTCTAATTATGCCTAGATTTATTTTCTCTTTTTTGTTTATCTCCAATTTGACTTGTTTTAGGTTATTCTTATAGTTTTGATCCTTCATATTTTGGTTAATCCATATATATCTCTTATTGATCAGTTTCATAATCGTAAATTATTTCATCTTGATTAGTAATAGGTTTTATAAATTCATATTAAAGACTTGTTTCGTTATTTAGTGTAAGTTTATTTACTGTAATAGCAGGACGACACAAAATTTTACTATTGTTGAAACTCTTTCTTATTAAATTCAAAACTCATGCATAATTTTAGATAAACTTGGTCATCTATTTTGCTTTCTACATAGTCTCATCAATAATAAGAAAATATCTAATATCTCCTATATTATTCAACATCAAGTCAATGCAATGTAAAGCATAAAGATTCTAATAAAAACAATTATACTCGCTTTGCAATCTTCTTCTAGCTGCTTTATAAGAGGAGTCATTGTTAGTAATGAACTCAACAATATTTTATGGCCCAATTTCATTCAAAACTTCATTAAATATTTAAAATAGAGTATTAGCATTCCTAACAACGCCAAATGCATTAATAGACTTCAAAAATATTATACTCTTTGCAGAATAAACTAAAAAATTAATAATAGGCTCATGTCTTTTATTTATCCAACCATCACACATGATTAGACACCTATAAGTAGCCCAAGTCATTTTTCTTTTAACCAAACAACTTTTTATTTCACAAATAGAGCTGCTTAGAAGTTTACCTCTGTAGTTGTTAATTGAAAGAGCTTTGTATCTTGGAGTAGAAAAGGTAATAACATCCATCACGAGCTAATAATAATAAGATTGGGCATCATTGACTACTATACATGAATCATACCACCATTTAGCCATTTTCATGTCCACATTATGAGTCGCTTCTCTAGATCGTAAGGCATTATGAATTAAAGACTAAGTTCTAGGAGTTATTTGTAGTGCAATATTAGACACTTTTCTTCTTCTTTTTCTAACATTAGTTGGAATATTTCTTTCTTGTTGAGTAGGAATACTACCACCTTTAACATCCTCACTATCATCCTGAAAACCAACAAAAGAACTTTTACTACCAATTTTGTACTTCAATCTTTGCCTTTTATCTTTCATATATTGATACTCTTCAAGTAAAGTCTTCATCTATCATTTATGACTCACTTTTTTACAAGGCTCCATATCACCTTTAATCTATCTAAATGTTTCTTTAATTTGGTAATTCACCCACCTTTTAAATGCTTGTTACAATACAAATAAATAGTATAGTTTTTCATTCCAGAAACTAATCTAATATGAGCCCAAGCTGGATCGTCGAATCTTCCTATACCTGAAGCAATTGAATTATTTGCTATACTTTAACTTCCTTCTATTTGTCTGTAAAAATAAATGAAGAATCATATTAAAATTAACTTAATAACTTCGTATTAAAATCAAGTTGTGTATAATAATCGGAAGAAAGAGAGCAACAACAGTTTCTCAACAATCATGACATATAAGTCTATGTGTGTGTGTGTGCACGCGCAAGTGACCTTCATAAGTTTATATAAATGATTCCTTAAGAAAATTTGATGATTAGACATATTCTATCCACGAAATTATCATGTTTCTTAACTCAAACTTCAAATATATACATTGATTGCTACACTTTAACAACTATAATCTATTTTATGTGATTACATAATTTAAACATAAAGTCACAACTCATAATTATAACTCACTTTATGTAATTACAAAATTTTACCATAAAGTCACTATTATAAACATTTTGTATGATTATATAATTCAACCACAATTCGAAACTATAACTCATTTTATATGATCACACAATTTAAATATAAACTCATAAGTCACATGTATAACTCAATTTGTGTAATCACATAATTCAACCATATAGTCATAAAAATAACTCATTTTATATGGTTATATCATTCAAACGTAAACTCACATCTTTAACTTGATTCATGTAATCACGTAATTCAACCTAAATTAATTAACTCGTTTTGTATATTAATAGATTAATTTATAAAATATAACCTAATTTATAATAAAGACCAATATTTAATTCAATATTTTCAAATTTCAAATAATAAAACAAACTTCAATTTTTTTATTAAATGATTGAATCCCTAAATTCTAGAATCCAAACAACACAAATGACAAAATACATCTGAAATTCCAAATACTGTACTTCTATATAAAATCCTCAATCTCATTCCTCAAATTTCACAATTTAAATAAAAACAGAAACATCTATCTATTTCAGTATCTAGCCATCTGCCATCCTTAATTTTCAAAATGCAATTTCCAAATTCACAACTATAAGTCACTCTCCCACACAACATTTACTAATTAACTCAATACACAACATTCAAGTATTGAACACAACATAACACAAATCAGTAGTCATCATACTGAATTGCACAAACTTCAATTGTTCAAGGTTGAATAGCTAATTTGGATTTTGCGATTGCAACCTTGAGGCTAAAACAAGCGATAGTGGTGGAGGCGGGACCGTGAGGCAACTAACGAGCTGATGCAGAGGCGAGGCAAGGTGAAGGTGAGGCAAGGCGAGGCAACATGAAAGGCAGTTGGGTGTGGGTGGTGAGAGCATAAGCAAGGTCGGCTAGGCGTGGGGTTGGGGGTCAAGTAGGGTAAAATATGTAGGGTTATTTTTAAAATTTTATACTCTAGTCTAATTTTTTTAAAAAATTAAATTTCAATCCCTAAAAACTGTCGGTACGAACCAGTATCAGTTAAATATTGATTTTTTTTTAATATTTGGAAAGAGCCTGAAACCTAAAAGCTTGTAGAATGAGAAAACAACTAAATTAGAAGGCCACACTTTATCCATGTGAAAATGGGAACAGTGGATGACTTTGTTACCGTACCCACTCCCTAATGCTAATTGATATTATAAAAGGCCCCATGACAACATTGCCCAACGAGAGCCTAAAGAGAGAAGTCCTGCCTATGCATACTTTTTTCTTTTCTTTTTTCTTTTCTTCTCAATTAAGGCTTACGTGACTCTCTCCCTACGTGTATCTGTCCATGTCATCTACCCACCGCCTTCCCCTGTTTTTCCTTTCTTTTTTTCAATGAAACCACATGAGGACCAATCATTCTAAACATGGTGACGGGTTAATTCATGTTACATAGAATTACTGGTCTAAGTGGAATTTTTATAGATACCATCAAATTAAATTATTGACCTCACTAACAGGAATCTGAACCACCAAATCTGGAGAAAAAGAATTGCCCGAATCAGTTAGAATGCTCCAATCCATGAAGTCATCTTTGTTACTTACCTCCTCGATATTAAATTAAGATACCATATTATTTTGACTTGGTAGATAATTATAAATTAAGGAGGGCGTGGCGTGGTTGAAATCTTGTTCTGGTATTCCTTTATTAGAAGTCCATCATTGTACAACGATTTTGAATATACCGAACACTACAACCCAACGGCAATTACTAGTAATCCTGCTACTACAACTACAGGAAACGTTCTTATAGGATGAAATTCTCATTAATTACAGCAAAATGCTGATATCTTGTACACTACTTTTTGGGACCCCATTGAAAATGAGAGGGAAGAAGTATTAACTAAGCCTCTAGTTCTTGTGCATTTCTGTCTTTATTGATTGGCACTAATCTGCTTTGCAGAATCTTAATTATACCAGGAGAAGGAAAGAAGGTTCGAGGTAGATCATGAGTAGGATTAGTGTTTCAGTTGTTGATTAAGATGACATTTCCTTGACCTCAGGGAGAGGGAGAAATGGTTCCATTTCCACTTTTATGGTTAAGTTAGATGGGAATCGGGTGTACTTCACCCCATTACGGTTGGACCAAACCCAGCATCTGCTGCTGCTGACAACCTAGTCTATTGACAAATAGCACAAGTCCCTCCACCAGCTTAGCTTCCAATATTATATATCCTTTTGCATCTCATAACTACTTTGTGTGATACTTAAGAAACCGTTGAGGCGTCCAGTTCGTTTTCTGGCTATGTATTTGTGTGCACTATATAAAATATTTAGCTTGCCCCTCAAGTACTGCCTTCAACCCCACCTAATCAGGTAAAACGACATGGCATCGACGTGTTCGACTTTTAAGGTTTGTATATAAGGCCTGGCGGGTGTTGGTTCAGCTAATAACAACATTTTACTACAAACATTGTCTCTGTGTCTGTGTCTGAGACGGAGAGAGGGATGTCAAGCACCAGGATCATGGCACAGTGGGTTCTCGTCCTCTTGATCTTTGCCAGTTGTATGTTTCTGTCACCGGTGGAGTGCATAGTTAGGCACTACAAGTTCAATGTAAGTACTTCAGCTTTAACATTAACTGAGTCTGTTAATAATCAGTGGTCTCATGAAATCAGTCTTCAGTTTCAGAAACTCCCATTGAATTTTCATTTCTAGTTTTTCTCCACAGAGTTGAAGTGACATGAAAACTAGGCTCATCAGTTCATGCTAATTTTGTGGACTTTTCAAGTTGTCTCACCGCTTAGGATGCTAACAGAGGAAAGAATACAACAAAACAAAGAAGAGATAGTAAGATCAACTTTTAAGTCGTAAAGCTTAAGACCAGCTATTAGCTAGTGGCTTAGACGACCTGCATCATGGGTTTCCAGGACAAAGGTTTTAATGAATTGCTTAATTCGATCATTACATTTTATATATATGGTAGCCATTAAGCTGTTCCATGCATATTAACAAGTTTTCATATGGATTGACGACTGATGATTTTCCTTGGTGATACATCAATGAAGAAAAAGTAAAGCAGACAAATAAACTTCCGCCATTGCCACCACCTCAGAGTTCTTAATAATAATAATAATAATGGTTAAGAGGTCTCTGTTCCAACTTGAAGAATGCCTGCCAGCCAGCGTAATTTGATCTTCACCTTCAAGTTGTGATAGGTACAGACAGTTCAAATAATACGATTAGTTGCTTAAACAAGCTACTCAGTCAGTGGTGCATGGTCCTAACACAAAGAACTCGATTCAAGCCAGTTGGTGAAATTAGCTGTCTAACCATAGCAAATATGAAATATTTAGTTTTTTTTTTCTAAATGATCTTGCATAATTCTTTCTCTAGATCATATGCTTCTCGTTTAGATGTTGTGTTATAAGTGGCACATATAGTATTAGGATCACCTTTTATTAATTCCTTTTATACCTGATTTGTTTTATCGTTCGTTCGTTACGAAAGCTTCCACATGTATGACGATGAGTAGGTGATTCTCATGTTAATATGCCGTGACTCAAATAATTAGCGAGGTTAACAAGTTATTTATTAAATCAACTTATAAGTAGAAAAAAGAAGCTTAACTTGTGCTTGTTAATTAAATTGTAATTAGTCAATGAGAATGATGGTATTAGTGTTTAAGTACAGTAGATGGATATCTTTTCATGTCAATGTTAAACCTTTTTTTAATAACCATTTTCATAGATCTAATTTTTTGCGTGGAAGTTTCATACTTAATGATTTATCCTCAAAAAACGAAAATCTTATCACGTCACGAACTATATATCGCTTGCTTTATAACTTTCGACAAAAATGATTTTGACATCGATCTAGACATGTTGATATATATTACTTGCCTAATTTTATTTAATGTCAATTATCTTTTTTTTTAATAATCAAATTGGAAGACAAACAAGTTCCAAGTCATACTTTAGGAGGAAGAACACTGCATCGTATTACTATTCAGACTTGTTAATATCCATGCCATCAACTTCCTCGTTTTGTATGCATATCTTTTATATGTACGAGTTGAATATATGATCATTCAAAATATCTTAAAATAACAACAAGGCCTGGTCTTCCTTAAGCAAAGTTAGATATTGGACTCTCTTTTTTATTTTTTGGTTGCCCACGAGATATTATAGGAGGGTCTCAATTATAAGAAGACACCTTTTAGCCTTCTACTTTCAGATTAATCCTGCTAGAGCCGGGTAGGTCTTTTGCGGGAAGCAAAGCTCTGGCCCCAAGTTTTAAACGGCTGCATACATGAGAAACAGGGGCGGATCCAGAATTTTTTTTGAGTGGGGGCAAAATTTTATT
>JANIPM010000008.1:43429652-43456126 GCA_027478405.1 Erythroxylum cassinoides | reverse complement strand
TTCTGTCTTTGTATAAATTTGTATTTCCGCAAATTAGTGCTTTTATGTCAGTGGGTCCCAAATGGGCGAAAGCCGTATTTGTAATATGTTTTCTAAAGGTGTTCAATATTGTTGTGGGCCTTTTTATGATTGGAATTGTGATATGAATGAAATGTTTTCAAACTATAGTGGACCCAATTTTTATTAAATTTCGCGCTTGTGATTGATTCAAAAATGTTTTAAAAATGACATATTGAGTTTTGAATGGAAGTCGAGTGAGGTAGCATACCATTTTTGTGTAGCGCGGACTCGGATATCACCTATGATATCGGGTTCGGGTCCTGCGGGAGTGGGATGCTACAGTCTGAATGGATTTTTCTATCAAAAATCCTGAGATATTGTTGGAAAAATGGTTTTGGATGTAGCTAATGAATTTTTTCTCATTTGTGTGATTTAGTAATTATAGACTCATATCTTGCTAAATTTTCTATATAAGATCGCCTTTAAATTGCTTGCTACTAGAATGAAAAAGATCATTAATGTTCTTGTCAATTATAATTAAGAAGCCTTCATGGAAAATAGATAGATTGGAGAAAATATTCTTATTATCTAGGAATTTCTCAAGAGTTATTTTAAAGGAAGATCTCTAGAAAATTGTTCTATTAAGGTTGATTTTAACAAAGCATTTGATACATAAGTTGGGAGTCCTTGTTTCATTTACTAGAAGTTATTTAATTATTGTAGGAAATTCATCAACTGGATTAAAGAATGTGTCTTAATTGTCTCCTTTTCAGTACTAGTTAATGGCATGCCTTCCAAGATCTTTAAAGGAGCTAGGGGTATCAAACAAGGGGACCCTTTGTCCCTATATCTTTTCTTATTATGTATGGAAGATCTTTCTCTTCTTGTCAAGCATAATGTTAATGAGAATCCAAACTTCAGATATCATTATAAATGTTAAAAGGTTTCCCTAATGAATCTGTGCTTTGCTGATGACTTACTTATAAAATCCCAGGCTCATTTGGGTTTTGTATAAACTCTTATGGATTCTCTTATATTCTGAAGCAACCTCAGGTGTGGAACTTCAAATTGCAAGAATTACTAGAAAGTACAGAAAGAATCCTAATTTTATGTATCTTGGTCTACCTATATTTATAAGAAAACTAAGATATTATAAATGCTATCCTTTGATTGAAAAGGTGTAGAATAAACTTTCTTTTCATATTAACAAAACACTTTGTTGGAAACTACAATTGATTAAATCTATTTTATCCTTGTTGCTGTTTATTGGAGCTTTCATTTGTTTCTTTAAAAAAAGATTATCAAAATACTAGAAAAATGTTCAGGAATTTTCTTTGGAGCCACGCAGAGGGAGTTAAAGGCTTAACAAAGGTCAAGTGGTCTAATGTATGTTCTCTTAAAGATCATGGGGGTCTCTGGGAGTCAATGACATTAAGGTAACAAATTTAGCCTTAATTATGAAAAGATTATGGCAAATCTTGGAAGATAGATCATCGCTTTGGATTAAATGGATAAATGGATTGTTCTTTAAAGGAAGGAGCACTTTGAGAGTGTATAAGAGTTCATCTCATTCTTGGTTCCTTAGCCAGCTCTTAGGGACAAAATTAAAGCTATTGTTAATTGTAAAGTTGGGAATGGAGAGAAGTCATCAATTTGGTATGACAATTAGACAGTTTATGGCCAAGTAATCTATCAAATTGGGAGCATTAAAGCCAGAACAATAGGCAGGTTAGACGATAAAGTCTCTAAACTGATTGTGGATAATAATTGGGCTCTTCCACAAGAATTGTAGAGATACAAACCAATTTATCCACCTAATATTCACAAGAATAATAGTTTCTATTAAAAAGGGAAATCAATTACCAACATGACTTGTAAGATAGCAAGAAAAGTTTTGCATACATTTGGATCTAAATTCTTATGGTATAATATTGTATGGAATCAGTTACTGACTCCAAAACTCTCATTCCATCTATGGTTGATTATGAAGAACAAATTATGGATAGAATGCATTTTTGGGTAATGGATGATAGGTACTTTTTATGCATTATGTGTGAATAAACTAAGGAACATTCATTTTTTGAATGCCAATATGCCTTAAATGTCTAGAAAGAGGTAAACAAACCATGCCAATGGACACTACAAGAGAATTAGTTATTAGCAATGGACAATTACCAACAAAAATGTAACCGCTAGAAATTATCGACAAAAAATCATATTCTGTCAGTACAATTGTTGGGAAAAGCTTCAATTTGTTGTTGGGGGAGACATGGATTCATGCATCATATGCACGATAAAGTAGCGAAAGTGTCGGAATCCAAAGCTAGTCTATCCAAATTAATAATGTCTTGTCTTATTAATACTATGACTAGGGATAATTTAGATACTAACATAGTTGCAGATGATAGGAGTCTTATTATCATGATCTTATCATGATTTCCTTAATGCTATGTTTTGTATCATGGACTTCATTAATTCGATTTAAGATCGACATCAATTCATAAATAAACTATCAAATTAATGAAAAATGGACTTCTAATGAGACCTTGTTTCCTTGACTTGAGCAATAGCCCCATTGTTATCATAGTACAACAATATCAGGTCTACAATACTCGTAACCACTCCAAGTTCCATAACAAACTTCTTGATCCAAACAACTTTTTTTGCCACTTTTGCAGCTGCAATGTACTCTTGATTTGGTCATTAAATCTGTAGCTGTTTCTTGTTTAGAACTCTTCCAACTGACTGCTCTACCATTTAGTGTGAAAACATAATATGACCGGAATTTGGAGTCATCCTGGTCAAATTAAAAATTGGCATCCGTACGTCCGCTCACTATGAGATCTCCATTTCCATATATCAAGAATACATCTTTAGTCTTTCTTAAGTACTTTAGGATATTCTTGACTGTAAGATCCCACATCGGTTGGGAAGGAGAACGAAGCAACCCTTATAAGGGTGAGGATACCTTCCCCTTGCAGACGCGTTTTCCATGCCCTAACGTACCGGATCCCATCAGAACTTCAAAATTAAACGTGCTAGGGCCAGAGCAGTACCAGGATGGATGACCTCTTGGGAAGTCCTGTGGAAAAGTAAAACCATGAGGTGCAAAGCCCTAGAGGCCGAGGCCCAAAGCGGACAACATCTGTAAGCCGGTGAGCGCGAGGCCCGAGAGGCCGAGGCCCTGTGGATGCGAGGCTTGAGAGACCGAGGTCCTACAGATTGGTATCAAAGACAGGACCCGAGCCGTTGTGCCAGCGAGGACGCTGGGCCTCCTAAGGGGGGTAGATTTTAAAGATCCCACATCGGTTGGAAAGGAGAATGAAGCACCCCTTATAAGGGTGTAGATACCTTCCCCTTGCAGACACGTTTTCTATGCCCTAACGCACCGGATTCCATCAGAACTCCAAAATTAAACTTGCTAGGGCCAGAGCAGTACCAGGATGGGTGACCTCCTGAGAAGTCCTGTGAAAAAGTAAAACCATGAGGGTGCGAGGCCCTAGAGGTCGAGACCCAAAGCGGACAATATCTGCAAGCGGGTGGGCGCGAGGCCCGAGAGGCCGAGGCCCTGTGGATGCGAGGCTCGAGAGGCCGAGGTCCTACATTGACAGCCACTTAGTAACACTCGCCAGGATCTGATTGATATCTGCTCATAACACTTAAAGCATACGATATATCGAGTCTTGTACATAACATAACGTACATGATTGATCCTATTACCGAAGTACACGGGATCATACTCATGTGAGTCCTTTCATCTTACATCTTGGGACATATAGCTGTCGAGAGTTTTATCCCATGAGTCATGGGAAGAAACTACTCCATGCTAAACCTCTTTAGCACTTTATTTATGTGTGTAGACTATGAAAGACCTAGCAACTTCCTTGGTCTATCTCTGTAGATCATTATTCCCTATATATAAGTTGCTTCTGCCTATAGATTGTAGTGTTGCGATTTATCTCCATGTAAGTAAAGGAGTTTACTTCAAAGGAATGATGAGTTTCATATCATGATAGTAGTTGACTATTGATAATGACACTATTAAACGAATATGGATTCAAGTATGTTTTAAAGAATAAAGTGGGTCATTACTTTAATCTTAAAACATATAACTTAAGCATCTGCTTATTATGGACCACAATCTTGATGAGTGGTGAACTCATATGTGTTTCATTAGAATTCTTGATATGATCAAAATGGATTTTTATAGAGTATTAATCCAGTGTTTGCATGTTAGAATTATTAATTGAAACATGTATCAGGGAACATTCCCTCAAATAAAGAGTTTATAGTGATATCATCACTTCTAGATGTTTTAAGGAGATTTGGTGATTAAACTAACGCCAGTAGTTTGATGGACTAGCTACTCATCAAGTCTTAACACCAAGATGAGATCTTGTGTGTAAATCACCATATAAAGTAAAACAGGAGATCTAGAAGAAAAAATCAACATAAGGGCAAAACAATAATTTTACCCTTTGTTGTGTGGATGGTTATAATAAGATTCAAAATAGAGTTTGTAATTGGACATGAAATATGTGTTCTCATAATATTTAATAATTCAAAAGTTTAACTAATTGTCTTTAGTAGAATGACATTTAGTTAATAAGCTAGAATTAATTCTAATGAGATTAAATTAATTATAGGCTTATTGGAGTTTGACTTATCAAAGTCCAACAAGATTCCCCACCTAGCTTCGAGAAGGTTATCATGCTAAGAAAGAAATATAAATGGAGGTTTTAGAAGCCCATAATTGAATGTTAGGCTTGCACTAATTAATGGTTAATTAGATGCCTAAATGAACATTTAGAAATGGGCTAGACTTTGGTTTAATTTGATTAATTGGATTAATTAAATTAAAACTAAAATTTTAAGAAAGTAAAGTGCAATTTCGTTTTTCATTAGGGCTAAATGTGCAGCTACACATTTGACATTGAATTGCTAAATAAAGATGGTATTTATCATGGTCTATCATCATTAAATGGAGTTATGACCTTACCATTAAATGGTTTAATGGTTATCTTTTAATGATAGCATGTAACCTATTAGCATTCCTTGTATTAAAGAAGAAAGATGTACATTGAATGGACCATCTTCCTTCTTTCATCATCAAAAACGAAATTAATAGGTCTCATTTAGGTTAATAGACTTTTCATATAGTCATCTTAAAGACAAATGAGAAGAGTCTCATTTAATGGCTTCTTTATGATTGATTAAATGAAGAAATAATACATTTGATGGAAGACTCTTCTTTCCTTTGTTGTTAATTGAAAGTGTTCTTACATTTTTATCACTCTCTCTCTCATCTTGCATGAAAAAAATAAAAAATTGCACGAGAGTGTCTCATCGTTTCCTTCTTTCTTCTAAAACAATACTCCTCCAAAGTAATTCTTCTCCTTTCCCACCAAAGGATTTTGTTAACCAAGTTGTCCTAGGAGAATAAGAGGTAAATAAAATTGGTTAAGGATACAAAAATAAGGAAAAGATAGATTGATAAAGGAAAAGATTTAAAAGCAAAGGCTTTGGATACAAAAAGAAGGATAGGAAAGCACAGCAAGGAATTAAAGCTATAGTAAAGGAGTCGGTAATATTCTTCATCTTGTTTATGTTTATTATTATCCTTATACCATATCATGTATAAATTGGCATCATGATTTGGATATAATGCCTTCACTGTAAATAAGATTTCTAAAAAGTTTTGAAATCTATCGGTTCTCTAAATATGACATACTTTCTTTTTCCGATCCAACGCTTTTTTAGTGGGAGGGTCCCAGTTTTTCTTTTAATGGATAAGATAGCCTACCGTCCCTTAGTCTATTATAGATAAGAAAAATAAGCATTGTATAAAGTTTACAATTTTAAAGTTTTGTTAAATCTATCATCATGCATATATGCATCATGATTTTATACAGAGTTCCAATTTTGTTGACTAGTATGCTCATGTTTTAATAATTTATTTTTTCAAACGTATTCATCACAAAATGAATCCTCTCACTTTGCTCTTGTCAAATAGAAAATTGGGAAATGGAGAGAATTTTAATGAATGGAGATGTAACCTTCACATTGTTCTTGAATATGAACGAATTTCATGGGTATTAACTAAAAATGAACCTGCACCTCCGGGTGGAGATTCAACTCCTGAACTAGTCCAACAACATGAGTGATGACAAGATGTTGATAAGACTACTAAGTGTTATATTCTAACTTCTGTCAGTGGCATGTTGCAAAAGCAAATTGCTTGTATGAAAACTGCTAGTGCAATGGTCCAACACCTATATGAGATGTTTTGTGCTAGAATCAGGTTTGCAAGGGTGAAAGCTACCCAAACCTTTCATAATCTCAGTCAAAAACCTAGTGAATCGATATAGGATTACACATTTAAGGTAATCTCTACAGTCACTAATGTTGAGATACTTAGGGAGGATATGGATGCAGACACGTAGATGATTATGATCATCAATAGCTAAACTTTTCTTTTCAGCAGTTTAAGTTGGATTATGAGTTCAACAGCAAGGATTACATCTTGAGTGAGTTGATAAATACCCTTAAGAGTACGAATGAGATATTAAATATTAAGGCTCGTGGGCCGGAAGCTAATGTAGCATCTTCTTTTAAGCCCAATAGTAAGGGTAAGCAAAAGAAGAAGGGTCCAATGAAAAAGAAGGCCTAAATAGGGGTCAAGACTCAACCCATGAAAAAGAAGGTCAAGCGAATATCAACAAAAAGTGTTTCCACTATTATAAGATTGGCCACTAGAAAAGAAAACGTCCAATCTATCTTGAGTTCCTCAAAAGTAGACAAGGTATGGGTTTCCTAAGTTTGTTAAGAACTAGAAATGTGGCAGATTTATCTGATTCTTAGATATTAGATTTAAGAGCCACCATCCATGTTTGCAATTCTTTAAGGAAAAGCCTGCAAGTTTCAAGTCAAGATAGCAGATGGATCCTATGTTTCAGCAGAATCGGTGGTAATAATTATCTTGGACATTCCTAGTGGTCATAAGTTATATTTAGAGAATGTTTATTACATGCCAATGATCGTAAGGAACATGATGTTTGTTTTTTTGTCTAATAAAATTTGATTATTCCTTATATTTTGAAAATGTTGTTTCAATATATGAGAATAAGGATTTTATTTGTAAAGAGATAATTAAACAGGAATTGTTCTTTATAGAACTTATGACAGGCTCACTAAACACCACAGAATTGTTAAAACCAAGACAATCCAATGTCTCTAGCATTGATTGAAAATATCTGTGGCACTTAAGAATGGGTCATATCAATCAGAAAAGGCTTGATAGGTTAGTAAAGGATAGGATCCTTATGGGCTTGGATAATGATCCATTACCTACTTGTAAATCTTGTATTGAAGAAAAAATGACCAAAGCCTCATTTCCTTCCAAGGAAACAGATCTGAATCCACGTTGGACCTGGTACATACTGATGTGTGTAGACCCATGAATGTACAAGCTAGAGGAGGTTATGAATACTTCATAACCTTTATAGATGATTGCTCTAGACATGACTATTTGTATTTGATGCATAAAAAGAGCAAGTCCTTGAAAAGTTCAAAGAATTCAAAGCTGAAGTTAAGAAGCAGCTAGGTAAGCCATTAAAACAACTTGAATTAGATCAAGGGATGAGTACTTATCTGGAGAGTTCAAGCAATATTTAATTAAAAATGGAATAGTTTCCAACTTGTCAGCTCCTCGAACACCTCAACAAAATGGTGTAGCTGAGAGGAGAAATAAGACTCTATTGGAAATGGTAAGATCAATAATGTGTTAAGCTAACCTTCTAGAATTATTTTGGGGATATGCCATACAAACGACAACCTATCTTCTTAACTTTGCTCCATCCAAATCCGGGCTTAAAATACCTAAGGAGTTATGGACTGGCCGAGTGCCTTCATTGAGGCACTTGTGACTTGAGGCTGCCCAGCCCGTGTTCTAAAGCCTGAATCCACAAAGATAAAACCAAGGTTAGAAGTATGTTTGTTTGTAAGATATCCTAGGGTTACTTGAAGGTACTATTTCCAAACCAAGAGTATATTTGTATATAGTAGAACAAGGTATCGAAATAGATTTAAGAGTTGAATCAAAAGAGAAACTTGAACATTAAGTAACGCCAAGATGTAGTGGGAGAGTTGTGAGACAATCAAATAGGTATCTAGGTCTTGGAGAAGGCATTATAGCCATCTCAAACTAAGAAGAAACAGATCCCATTGCTTATATACAAGCTATTAATAATGTTGATATAGAAAAATGGCTCAAGGCGATGGAATCGGAAATAGATTCCATACATGCCAATGAAGTCTGGATCCTTATGGATCTACCACCAGATGTAAAAGCCATATGAAGTAAATGGATTTACTAATGCAAAAGAGGATTAGATGGAAAGGTAGAGACCTTTAAAGTTAGATTGGTAGCTAAAGGCTATACTCAAAAAGAGGGTATAGACTCTAAGCAGACATTTTCTCTTGTTGCCATGCTTCAGTCCATTAGAATTCTTTTGGCCATAGCATCCTATTTTAATTATGAAATATGGCAAATGGATGTCAAGACCGCGTTTCTTAATGGAGATCTTGAGGAGACCATTTATATGGCCCAAATAGAATGATTCATTAAGCCAGGTAATGAACATAAGCTATGCAAATTGCACAGGTCCCTTTATGGGCTTAAGCAAGCATCTAGGTCTTGGAACATTAGGTTTGATAAGCCTATGAAAACTTATGGTTTCATACAAAAGCAAGATGAGCCTTATGCCTATAAAAGGATACAAGAAGGCAAGGTTACTTTTCTAATCCTGTATGTTGATGACATTCTGCTTGTTGGGCTCGAAATTTTTTTATTTTATTAAGCAATTTGAATAAATTCTATGGTCTTGCTAAATAAATCATTTTATTTGGAGTTTAATTAACATGTCAATGTTAGGAGGATTTATAGTATGGATTGATGGAATTAGAAGTATTAAATAGAGAAATTGAGATTAAGTTAGAGTATAGTGTGGTGTGAGTTAAATTGAAGAACTAAAAATGCATAAGGGGCATTCTTGGAAGATCACTTAAGTCTAAAGGTTATAAGGCATTAAAGGAAGGGTAGAAAGGGAAAAAGAAAATTGTAGTCTTGCATTTGAAGAAGCAAACACGTGAATGAGAGAAAGGAAGAGAGAGTGAATGAAGAGAAGAAGAGAAAGGAGAGGAAAAACAAAAGAAAAGCTAGGGTTTAGAGATTGTTAAAGAGTTTGAAGATTTTGAAGCTTCAACAAGTAAGTTATGCTTTGAATTTCATGGGTTTGGTTAAATGATACTCAAATATAACTTAATATGTGTGGGAAGTTGTTGATGAATGATATAGGCAAGTGTTCTCTTTAAGGGTTAATGATCAAATACAAATTATGACATATTTGTAAATGATATTGGGTTGAAATGAAGTTGAAAATAAAGTAGAAGAGATGGTTTAGGGTTAAGATGGGTTATATGTGAAAGATGGGAAGTAAAAACATGAAGAATGTCATAAAACATGTTCTCGGAATGGGTTTTTGGGCAAGTTCGCCACGGTGAACTCAACTTTCCTACGCAAAACATGCTTTAGTATTTTAGGCATAACTTTTTGTGTAGTTATCCAAATAAGATGATTTTTAATTTGGTGTAAACTAGAGATATAGGGATATAATTTTTTTTTGATGAAATTGAGTTTTAATTAAGTCTCTAAGGATCTCAATTTTTAATTGTTGTGTTAGTTTAGGATCAACCCAAAAAGGGGAGTTAAATATAAAATGCTGAACCAAATAGAATAATTTTGGTGTCATTAGAAACTTAAGACAATGAGAAACATTTTCTTGAAGGAAATGTTATCAAATTTTTTCATTTACTTGATCGGAATGATCATAGGAAAATTGACCCGAAGGTTGGGACTTTTGGAAGAGTTTAAGTATTTAAAATTTATCTTAGTAAATATACAATATAGGGTTCTCAAATTAGAATTCCTATTGAATTGGAATTTTCTTGTTGTTAAAGGAAATCAAGGAATACAAGAGGATTGAGAGAAGAGGCATCTTTGAACAAAGTTTAAGCAAGGATTTCGAGGTGGGTTACTGTTTTATAATTAAGTAATAGGCCATTATGATTTTCTTTCAAATGATGGAAACAAATGATTGCAACTATTTCATGAATGTAACTCTTTGAATGCTTTGAGAAAATGTTAAGTGTTTGGTATGAGCATATTGTGTAGATGAATTATGAAAAGAATGTGAAAATGATTTTTGAAAAGATACTATGTTTATAAAATCAAGTTTTGAAAATGTGCCATTTTGGGCAACAAGATTACAAGATTATGAAATACATGTTATGTGGGTTTGGTTTGGTCCATTCTTTTGTCAAGGGCACTTCAATTAAGGGCTTCTCCCACCTGCCTGCTAGTAGCATGAGCTCCTTTATGGACTCCCTCATGTTTATGACCACACAAAACCACTATGTGGGATTGTGTTAGTTTGTTCTGTTCACGACTTCACAAGACCATTATATAGAAATGTGTTAGTTCGTTCTGTTTATGGACTTTCCAAAACATTTTGATGTGCTTATGTACCCATGATATGTTGACAAGATTGACGCATACTAGTTTTGCACTATTGTGAATTTGGTTGAGAAATTGAGATATATGTGCTTGATATTTCAATGAGAATTTTTGTTATAATGGAAATTAGTAATTTAATGGTTTTGCTTGTTACCAGTTATAAAATTGTTACCCACGAGCTTTAAGCTCACCCTCATTCTTCCCCCTATTCAGGTGATGAGCAAGAGATCGAGTAGGTTAAGAGTTACGACATCATTCCGAATTGGCATACTTTTGTATTTTTAAGTTAGGTTTTTTAGGAATTTAGGGCTTTAGTTGCATTTCAAGTATAATTTTGTAATTTTGGATTATGAAGCAAATGATGTACTTTTGGCTTGAAATTCCATTAAAACTTTGTAAAATTCTTACTTTTGATATTAATGAAATATGTGTTTAGATTTGTCTATGATTTTTCTTGTTTTTGCAAAGTATCTGATTATGGAAATGAGATTAAGATTTTGAGAACTTATTTGTCGTTAGGTTCTTATCCATTTTGTTTTTGGGTTGAATTGACGAAGGTGGTTGAAGGTTTTTAAGTTCGCATTTCATAAGATAGGAAATTTTGGGTTATGGGTTCTGCTAAAGGGGGTTTTTGCTGTGGCAAAGCCAAAAGTACACTATGGCGTAATTCTCTCGAAGGAAATTCTGTTGTTCTCGTGGCGACTTCGCCGTGGCGAAATTGACCTGAAGTGTCATTAAAGTCCCTCGTATATGTTCGCCACGACGAAGCTCGCCTATGCTTCCGAAAGGATTTTTCTTTCAAATTGCCAAATTCTAAGCCTTCCTCCATGCTCAAGGTTCATGATCCCATGACTTCGATGTTGGGCTCCAGAAACGGGATCCAACATGTTGTGGTATCAGAGCAACTAAGTTTAGGTCCAAGTGTAGGACTAGGTTTAAGCATGAATTAGGTAGTTTAAGACGTGCATTGTTTTAAATGAATAATTTGCATTGTTTTAAATTGTTTCATATGATTTGAAAATGTTTTATACGATTTGAACCGTTTTGCATACTTCAAAAATTGTTTTGCATGAACTAAAGTTTTTTAATGGCTTCATATTGAAGGAGTGAAAATGCTGCCTTATAAAACTCGAGGAGCTATGACTCGATCTTGCTCTCGCCAAGGGAACAAGGATGAATCCTATGTCCTGCAAGATGCGGGGACACATTCTGCTCCGAATTTTGAGGCGCCTAGTATGCAACAGGAGGTGCCTCCACTACCTCCTCCTATGCCTCAAGCAAACCCCATGGATCCCCAGCTCTTTCAAGCTTTTGCCCAGGCTTTCTTTTATGTCATGGGCTAGGGGTCACAAGTTCCAATGCAAGCTCCAGTAGATAGAAGTGGACAGTATGATAAGCTCCACAAGTATAGAGCAATAGATTTTAACGGAACTACAAATCCAGGAGAGGCTGAAGCTTGGTTGAAGAGGACCAAGAGGGTTCTGATTCAGATGAAGTGCTTAGATGAGAAGTTAGATTATACAGTGAGCTTGCTATAGGGGGATGCACTTCATTGATAGGAATCAGTGCCCCATATTCAGGTTATACCTCCAGCGTTGTCATGGAGAGACTTTGTGGAAGTGTTTAGGAAGAAGTACCTCTCCAGAGTTTATATACAAGACAAGGTCAGGGAGTCTCTGAATCTCACACAGAGGGATATGAGTGTGAGTGAGTATGAGCTGAAGTTTACCCAGATTTCCCGATATGCGGCTAACATTATGGCAAATGAGGATGACAAGTGTCGCAAGTTCAAGAGACGACTCCATTTGGGGATCAAGGAAAAAATCTTGATTCATAATTTCTATAACTATCAGCAACTGGTAAATGTTACACTCCAGACTGAGAAACTGGAGAATATCAAGTATGAAGTGAATAAGAAGAGGAAGAATAGGGAGCAATCTTCCAAGAAGGGGGTGAGTGCTCCAATGCCTAAGAGGAGTACAAAGAGCTTCCACACACAGAGTGAGGTGGGGAGTAATACTTTTGTCACAGGTATGGAATTGAAGTGAATCACACGTTATTACAATTCTTATTATACGATGTACAAATGCATAAGAAGGGGGGTTGAATTGTGTATTTCCCCATTTTGAAAAACCTTCAAAAACTTTTTGTAAAAAGAAAGTCTTATTCTTTTCACAAGAACTACTGTAAATCAAAGTTAATCGTGTTCTCGAAAACTTGTTTGAAAACTAAGTAAAATCGAAACTTTGAACGATAAAAGAGATAAGGTAAAGAGAAGTTAACACAGTAATTTTTATACTGGTTCACCCCAAACCGTGGGTTACGTCCAGTCCTCAGATGTCTCTCTGAGATTTCACTACTTCTCAAATGTTACAAGTATTCTTTTACTCTGAGCCTCTTCAGGTCTCTTTACAGTCAGTATTCTTTCACACTTAGCCTCTGTAGGCTATCTGTACTACTTTCTCACAGAAAGATTTTTTGAGCTTTGTTACAGTAAGATAGCTCTAGCTATTTGTACAATAAACTCTCAAGTAAGCTTTGAAATGTTCACGTACATAACTTTTTGTTTTGTAACTTTGCACTCTTCGACTTCGACTCATATTTATAGCCTTCATCTACAACTGCTTCTTGAATCTTGTTTCTTGAATCTTGTAAGAAACGGCTATTCAGTTGAGTTCTGTAACTAACTTAAACTGATTCTTAATTCAGACGTGGTTTGCTTCAGTCTGTTTTTTTATCGCCTGCTTTTCATCGTCTGTTTTTCAACGTCTGCTTTTCATCTTCCGTCTACTTTTCATCGTCTGTTTTTCAACGTGTTCTTTTCATTCTTCGTCTGCTTTTTAAATCTCCGTCTGCTTTTCAATCTCCGTCTGCTTTTTATTCTTCGTCTGTTTTTTAAATCTCTGTCTGCTTTTCAATCTCCGTTTGCTTTTTAAATCTTCCGTCTGCTTTTCTACTATCGTCTACTTTTCACTTCTTTCATCTGTTATTTGTTCTTCATCAAAATCACTTATGTAAAGTCATTTTGACTTAACAGTAATCCTGGTAATTCAATAGGAAAAACATCTAGAAAATTCCTAATAATAGGAATATCCTGTAATGTCTCAACTAGAGTATTAGTTACATATGCTAGGCTTCACATACACTTCGAATCAGTCTAAAAGTACTCATTGATGAAATCAATCTGGCTGGCACTGCTTGAATAACACCTTAAAATATCACCTTTGGATAAGTAGGAGATTCAAGAACAACTTCTTTAGCGTAACAATTCGTCACGGCATTATGAACAGTAAGTTTGTCCATTCCTAAAATAAGGTTTATGTCTTTCAACTACAGTACTATCAAATTGACTCTTAACTCAACCTGGTCAACCTAAATAATACACCCCTTTACATACTTCTTCAATCACTATAGTACTACCTATTGGAGCTCTCACCTTTAAGCCAAATTTCAACATCTATCTCTCACAATGTAATTTAGATGCCAGATGTGGGGTAATAAATGAATGTGTAGATCTTAGATCTAATGAAAATGGCTCAATATTACAGACAAGTAACACAATTGCAATAACATCTGGGAAATTATGTGCCTCCTATATCGTAATAGCAAAGATCATAGCCTGGGATTATGGTTGGTTACTCTGTACCTTGATCCTAACACTAGGACCAACTGAATTAGCTTTACCCCTACCTCTACCTCTTGTCCTGCTTCACTAACTCTGCTTTGTTAGACAATCATCTCCATCATTGATCCTCCTCTCACTCCAGATTGTTCTCCTAAAGTTGTTGAATAGTCTCTAATTTGATTCTTTAAGGAGCCATAGTGTTGGGACCTGTTTCCAGAACCCAACTCTTCCAGAAAACCATAACTATTATCGTTCTATTTCCTTGTAATCTCTTCTTGCTCTGATACCAAACATGTTGGATCCCGTTTTCAGAATCCAACTCGTGAACCATAAACGTTGGCGTAGTCCAAAGAAATCATGAAGCTTAAAGTCTCATACCATTTCTATGTTCCTTTTCCCATAACACATCTCACTTATAAATATGTATGACAATAATTCGTATTCATGATTTATCATCTCAAATGGATAACTTCCTCAAATATGCTTTAATTTCAATTTAACCTTATACATATGCAATTTCATATTCCCACTCTACATAATTCATTAACATCAAAAGAATAGAATTTTACAAGCTTTAATGGCATTCCAAGCCACAATACAACAATAATCCAAAAAAATCTAAAAAATACAAAAGTTGCATGAATTAATACTCCTTGAAAAGTGAAAAACGTTACCGGAGCCCAACCTCTTAACAAAATACCATCATACTTGAGCATCATAATTAATACTTGAGCCTATTTCCATATAAGGTTCTTTCCATGAACCCTTAATAAACATCATTTCACAATAGTGGCGTTCCCATGACAATCAAACATCAAAAACCAACTTGCTCTAAATCAATGTAAACATACATACATAGCTGAACTACTTAAATCTATCATTACGTTACTCAAGCAATCGAGTTCGAAAATGCTTTGTTTACAATTCAAAAGCCACACCATTGGCTTAATTACAAAAATACAAAGTAGCAAATATAGCAATTCCTTTAGGCGCTCAAACACTTGATCTTCTAGCTATGACTTGAGGATGGGGACAGGAAGGGGGTGAGCTTAAAGCTCGTGGAAAACAGTTTATAATAAAAAATAAGCAAAAACCTTGAAAGCATTTCACTTGTCTTAGAAAACTTTCATTGAGTTTATAAAACGCATGTTTCTTAGGCTTTCAGCCAAAATCCATAAGTTGCAAAACATGAATGCATCAAACTTGATCAAACATATCATGAGCACATAATCACATCAGAATGGTTTGGGTAAGTCCGAAAACATGACGCACTACACATTTCCATTTAATGGTCCTGTGTAGTCGTGAATCATTGAGAGAGTCCTTGAGGGAGTTCCATACCACTAGCGGGCAGGCGGGAGAAGCCTTTAACTTGGGTCAACGTGCACGTGACGGTTTTTGAAGGACTACCACAAACCCACATAACACATAGATTTAAAAATCTTGTAAACTTGTTGCCCAAAATGGCACTTTTCTAAAAACTTTCTTATCATTTACTTGATGTATATCTTAAAAACCATTCTTGAAAACATGATTTCATAACCATGCATCTTTTTCAAAATATCACTCAAATCATGTAACAAGCATATAGCATATTTCACAAGTCATTCATAAACAATAATGAAGCACTTATGATGAAAATGAAATCAGAAAACTTCTTTGATTTAAAGAAAACAGTAGTGGCTTATTGATTCTATTATAAACATGTACCCACCTTGATTTTCTTGCTTAAAAGACTTGACTTGCTCAAAATGCTTCTTCTCTTTGCAAACAACCTGAGGTATCAAAGGTTTTTTCCTACTATATCTTTAATATGTACTCCGTGAGATGATATAAATGAAATAGGCCTCTATGACCCTTGGGTTCTTCACCAAATGAAGAGATCCTTAACTCAAATGGAAGCTCTTCTCTTCCTCTTCCTTTTCCTTTTCTTGAACAACTCCAAAATCTTAAGCTTCTAATGTCAGTAAAATCATTCAATTTGGTTTAGAAATATGAAAGTTATGGCCCAAAAACTTTCGGACTGTTATAAAACTAAAACAATACACTATACTCAACTTTCCTCCTGAAATTGATAGTCTTAGAGATTGAATTAAAATTTGATTCCTTCAACTAATTTGTATCAATCTGTCTTTAATTTATTTAAAAATAATAATCATCTAATTTGGAGCTCTACAGATCAAGATATCCTTAAAATACTAAAGCATGTTTAGTAAAAATGTTCAATTCATACTCTTCCAACCCATACCCTTACTTTGATTCAATCAATCTTTTTTAAATCAATTCCAAAAGCTATAAATGTTTATGGAGAGATAGAGAAATGTGTTAAAAATCCAATGCTTTAAAAATCAGGTCATTTAGAGGTCAGACGACAAAGTTATGGTCAAAAGAGTGGAACAGACTTAGGCTTTGGGGGGTGGGGGGACCTGCGGATACGTGGCTGCGAAGTCGTCGCGATCGCGACTTTCGCGATCCTTCGGCAGAGTCGCGATCACGACTACTCCTCCCTGCATTTCTTCTTCCGACTTGAATTAGTAAAATGGGCATAACTTTCACTACAAATATTAGATTAAGGTCATTCAAAGATCGTTTTTAAGAGAACTTCTAGATCTACGACTTCCATAAAGACCTAAAAAATAATTTTTGCTTCTATGAGGGTCAAAATTTCAAAACAATGCAGCTATCCTGAAAGTCCATCCTATGCATCATCACAAATTCCAATAATCATAACTCTCAACTCCGATATCTGAATATTTCCTACTATATATCATTGGAAAGCTAGAAAAATAATCTACAACTTTTAAGAAGACAACTTTGTCTAATTCTACCTATACTAATCTAGTTTTTCCCCTGAAGTCAAAACATACTTTTTACACCTATGAAAGACTTGAAATAAGAAATGTACAACTACAAGGTAAATAAGTACATACACATTAGAAACTTCTTCAATTCTTCATTCATTTCCAAATCAAAAAGAAGTTCATACATAGCTTTAGTTACATATCAACATTACATTAAAGACTTAACATAAGGCACAAATACATTGAATGCTCAATGCTTGATATACCTATAAAACTAACCAAAAATTATTGAATTAACTTAGTTACAAAAGTCTAACTATCTTGGAGTTTCCGATGCCTTGCAAGGATTGCTAACCCTCTCTTTCTATACCTGAAGAGTAGAAAAAATATTGGGTTGAGCAGTGACACTCAGTGGCTAATGTATTTATAGCCATCGACAATTACCACAAATTCAAGCATATGTATTTATATATCTAGCAATTCAACCATTCTCCAATTTAGCTCAAAAACTCATAATTAAGCAGTTAATACATCACACATAACATAGACTCTATCTATTAAGCAAATCATTCAAATGCATCATACTTAACAAATTAAAGATGCAATGCACAACCAAATGGCTCGAGGGGTCCCACAGGTACAAAATGGAGAAATTGAAGTTTGCACCATGAACAAAATGAGTCCATTTTAGGAGCTCATATAAGCAGGCAGCCAGGAGAAGGCTCTTGTTTATGTGTACGTAACGAACGAAATGGTTCCTCTCTCGCCTAAACAAAAACACATATTCATTTTATCACATGTTCATACTTTCATGCTTTTTCCTTCTTTTCATTTGATTCAAAAATGTTATAACCTTTTTCACGGTATAACATAATCATAATGCATCATGCATCATGCATTTCCCATCAAATCACAACAATTCAATTTCAAGCAATCAACATTCACACATATAAGCGAGATGCATAATCACACAGTAGCTATAAATAATTAACCACCTAATTAGCTTGCAAAAATCAAGTCAAGCTTGTCTTTCCTCTTGCTCTTGGATTGGGTTCTCTTAGTTTCTTAAAACAACCAAGGTTTCATTCAAAACAATATTCTAATATTATAAAGCTTAATAATCCCAAAAATGCAATAAATACAAATTAAGCTAAAACCTAACCTACCTATAGTTTATCTAAGCTAGCTAAACCAATCCCGAATTCCAAAACCCAAAAAAATCAAAATGGGTCTCATTTTCTTTCAACACAACCCATTCTCCACTTATTTCTCTACCTAAGCAAGAAAAAAAGAAAATCTTACCTTAGACAAGCTTGATTCTTTCTCTTTCTACGTTTTCTTCTTCTTCCCTAGCTTCTCTCACGACTCTCTGCTCTTCTTTCTTTCTTCTCTACGTTTTTCTCCTCTCTTCTTTTCTTCTCACATTTTCTTCTTTTCTTCCTTCTTATTCTTCTAATTCCAACCCCTTTTACTATGTCTTTCTTCCCATTTTGCCCCTCATTAAACTAGGCTTTCCATATTTACCCTTCTTTCTTTTAACATAAGCCCACTAACTACTTAAGCTAACTTAATTCTAACACTTCATTCTAATTTAATGACTCAACTCTAAAAATAATGAAACAAATAAAAAAATAAAAAATAAAAAATTTGGGGTCCAACATTAAGTGATTTTGTGTTTTTGAATTATGTTTCGCAAGAATTATACAAAGTGTATGTTTATGATTTGGTAATGAAATGACTTTATGATTGCAATTGTTTTATATCTGAAATGGGCCTAAGTGGATATTGTAACACTTATGAATGGAAATGTTTTTAAATAAAGTGGACCTAATTTGATTAATGATTTCTGCATACGTGTACATTTTTTTAAAGAATTAAAAATTTGTAATGAAATTTTGACTTTTCTAACATGCCACCCTTGCGGGGTACGTACTCGAATATCACCATGAATGTCAGGTACGTGTCTTGCAAGAGTGAGGTATTACATTTTGGTATCAGAGCCCAGTAGCATTAGTATCTTACATGGACATTTTTTGACAAATGTGTTAAGTTACAAGCATTTAGTCATGTCATAGCAGGCAGTAACAACTGACCCCTAGTTTGAGTTGCATATATATGAGTCACATATATAAGCATTTGTTAAGAGTTTGAACTGATGGAAGTAGTGGGAAGAATAATGATCTATCTGAATGTGGGAAAATGAAAGTTTGTGAATATTAAGAAATAGGAAAATAGTATATGGTTAGATATGACAAATAATGATTTAATGCACTTGTACCGGTGGATGTATTATAGAATACGACATCAATATTATACTGTGGTAATATATCCCCAAATGTGATATAAATGTGAATACATTATCGTGGATTGGTTGATGAAAATAGAGAAATAAGTGGAGATGATGAGATTAAAGTATACATGTAGAAAGAAATGAAAAAAAACAAAATTTTACTATGATCCTAAAAAGATGAACTTGGAACTGAATTGGTTGTTGATTAATGTGACAAGAGTTACGATTCACTATAAGAATATTTTAGTGGAATTGAGATCAAAATTTTAGGATATTTATGTATCTATAATTCCGAATTGATAGTGAACATACGTATGTATGATGATAAAATGGAAATTGGAGGGATAAAGGTAGTGATATATGTAAAAGTTGTCACAGTTAAGTTAATTTGTTATTTTGTGGGCACATATTTAATAATGGGATCACCATCACAAGTGAGAGAATCGAGCACATAAGTATTATATGCATGGAGATGATACAGGAAGCAATATATGATATATGAGTAATTGTTAGTCATAGTCCCCACGATCGAGGACATGCGCAAAAAGAGAAGTATTGACCTAAATTAAACGAGATTAAGGTATCCTGAGCATAAGTTATTAATTAGTGAATTATCTTAAATATATCTCTAGATAAGATGTAATAATTTTAAGGATATATACCTAGGTATAAGAGTAAATGAATCTACTTAATGCTTCACTGAGCCTTATTATAAGGATATTCCGATCATATAAGTTATGACATAAATTGATCTTATTGTGATAATAATTGAAATTAATCTTTTTGAGGTACTAAGAATGTCTGATAAGTAATGATGAGAATAATTGATTGACAAGGATTAGATAAACAATATAGTTGATAGTAGCAAGAAATTTTCTTTGGAAAAAAATTACACTGAATAAGGTTAAGTAGATCGGATGGTTTACTTTTAAAAATGAACAAAATTGGAATAAATTAAAAGACAATATTAGAGTTCTATTCCCAAAGAAGACTCAAGCATGAGATGTAGAATATGCTATTGAAAGTGTATGCGTTTTGTTTAATGTAAAGTAACCAACTAAGTGATTAGATTCTTGATTTTGAGGCAAGACTTTTGCTAATGTGAGGAGAACTTAGGCCACATTACATGAATGCATAATTAGATAATAAGAGTTATGACCTGAGTAGCCACCGAAAATGAGCTTAAAGCTCATAATGCAATTAAGAGCCAAAGGCTCGCTTTGTTAAATGATCCCTGTATCTCTAACGGATAAGGGACAGTCTCAATGAACCCGGTATCCACAATGGATATAGGATAATTTGGGAACTTGGTCACGACAACAAAATAATGGAAAGTGTGTGACACGAGTGTTGCATATACATTTAAATGTGTGTTTTATTGACTGAAATATATTGTGTACATATATTTGAATGAAAATGGGATATGTGAAGTAAGTGTTATGTGATGCTACATGGCATAATGGGAGACCTAAAGAAAATAGAAGTAATGATAAAGTGAGAAACTCCAAGGCATATATAAGAGATCTGGAGTTCTCTAGAACTAGTTATATATTGGATTCTACTAGAGACTGTTAAAGAGTTTTTATTGATCTTAACCTTTGACAAAAATGTCTAAGGAAAAATGTGTAAATCGTATGACTGATGAATGTGAAAAGAATTTTGAGGAATTATAACATCGATATTAATTATATCATTTAGATTTGGAGATTTTGTAATATACAACAATGTTTCGCAACATAAATTTAGATGTAATTTATTGCAACTTAATAAATTGATTTTGTATGCATAGAGACAATTAAAGTCTCATGAGTTGAATATTTGATTCATGATTTGAGTTTGTTGAAATAGCCATTACTTTGAAAGCTTTGAGGCACTATATGTATAGTGAAACATTTTATATATATATATAAAGTTTGAGGTACTTATTAAGTTTAAAAGAATTTTATAAGAGATTGAGACAACGGATAGAAGTATCGAAGGACTGTGATTGTACAAATGAGTACTATTTTGGTAAAACTAGTGTACATATCTGATGGTTGAACAGAAAATTCAATAAAGGAATAATACAAATTAAAATATTGTGTTGTGGTTACTAAATCTAATGCAATGAAGAGCATAGAATTTTGAGATGACTTTTAGGCAAATCAAAGTATTATTAGCTGACAACTTTAAAATCAATTTCACATAAAGAGATTAGCAAAGCCTAAATTGAGGATTCAAAAATTATAAATCTTATTGAGGAATTGAAAAAAAATGATAATGAATCCAAATTTTGAGTTTGAATAGGAAAATAATCCCTTGTGATTGTAATATGAAGTTTGTGTACATAATAAAGATGATTGAGTAAAAAATTGTTAAAGAAAGCACAAATAACAACTTATTGTTACACATCCTAGTAGGAATACGAGGAAATAATGCTTGATGGCTATGGATGTAAAAACAAGTGACTACATGTATTTGTTGCTAACAATCTTAATTGTTGGAGATATGCTTAAAGCTTAAATTTTGGAGTTTATAGAAACATGAGATCAATGTTTAGTTTTAATTGACTTTAAGCATAACAATCAATATCATACTGATATCATTACAATATCATATGAGGTGTTATTTGACAGAAAGAACCGACCACCTTTATATTTGGATGAGTAAGGCCTAAAAATAGTTTAAGGCCATAATTGATGGGAGATGTTGATGATAAGTGAAATTGATATGAATTAGAAATTAAGTGAATGAAG
This sequence comes from Erythroxylum cassinoides, assembly GCA_027478405.1. Classification (NCBI taxonomy): domain Eukaryota; kingdom Viridiplantae; phylum Streptophyta; class Magnoliopsida; order Malpighiales; family Erythroxylaceae; genus Erythroxylum; species Erythroxylum cassinoides. Next base: position 43,434,102 of record JANIPM010000008.1, on the reverse strand, counting down.
TAGGTGGAACAACACTGAAGATTTGGAATAAAGTGAGATAGACACATGAGTTTGTAACACTAACAAAGATATCTTAATACATAAAGTGTGATATGTTAAGAAATATTGATATGATCTGACTAAGATGTATTGTCAGCACAGGAAATGAAAAATTGAGTAATCTAAAATATATTGAGGAAATAGACAAGATATTGTGATATCTGGATAATTAATTAGAAAATCGATTAATTCCATTGACTATAGTCAAGTGGAAGGAATTATTCGAGTGATGAAGCTCAATAGGCAACTGTAGAGCATATGATGAAACCATACCCCTGCCTTTTTGATCAATTAGATAAGAATTTCAAGGACAAATTTTCTTTAAGAATTGGAGAATTGTAATACCATTACCCATATTAAGGCTAGAATAGTGAATATGAGAAATTACTGAGAATATAGAAAGTGCACTTTATGCTTATACAAAATATGGCATACACATATACGTGAACAATGAGTTTTGCACATTAATTTGATTATACATGCATTCATTAACATTTTTTGGGTATAATTGAGTTATAAATGCGATTTAAATGTGAATTGTGGATTATTTGTGGTGAAATTTTATTTGGAGAATATTATGATTATTTCAAAATTTTTGATGAATTTTTTAAAAAATGGAGTATTTTTGGACTAAAAAATGTTGAAATATGGACCAATTATAGTATGACACGTGAAATGATTTAATAGTGACAAATGGCCTATATGCAATTGTGACTTGTGGCAGCACAAATAAGTGACAAGTGTAAGACATGCAAGGAATGCACGTGGATTATGTTTGGCTAGATGAGAATACCGTACCTTTTGTTTAGTGAACACTGAAAACACTCTTCTGGATATCCATCACTGAACAACAAATTTTTATGCTTTTTGTGTGAAATTGATTACCTCTCATCACTAGATTATTGCTGAATCAAGTAAGTTGAATTTTGAGCTTATAATACAGTAAGAGATTTTTGATGATGTGTTAATGTGCAATTGAATACATGCATGAATGATTTGGGAAGTGTAGTTCAGTGATGAATGAATTAGATGAAAGATTTGTGAAATAGGAATTGTCCAAAACAAATATATAAGTAGGTTCTATTTTGGATATGCAAAAGTTCACAAAAGTTGGTGTGGGAATATATGTAAATATATACTCTGTTCTGGTTTAGAGAAAACCGCATATGGGTTTTTTTACTATTCATGCGTGAATGTGTGGAGTGTTCATATAGATGGATTAAAAAGAGTTTAATGATATGAAATGAAGATTTGATGAGGTCGTGGTATAGAGTGGATTAAATGATAAATTTATGATGAAATGAAAGAGTATAAATGAGGAAAAATGCATCAGATGAAGTAGATAGAGAATAAAATGCAAAAACTGGAATTTGCATATATGAGAATCAGATTTTTGATGTTTAAGTGTGAACCTTGGATTTTTGATTTGTTTTGTATTGTTGAGCTAAAATGAAAGTAAAAGAATTGGTTGGAGTGTTATTTGTGTTAATTGAGGAAGATTGAAGTGAGAACAAAAATCTAAAAAATTATAGTAGAGAGATGAAGTGAATATGAAGTTTCAGATTTTTGATGTTTGAAGTGTAAATTTGAATATGACTTGTTTAAAGACTGTATTGGAAATAAAAATGCAAAATAGATGATTTAGGAGTGAGTAAATTTGGAAATAACAAAAGGAAGAATGAGAGAAGAAGAAGAGATGTTCGGAGAAGAAGAAGAGTGAAACCACGATTGTGCTAATTTCTTTAAAGAAGCAGCGAAGTCACAATCATGCTTTTATACGATCGCGACTTCGCAGGTGCAGGTAGGATATCACGATCGTGCAGACGCATAATCATGACCTTCAACATTGAGTTTACTTCTGAGTAGCCTTTGATATTTTTGCTACAACTTCTTCAACCGACATCCAAATGACTTGATTCTTAAGCCAATAGACTCCTAAATTGATCCTTATCTCCACCAAAAATTATAACCATCTGAAATGGATTTATTGATAAATTTAAGATGAAAATGTTGACTATGTTGAAGTATGATAACTAGAATGATTTTACTAAACATACTTTTGTATTTTGATTATATCTTGGTCTATAGGTTTCCAAATGGAATGATTCTTAATTTGAATTGAAATAAAGATATAAGACTACAAATTGTATGAATAGATGAAATTCTAATTCTGTCTATAAGAATCACAGAATCTGACTTGAAGTTGAATATAGAGTACAGTTATGTTTTAAGAATAGTCCAAAGTAAATTGAGTATAACTTTGGAAATATTGAATCAAATTTAATGATCTTAGTATCATTAGAAAGTTAAGACATGGGAAAATGATTTTTTAAAAGGAAGTGTTGCCTAATTATGTCATATAATTCATCAGATTGATTATGCAAAGTTGACCCCAAAGCATGTTGTTAGAAAAATATGAAATGATCAATTGAGTTGTGAAATTAGTTTCATATTGTTTTATTGTGGTCCAAACCCTAAATGCAAATTGTTTTTACGAGGGTTTTGATATTTGAATGAAATGGTGATAAAATCACAATAACATACCTAGGATTGTCATTGAATATGCATTGTGCATATTTTATATACAAAGATGTGCATTAAGGAATACTTTACATTTGTGCAAAAGTGTGATATATGTAAATGTGTTTTGTAAGATATAGAGGAAAACATTGGACGTCAGTTAGACATTGCCAGACCATCTAGGCAATAACATATCGGAATGTACTGTGAGTATCCTAAGATGGTCTCACTTTAATTGTTTTGTTTTGTATATGACTAAATTGTATTGATATATATTACTAAATTGCATTGACTGATTGTGTACTGAATTCCGGACATTACTTGTCCGAGGCGTATGATGCATGTGAATAAGATTGGAAGTGCTACTTATATGTGAATATGACTGCCTAAATGTTTCTCTGATTCTTAACTAAAAAGTTGAATGCCGAATTGAGGTCCGATGACTATGAGATTCTGTCTGTGCATTATGACTGCGTAAATGTTTCTCTGATTCTCAACTGAAAAGTTGAATGCCAAACTGAAGTCCGATGACTATGAGATTCTGATTGTGCATCATATGTGACTGTTATACATGGCATAATCTGTATTTCATGCATTTTATAAATGTATGCTCAGATAAAGGTGTTGTGACTGGAGTAGCCAGTATGAAAGCGCTTGCACGTAGAGCTTTGTTCCATGATTTTTGTTTCTGCACTTAGAGCTTTGCTCCGTGATTTCTGTTTCTGTACATAAAGCTTTGCTCTGTGATTTCTATTCTTACTGAGCTCAATGGGCCAATATTTGTATATGTATGTGAAAGTGATTGAGCCCAAGTTTATTATATAAATTGGCTACACTTTTACTATTCTTAATGTACTTTTTGACTCTTAATTTGTGATTTTTGTGCTTTAGTTAGTCCCTTGTATGAGCTCACACTTTATACAATTTGACAGTGGATTTGTTACAAATTGACATTGATTTCATGATAATTTTTCAAGGAAAATTGATACTGCAAATTGTTATTTCATATTATAAAGAAAAAAAGAGCCAAAAGGATGAGAAGAGTCAACACATCGTGACGCATGAAGAAGTCTGCACACCGCGACGTAATGCAAACAGCACGCCGCGGCGCATACAACGCATCTCACCGTGACGAGGATCTAAGAAAAGCATGCTGCGGTGCATACAACGCATCTCGCCGCGGCAAGGATCAAGAGGAGCACGCCGCGACGTCTAAGAATCGTCTCGCCGCGGTGAGCAGACGGATATCCGGACTTTATTTGGAAAGTTCTCTCACTGTACGGACCCGACCTGCACCCATTATCTTAGGTCAAAAGAGAGCTTGATTTGTCGGGATACACTTGGGAGGCGGAGAGAAAATTTGGACATATAACACGATCACCATTCATCTTAGACCATCACCGTCATCTCTACTCCACCGCTAATCTCTTTCGCAACCATAGGTGATATCCGATCTTCAATCGTCGTAAGAGTCCGGAATCATGCTCGGCTAAATCACATTACCTCTTGAGAATGTAGCATCAACTTGAGTTCACTTGTTCTTAAAAGGGAGTTAATCTTACATCGTCAAGTTTAATTACATCGTTGTAAATTCCTGAGTTAGGGTTTACTTCGTGTAGTTAGATTAGCTTGGTTATAGTTTAATCAAGTGTCAAACGATGTCTTGTGTTATGGATTGGTTATTTGTAGAACTTTGATGCTCAATTTATGAAGTTTCATATATGTCTTTTGGTGATTGTGCTGATTCTCTTTATCTTCTTAATTGTGTTTGATATTGAGGTTGTGCTTGAACCAAATGACCAATTGCATTAACCTGTCCATTTCACACACTAAGATGCATTTAACAAGGTTTTAGTTAACGGAGTTCGTTGATTAAAACCTTGGACTTAAA
>JANIPM010000008.1:43414640-43425614 GCA_027478405.1 Erythroxylum cassinoides | reverse complement strand
TGGAGTTTTAGACAGGTAAGTAGTGAATAAATACTTTAGAGTTGGTGATTTATGAAAGAAAGTTGAGGAGTTACTGTTATCTGCATGGAAAGTGACATTTAAGAGTATATTCATAAGTACTGGGTGGTTGGGAGGAAATAAATTTAGTTATAGTGTTAAATTAGTTTTTGAAATTTTTTTTTGGTGTTTTGGTGATGTAAAATATTGAAAGTTTGAAAATCTGGAAAATGTTTATTAAATATGCTTCAGTCTTTTAGCCACAAAGTTTTCTCTAGTTTTCCAAACAAGATGATTCTTATTTTGGATTAAACTAGAGATATATGGTTACATTTCTTATAAAGACATCAAATTTCAATTCTATCTATAAGAATCTCAAATTTTGTCATGAAGTTGAGAATGGGGTGCAATACATGGAAAGATGAATGTAAAGTTCATGTTCTGAAGTCAGGGGGAATTCAGGATTGATCTAGATCGATTTTGGTAAAATTGTCTCTTGGCAGTTGTAGATGATCTTTCCAGTTTTCTGACAATATAAAGTTTGTAAATTTTAGATATCGGAGTTGAGATATATGAGCATTACAAGTTGTAATGTTGTTTCATCTTAGTTTGACTTCTGTATCGTCTTAGTTTGACCTTTTGCATCATCTTAGTTTGTATTGTCATCTTCTGTTCCATTTGTGATCCTTTTAGAGGCCGAATCTTGCTTTGAGTTCTTCATAAAAATTGTAGATCTAGAAGTCTTCTTTCAAACCGTCTAAGAATGAAGTCAATCAGACACTTTTAGTGAGAGTTATGGTAATTTCGCCAAGGCATGTACAATATGAGTAAAGACATGAACATGTTGGATTCTTTTGGCCATAGCTTTTTCTTCAGATACCCAAATGACTTGATTCTTGAACCATTGGACTCGTAAGACATTTATGTACATATCTATCAAAAATCATAGCCCTCTGAATCAAATTGAGAAAATATTGAGTGAAAAAGTGAAACGGGTATAGTGAGTGTGTTCTTAAATAGTATGAACTGATGTTATTCTACTGAATAGACTTCAGTATTTTACTGATATCTTGAACTATAGAGCTCCAAATAAGATGATTTCTGATTTTTGGTAAACTAGAGACATGGAACTACAAATGGTATGAAGAACTTAGAATCTAATTTAGTCTCTAAGATGTTTAAATTTCAGATGGAAGTTGTGCATAGTACATTGTTTTGGACAAGAGTAGTCCAAAACTGTTTAAGGTATATCTTCCTATTTGCTGAACCAAGTTGAGTGATTTTGGTGCCAATGGATTCATAAGACATAAAGGAATACTTTTCTAGAAGAGATTATAACCCAATTACTTCAGCTTCACTTTCTAATTTAATGTGAATAGTAGACTCAAAAGGGTTGACTTGGAAAAACAAAGATGAGAAAATGATCTTGTGATAAAATTGATGGATTGATACCCGAGGTTGCCATGAACATGCATTGTACATATTTCATTACATTCATGTGCATTATTAAACACCTATGATTGTGCAGATTGTAATATATGCGTATGTTATTTGTTATAGAGGAGCAATTGGAACGTCAACTCATAGACGTTGCTGGATCTTCCAGACATTAACTTCAGGAGAAACTTGTGAGTCAACCTAGATGATTTCCTATGGTTGATTTGCTTTGAATTTATTTGATGTGTTAACTATCAATTATAAATTGTTTGTGATTTGATTTGAATTCTGGACTTAAATTCCGAGGAGTTTGTTATATGGATATGGGTATTGGAAGTGCTTTGATTTGATCTGAAATCCTGTATGATATGTGAATTCTTAATGAAAGTTGAATGCCGGACTTAGGTTCGACGATAATGAATTTTTGATTAAACATCATATATGATTATCTGATATGGCATAATCAGTAATTGATGCATTTCATAAAATGCATGCTCAAATAAAGGTGTTGTGACTTGAGTAGCCATTATGAACCGTTTCCACGTTATCTTGATGGCCAAAATCATCAAGATAAGTAAGTTAACATACTAGACACTAAAAAGATTGATTCTATGTCTGGAAAATTTCCAGAACCCTTATTTTAAACACATGCGTTTAGCATACTATTAGCATAAAAAAAATGCATTACTTATCTCATAAAAACTTTATTAAGGTCTTATAACCGAAACATAAGCATCATAAGTCATTCAACAAGTCAACTCCATTAGCTTTCAAAAAGTTGACCAATGTTGACTTTGAATTTTCTAGAGACTAATTCCTTGGAATTATTTATTAAGTTAGTGGAATTAGCCAGCACATCATATGTCTATGACACTTGTCATATTACTTCTAACACTAGTCATATTCTACATCATGCATGCATAAGATAATCACTTTAATAATAAGTTTCATGCATTTCATACATGTGACAACATCTTATCTTGCATTTCCATGTAGAAAATTCTTTTAAATTTTTTTTATAAAATTTAATATGGAATTTACAAGCATGCATGTTCATCAGATTTCCAGAATTTCCTAGAACTTCATGCATGCATCAGGCTGCATCTAAATTCATAATAAAATAGAAAATGACATTCAATTGCATTTTACTTTGATAAAAACATGATATAACACCTTATAAACATTCTATGAAAGAAAAGCATAAAAATTTTGTTTTACAAAATTATTACAAAATTTTCAATATCAACATATGCATTCAGTTTTCCAAAAAATTCCCAGAAACCAACATATGAATGGACTAGATATTAATTCGAAATAAAATGGAAAATGACACTCAATTGCAATTTCCTTTGACCAAAACATGATATAACACCTTATAAACATTTTTGTGAAAGAAAATCAGGAAAAAATTTCTACAATTTATACAAAATTTTCCAAATCAACATGCGTGTTAGTCATACCCAGCAAACACTTTGCACATGTTCAATACATCATCTAATACATGCATGACCCTGCTCTAATACCACTATTGGGGGAATACATGGATTCATGCATCATATGCATGATAAAGTAGCGGAAGTGTCAAAATCTAAATTTCTACCCCATGACATCCCAAAAGGCCAAAATCTCAAATGCATGCATAAGCAGATTATATGAACATGGTATAATAGTACATATACCTTTTGATTATCCTCCTTTTGTTGATTCTTCTCCTTTTTGGGTTGTTGCAAACACCAAACACTTCCTTGATCACTCAAGAACATGAAAAGATGAAGAAGAAACAAACTAGATGAGTTCGAGTAGATGCTCTAATGGAGAGAAAGACTATGTTGCATGCACTTTGATTCATGCAACAATTGCATGAACAAGAATCACAACACTTCTCTCTAACTCTATAACCCTTATAGACATCTTATTCTCTCACTTGAGTGGGTTTGTGACTGGTTAGCTCTGCTGTACATGAGTGAATAACTCACTTATGTACATCTATTGAGCCTTCAGTCACAATCGTAGCCTATGAGCTATGAACGTGGCCTACTTAATTGACAGCCTTGCCTTTGGTCACGATCGTGGCTTTTGGTCATGATCGTGGCCTACTTAAAATAGTCATACATACTTTGTCTTTCGTCCAATCTTTTATGCGTGTGACCCTTAGGTTTCCGGTTAATTTAGGCACTAAAATTAACTCTTAATCCAAGCAAACCACAGACGGTTTCATGCAACTTGAATTAACTATTAATTCAATCAAATCATGAAGGGTGTCATGATGCCAATTTACTAGAATATAAGTAGATTAACACACGAACTCCTTGATAGTTAATTATCTAACTTACAAACCTATCTATAGATAATTACCGTGCAATTTGTCCTTTCACCATACTATACCCACTTGGTTCATAGTATGGGCTATTTGTCAACTCTCACTTGACTGACTACATCATATCTAGTCCAAGTGATGTTAGTTCTTGTCCTGGGATCTCATTACTTTATGTGTCATTGAAGGCTTTCTTTATGACACATAACTGCTCTAGCTAGAGACTCTTGAGTAATGACCCTGACAAGAGGTTGTGGGTATCATCTCCTTCTATCAGGAGTGGTGAATCCCTTATTGGCTACCCCATTACCTTCGAATACCAATAGCTGTAACCAATCACTACCTTATGAGCGACCTCATCTTGATGCAACAATGAATGATGTCAAAGCACAGGATTAGTATTCAAGATATCCTTGAATAACTCAAGTCTAAGGATATTTTCACCAATTCTATGATGAGAATAATCATTGACATTTGATAGATTATCCATATGATAATCTCATAGCAAATCATCCGATGTACTTATAACTCTTAATAAGCATCCACATGTTAACTCTAAACATCTTCTGCTTACAGTTTGTGACATCCATTGCTTAATCAAATCAATGAGTATAACATGTGCTAGTCTATCCAGATTAATAATGTCCTATCTTATTAATCCTATGAGTAGGGATAATTTAGATAGTAAGATAATTTCACAAAATAGGAATCTCATTTTTATATCTCATCATGATTTCCTTCATGTTATATTTTGTATCATGGACTTCATTAATTCGATTTAAGATCAACATCAATTCATAAATAAGCAAACATCAAATTAATGAAAAATTGCTTTCACTTTATTAATCAAAATAAAGTTTGTACAAAAGTGCTAAAGGTGATTGCCTTTAGAGCAATACTCTAACATTTGTAATGGAAAAATTTTCGTTGATAAAATTATAGGGAAATCAACCCGAAATTTTTTTTGACGAAATATAGCGACAGTAAGAAATGTCTGTCAGTAAAGAAAGCAGGAATGCTTCGTGGAGAAAATGAGTTTTGAGTTTACCGACAGTAATCTGTCGGTAAATTTTAATCATAAACGTTGTCATTTGCTTTTGGTTCAGCGTTTTAAAAAAATAAAAATGATGGCGTTTGGTTTAACACCAAATGACATCATTTTCGTATAACCTAAATCGACCACAGCTTCCTTCCCCCTATTTCCCCTCATGTATCGCAACCCCATTTTTTCTCTCTTATGTCGTCATTGTCCGATCGTGCCTCTCATCATTTGACTGTGTCTCTCATCATCCCACCTTACATCATCATCGTGCCACCATACGTCCTCAACGTGCCTCCGTCCTCGGTGAGTCAGCATTGTTATCTCTATCGCTATCGAAGGCCACCGCGTTTCGCATCTGCTTCAAGTATAATCATCTCTCCTGCACCACACCTCATCGTTGTCATGGTCCTATAAATGTGTAGGTTTATTATGACATCGTTTGGTTATGTAAATATGGAGTTGTCTCTTTCAAATAAAGTCCATTGTTAAACTTCTTTGTTAGAGACCTTTCAATCTTCATCTCCTATGTTTGCTCTTAATTTATGTTTTTGAATATATGTTTATTTGAATTTGAAAGTATTTCTTGAAATTTTAGATAATGTTTGTTTTTTGTTGAATTAAGAAAAATTATGTCATTAGTAGTTAAGATTTTTATATTTAAAAATCTCTTTAAGAGTTGTTCAAGAAATTGAGTAGTTCGATTATTGACGATGGATTGATTCATATGGTAAGATTATTATGAACTATTCATTTCCTTCCCAACTTTTGATTGCTTCAAGTCACAATTTTCCTACTAAGGAGTTGAGAGGTTCTTCTCTTCTCACGCCCATTTACTTCTTTGCTTCCATGATGAACCAAAAAAAGTGAATCTTTATGTTGAGAGGGGCATTTTTTTCTTATGCTTCTTAATGTTACCATGAAGCACTCATTCAACTACTCTATTTCATACGCCAATTACATAAAGAAATGAACAAATCAATGTGAGGTTTTGCTATTCACAAAAGATTTTTTATGAGGGGAAATGCATGGAATTAATACATATATATTAATCCCTTTATGACCAAATTTTTTAAATGGTAAACATAGTATGATATTGTTGTATAGTTTAAAAGAAAATATTACGTGAAAAATTGTTAGCATGGACTTTTAGCTCACAAGATATACATTCAAATTTTCTAATTTAATTATCAAAACAAGTGGGGCAAGAGATATTTTAATAAAAGAAGATTACTGGACACAACTTCTTAATTAAAATTATATAAGATATATTGATGAAGCTAAAGAAAAACAAAAGCACACTTTGTCAGTTGTTTTTATAGAAATTAGAAAAGGAAGATCCCTAAATTTGAAAGTTTCATATATTATGCTCTAACTGCAAAGTTCCTAAACCTAAGTGGGTTAGATTGCAATTAAGAAGGAGATGAGGAGAAAAAGTGAAAGAAAACGAAAAATAGCACACTTGAATTGATAAGACAGAGATGAGTGTGAAAAATGTGAAATTAGGGGGGAGGGGAAATAGGAAGAGGACTTCATAACATTAGAAAAAGAAAAGGATGGCATTTAGAACAACCTATAGGAAATGTGGGCAATGGCCTTTGGTTTTTCTTTTCCTTTTGGTAAACCAACTCTATTTCTTTTTCAACCTTGCGCAAAAAAGAGCTTGATGGATTTGAACTTTGAAATTCTTAAATTGATGTTCCCGATGTCTTTGTTTTATCTTACATATTTTTGAAGATGAAGCAAATTTTTATACCAGTTGTCATCCTTTTCAAACAGAGGTGCATTCCCACTAGTTAACTAATACAAAATATTCTTTTTTGCAAGCCCTATTTTGTGTTGAAGAGTGTCGCTCATCCTTCTTCTGTGTAGTCTATAGTTGTCTGTCCATCCAGGTAAGTCGTCCAACTAATATCTATTAAATGTCTTGCTTTAATAATACATTAATTAGATGTGTTTGAATTTTGCGTGAATGCAAAGGAGGTATTGAATTTGTGTTGTTGTTTAGAATATTTTTATAATCATTGATGAGTTTTGTGTTCTTCTTTAATAGTCTAAGTATTTATATTTGGGTTATGTTTAAATCATTGATGAGTAGGTGTATAATTACATAAGAATGTACTATATGCAGATTGAGTTTGAGATCTTATGGATGATTTGAGGCATAATAAACCCCTAGGATGGTATATAGGTTGGAAACCAATGATGCAGCTCCCATAAGGCTTGTCGATGAAACTTCCATAAGCCTAGGAGTCACAATAAGCACTTGCTTTCTTGATTCACAATTGTAAACAATGCCACATATCATAATATTGAAATCAATTATAGGTGATTAATTCAAACATAAATACTTCAACTTCAATGTGATTAATGCAAACTTAGTATTAACACAAGAAATTCATACATTTAATAGATAAGATAGTTCTTTGCATAATAAACCTCTAGGACGGTATATAGGCTAGAAACTCGTGATGCAGCTCCCATGAGGCTTATAGGTTAAAAATTCCACGAGCCTAGGAGTTACAACAAGAACTTACTTTTTTGATTCACAGGTGTAAATAATGCCATGTACTATAGTATTGAAATTAATTGTAGGTGATTAACTCGATTGATTAATACTTAGGGGATGTTATGTAAAGTTTAGATGTTCTGTAAACTTAGGGGACAAGAAAGATACTAACTATGATATCACTTTTTTAAATTAACATTTTTGCAAAAATGAGTAATGCTGATAGATCTTAGATGTATAGACGATTAACACCTGATGATTTCATTAATCCTGAGTTTATTGAGGGAGTTAAAGCTTTTATTCAATATTCATGTTCTTAATCTGCATATATGGATGGCCCAAAGATCAGATGTCTATATAAAAAGTGCAAACACATTCATTTCCTTCCTATTAATGAAGTGAATGGGCATTTGCTGAGAAAAGGGTTTGTCCCAAATTATTTTGAGTGGACAGGACATAGGAAGCCATTGATTTGTGGCACCTTAAGAGGTAATGAAGTAAACTCGTCAGTGAATATGGATGAGTTCGAAGGCGGATTGGCTTTAGAACAAATAATGTGGGTGCAACTAAAAATCCTGACATGCAAATAGTTTATGATGCATCCAGTTATACCTTTTAGGATAATATATAAAATCTTGAAGAAGAACCCAACCTATATACAAAATAGTTTTTTGACTTACTATACTCAACTGACCAAGAATTATGGCCAAATTGTGAGACAATGACTTAATTGTCTTAAATTGCTCGAATGTTGAACATAAAGTTTGAAGGACATATTTCTTATTGTAGTTTTGATAAAATTCTTAGATGTTATAATGAATCATTGCCTCCTGATCATATAATGGTTGATAGTTTTTACAATATAAAGAAACTTATTAGCAGTCTTGGTTTGCTTGTTGAAAAGATTGATGGTTACAAATTGGGAAATATGATGTATTGAAGAGATGATGTGGAATTACAAGAGTACAAATTTTGTGGTCAATCTAGGTTCAAGCCTATAAAATGATCCAAGAAACAGAAATTAGTACCCTATAAGCAAATGTTTTATTTCCTACTAACTTCGAGACTTCAAAGACTATATGCTTATGATGTTACTACATCTCACTTGAGATGACATAATGAGCAAGAATAGGAAGATAGAATAATGAGTCATCCATCAAATGCATTGGTATGGAAACTTTTCAATAATACCCATTATGAGTTTGCAGCTGAAAGTCGAAATTTTAGGTTGAGATTGTCATAGGATTCTAACTTTTTGGTAAATCCGACCAATAATATTCATTATGGCCAATCATAATTACTCCTTATAATTTGCCTCCATGGATGGTATGAATAAGGCATATATGTTCTTGACAGTGATTATGTCAAGCCTACAAATCTAAAGCATAAAATTGATGTATTCTTACAATCAATAATATTTGAATTACATCATCTTTAGGAATATGGTGTTCAGACATATGATGTGTCTTTGAAATCAAATTTTGTATTAAGAGCAGCTTTGATGTGGACCATTAAGGATTTTCTGGCCTATGCTATATTGTCTGGATGGAGCGTAGTAGGAAGCCATTGACTTGTCTTTATTATGATAATGATTCTGATGCATTTTATCTTCTAAACAGGGGCAAAACATGTTGGTTTGACAACCATAGGAAGTTTCTTTCTTCAGATCATCCATTTAGATGGAATAAACAAAAGTTCATTAAAAATAGGATGGAACAAACAACTCCTCCTCACAAAGTTGGTGAAGAGATATTGCAAGAGATTGATAAATTAGGGTTGTTAAAAGTTACAGAATTTGAAGCTGATAAAGTTAATACAAGAATTAGTAAAAGCTTTGGTTGGAGAAAATGAAGCATCTTTTGGAATTTGCTATATTGAAAAACTAATTTGATAGTCATAATCTAGATGTGATACATATTGAAAAAGATATTTATGGGAATTTGTTTAATACCATAATTAACATTGAAGGGAGGACAAAAGCTAATACAAAATCACGAGCTGATTTGAAACTTTTTTCTAAAAGGAATGAGTTACATAAAGATCTTCACATCGATAAATATCCGAAAACATGTTAAACTTTAGACAAAAAATAAAAGAAATTTTTATGTGAATGGTTGAAAAGTCTAAAGTTTCCCGATGGTTATGTTTTAAACTTGACAAGGTGTCTGGAGATGAGGAAGTACAAATTATTTAGGTTGAAAATTCATAATTGTCATGTGCTTATGCAAAGGCTAATTCCAATTGCATTTCGTAAGTTGCTACTAAATAAGGTTTGAGAAGTTATAACAGAATTAAGTTTGTTTTTCAAAAGCTTAACATTATCTGAAATGAAGTTCGCTAAAATGGAAAAAGTAAAAAGGAAAATTCCAATAATTTTGTGGAAATTAGAAGGGATTTACCCTCAAAGCTTCTTTGACTGTATGAAGCATCTACCTGTGCATTTAGCACGCTAAACTTACCGATCCAGTTCAGTATTGATGGATGTATTAGTTTGAGAGATATTTCAACAAAAATATTATAATTGAAGTAATAACATATTTTAATAACAGAATTGTAAGAATCCTATGTAAGTATTTTCATCCCTAAAAAAAATGTCAAACAATGCTAGAGTTTAAGATTCAATATGTAATGCTTATTTAGTAGAGGAAGCTAGTACATTTTGTTCATATTATTTTGAGTCGCATATTCACACAAGAGAAAGAAAAGTTCCTCATAACGATGATGGGAAAGGAACTGGTGATGCTGATGGTAACTTATCCATTTTCACATATCCAGGACTAACATATGGATGTTCAACAAGAAGAATGTTATAGAGGAAGAAATTGAGGTTGCTCATGGTTACATTTTATTAAAATGTCAAGAGGTTCAACCTTTTGTGCAGTAAGTTTAAATCAATTGTTTGGGATTTGAAATTTAGTGTTGTTTACAACTGAAATACATAATAATGTTTTTAGATTATACGAGGTATGGTTACCTGAGCTAATGCCCGAGAAAACAAAAGATGATATCAATAAAGAAGTTGGAAGACACTTCCTTCGATGGCTCGAGAAATATGTAAGTTTTCACTTACAATTGTTGAAATGAATAAATTATAAGATTAAAGTGTTCAAATGACATTATAATGTTTAATATGACAATTTCTTTATGTAGGTTTTAGAAAATCCAATAGAGAACAAGTTCACATATGATCTTGCGAAAGGATCTTTGCAAATTGTTAAATCATATACAGTGTATTTCGTTAATGTATACAAATATCATAGTCGTAGCATGACAAAAGTAATTAGTGGACTTTGCATATAGGGAGAATTGATGAATTACTATGATAAAATTATTGAGATACTTGAAATTGAGTACCTTGCATTGCCAATAAAGAGAAGTGTGATATTTAAGTGTGACTGGTTTAATCCAATTCCAAATGTTGGTACAAAAGTGCATAGCCAATCCAATTTAGTTAAATTCAACCAGCGAAGAAGATTTAAACAATTTGAACCTTTCGTGTTGGCAATGCAACCGATCTAGGTGGATTATGTCCCTTTTCTCAGCTTACAACGAGATAAGTTAAATTGGTTGGTCGTTTGCAAAGTTAAACTTAGATATGTTTTTGAATCACTTGGAAAAGGAGAACAAAGAATTAAAAGTAAAGCATTTCAAGAAGATGTTTATGAAATAAATTCATCT
>JANIPM010000008.1:43225915-43236885 GCA_027478405.1 Erythroxylum cassinoides | reverse complement strand
GATAGAAAAAAGAAATATCAAAGTAGAAGTGATGATAAATAGAGAAAAGCAAGATTTAGTTTTGGTGAAAATTTGATGAAAAACTCTGTGTTGGAAGAACTTTAGAGAAAGAAGTTTCGAGAAAGATAAAGACAAGTACAGTAGCGTATCTTTCAAGGGTAATAAAAATCTTAACTTTATAGCTTGGACACCTGTCTATTTCTTATCCTCTTCCCTTCATTAAGACTTACTTAAGTATAATTTATACTTAAGTTTAAAACTCAATAATACCACTAAAATCACATGTTATAACCTATTAAATCATTTTCAGATTTTTCCATAAACATGACATTTCAGGTCAACTTTGCATGTTCCATCTGACCCCGATACTGAAGTTATTTTGTAACACTTTCTTCTAAAAACATATTACCCTATGTCTTATGTCTCCATTGACACTAAAATCGTTCAATTTGGTTCAGTAATTTGAAAGATATACCTTAAACATTTTCGGACTGCTCTTGTCCAAAACAGTTCACTATGCACAACTTCCATCCAGAATTTAAACATCTTAGAGACTGGTTCAAAATTTGACTTCTTCAGATGATTTATAACCTTATGTCTCTAGTTTATTTCAAATTAAAAATTATCTCATTTGGAATCTTACATATCTAGATATAATCAAAATACTGAAGTGTGTTCAGTAAAATAATACTAGTTCACTATTCCAATAGATTCCCTTATTTTCATTCAATCAATGTTTTTCCACTCAATTCAAAATACTACAAGTTTTTTCATAGAGGTAAAAATATGTCTTAGGAATCCAATGGCTCAAGAATCAAATCATTTGAAGGTCTAGAGAAGAAGTTATTAGCGAAGGAAGCAAGATGGTTCGACTGCACAATATTCAGCAACCATTAGAGAGCACTGTAGCTTGATAAGACAATTAAACATTCACTCTTGCAATTAACTCACGGGTGTGAGTGAAGAAATTCACGCTTGTGTAGGAGTCACACCCATGAGAATGAATCATGGGTGTGAGAAAAGTCATGGGTGTGAGAACAATTCATGGGTGTGAGAGATAAAGACAAAAATGTTGAAGAATATACACTGTTAGACCTGTCCCACGTTTTTCACTCTAACTCTCTTAATTCAATTCAGATTGTTATTTTTTGAGTGGAGAGGTTGAGAAATATCTTACAAGTCTGGTTCAAGAACCAAGTCATTTGGAGGTCGGAAGAAGAAGTTATAGCCAAAAAAGTGAAGGATGTTCACATCAGTCCACTTTCACTGCACCTTCCTTATGCACGATCGTGCAATTCCAATTGCTTCTCCATTGTCACCCCTGTGCTTGTGTACGATGGTGAGATCCCTTGTGACCCTTAGGAGTCACGATCGTGCACACCCCTTTTCTTTTAACTTCTTCCAGCTCTTCCTAAAAGTAGACATTCGGGAAAATATTTCACAGGCTTTTTGACAATAAAAATGAAGGATTTAGGCCAAACATCCTTCTAAAAAATTGTTCCTTTATGTCTTAAATTTCAAAAGAAATCAATTTCATGTAATTTGGTTAGATATGCTGCAAGTTATGCTAAAAATAGTACAGACTGTTCCAAACTACGACAGAATCCACAAACTCAAATTCGAGCTAACTTTTGAAACTCTTAGAGATATAATTCAATTTCTATTCCTTCATGAAAAATATAGCCCTATGTCTTTAGTTTAATATTAACTTAAATCATCCCATTTGGATATCTATAGACCAAGATATGGTAAAAATACAGATGCATGTTCAGTGAAAACACTTCTGTACATTTTCTAGCACTCTTCATCATCATTTCATCTTAGTTCTTCTCTCTCTACCGTAAATCTTCAAATTCTCAGATTTTCATCCAATGCTTATTCTTTTATTTTTATCTATTCTTTAACTTCATTTAACTCCTTTTTTTTCAGTTCAAAATCAATCAACTATAAGTTCATAAAATAATAACTATCAAAATTGAAACTTCAAGCTCTCTCTCTCTATTGTGTTTTCATTTTCCAAAACATTTCATTTCATCCAAAACTTATCGTTTTGTCAACTCTATTTCATGACCTCATCAACATCCTCATATGAAATCATTAAACTCATTTTAGACCATGTAAAACCATCTCTAAAAATACTTCACAATTACATGCATGAACAGTACGTCAACTTTTACCTAGAATAGAGTACATGCATTTCTTCATCATCTTACATAAACTTCCACATATTAAAACCAGAATAGATTATCTACATATATATCCATCCACAAACATTTTACAACTCCTCTCGGGTATAAAAATCAAAAATCAATTCAAGAAAACTTGTCGAATATTCACCGGTTATCAACCTTCAAAGTCGTGATTGTGCATGTCCTTGAACCTCCAAAGTCGCCATCGTGCATGTGCACAATCGCGACATTCACTTAAAATTTCAATTTTAACCCTACGACTCTCATTTTTTTAAACTTCCAAAGTCATCGTCATGCATGCACTTCCAATATTCATTCAAAAGTCAAGCACGACGGTGCAATTCTTCTTCACCAAAACTTAACTTCTAAACTCCATAACTTTTGATCCCGAACTCCAAAAATTGCAAACTTTATATCAATGGAAATATAAAAGAAAGATCTACAACTTTCATAAAGACAATTTTGTCAAAATCCATCTAGATCAGTACACTTTATTCATGGAAGTTTCATATCAAATTTAACTCCCTTAACTATTCATTCCTAGTAACTTCTCAGATGACTTCTATTTACTAAAATCTAACACTTCAATTTTTATTTCTAGTCCTTCTATTCCATTTCATCTAACTCATTCACTATAACCACAATTCTCAACATATCCCATTACATTTCAATATACCCAGAATGTCAATGAGTGCATGTACAATTATTTTCACGTGTGCAAAAATTCAAATTCACATGTATGTATGCTGACATTATGCTGAGCATGGAATGCAATTTTTTTTAACTCTTACATTGTTATTTTCTCCATTATTGAAATCTAAATTCTAACCCTTAATATGGAGACAGGATGTTATAGACCAGACGTTTCTCTTACAGAGATCTTGAGAACTTGTCTCCAGTATAACAAGAACATTAAGGGAATGGTTCCAAAGCTCTACTAGTAATACAACTGCCAAAGGCCAATTCCTTGTTATGAATCATACAACTGCCAAATGCCAGTATGAATGATTCATTGGAGATTTCTAGCTTATTGATCAATAAAAACAAACATGAGTAATTTGAAATGAAGTGTTGCTCCATGAACATGAATAATTTATAGAAGCACTTCCAAAGAAAGTCTAAAAAATACTATATGATTAATGACTTCAATGACGTTAATCTTTGATACACATCCATTGCCTCCCTTCCTGATGAGTTACAACCAAAATTACAAAGAACAATTAATTCTCTTCAAACAGACATGTCTAAAATCTCTTTTGGAGAAATCTACAAACTAGCTTTGGTGATGCTAGAAAAATTGTGTGAACATATAACTTTTTCAAAGCTATGCTAAAAGGTGGACCTTAACTCAAACAAGCTTACAAAAGGCCTTACTTAAAGATCAAATACAAAGACAGGATAATGTAAATGCAACATAAAGAAAGAGAAACATTTCATAAATAAGTCATTCCGAGTTTACCCTTTCGACAGAAAGAAGAAAAAGAGAATAAGATTCTTCAAACGAAGTGCTTCTAAAACTAGAAAGTCAAACAAATGTTACTTTTGTGGACAACCAAGTCATTATGCAAAAATATGCCCTAAAAAGACAAAAAAGGATATTAAGATCTTGCATTCCATTGACACTATGATGCCTATAAGAGATGATTAGGACATTGAGTCTCTTTTTGAAGAACAATCCAGTAAAGATGAAAAGACATTATTTGCACTACTTGCTTATGAATCTACTGATGATGAAGCCTCTTCTCTTGATGAAGAAGATGAAGAACCAGTGTACATAATGAAGAAGTCTTATTTGAAACTAGAGCCAAGGAAGTCAATAGTAACACAACCATGCGTCAAACTTTAGTTACTTCTAGAGAAGTATGATAGACCAATCACAACTATTGGTTATATAGGTACAGGCTCTTGTTAAAGTATTATGAAACCACATATTCTTTCTATAGAAAAATGGCAAATTAATGAAGAATACTTTATTGTAGCTAATGGAAAATCATTCAAGATAGACCCTATCATGAAAAAAAGGATTGGGGTGAAATTGTTCCTAGGTTGTCTAGTTTGGACAAAAAATATTAGTAAGTAATCTTCGTGGTCCTAACATATTTATTGGGATGGATGTTTATTTTCGAGTAGAGAAGTTACAAATCTTGCCAAAAATGAATTCGTTATAAATAAGATTTTCGTATGTACACTAAAGACTGCAACATCTTTGAGCTACAACGTCTTCTTACTAGGTATGAAGATATAAAGGATCAACTCTTACAATGCTCCCCAAAAATTCATTATCAATTTAATCATCCACATAGCAAAATTCAGATTTTTTTGTTCAACTGCCATTTAAAAGGAATAAAGATATTAATTCAAAAAAGGCAACTTATTCCAAAATGAACCCAGAGGACTTGAAGATGGAACAAAAGAGTGTGCTACACTTTTGAAACAAAGACCAATAGAACGAACAAAATCAGATTGGGCATGTCAAGCCTTTTATGTGAAAAAAAAGAGCAGAAAAACAAAGGAATGAAGAGGATAGTTGTTAGATTACAAAACTCTGGATAATTTTCTTCAAGATGACAAGTTTCCTTTGCCCAAAATAAATACATAAGTGTTATTTCTGAAGGAGGTAAAAATATTCTTAAAGTTTGATTTAAAAGTGAAATTTTGGTAATTGGATATTGACCCAAAGGATCGGCATAAGACAACATTTTGCATTCCTAATACCTAGTTCCAATGGACAGTAATGTTTTTCGGGCTAAAAGTCACCGTATTACTGTTTCAAAGAGCCATGATAAGGATTTATGACTACATTCTATTGAGTTCTTTAATTTACCTCAAAATAAGAACGTAAGAGTAATATTATCACAAATTCATTTTGATTTTTTAATATTAATACCAATTATTTTTATTGACTTGAACGTCAAAGTATCTTTGTGAAGAAAAACTCTAAATACTTATTTGTCTGTGGACCTATAGACCAATTTCAATTTAGATTAACTATTATAAAAGAAAAATTGAAAAATGAAACCCTTTATCTTATACATATAAGGTACAATATATGTGTAGGAGGAATTTGAATAAACTCCACCTTCAGTGGTTGGTTTTCTCATTAGTTAAAAACCCTAAAACACAGTCATAGAGACAGAACTTGTACACTATTGTTGTCGTCACTTCTACTTTCCCTGATAATTTCTAACCATGGGCTTGACTGCTTCTTTCATAAATGAAATCACCAGCAATTATGCCATCCACTTTGCGCAGAGAATATCCAGCCCCACTCCTTAAGCAAAGAACACAGGGCAGCATGATCAGAAAGGTTATTCCTTTTTCTTTAAGGAAAAATTTTGTACACGGGGAGCAATCCCAATCAACTTTAATAAGGGTAAGTGACAAAATGAATCAACTCCTTTTTTAAAAGAAGGCTTTCAAGTTGCATGGAAAAGAACCTTGTTCACTTTATTCTTAGCTGGATTAACATAAATTCCACTCTAACAAAGTCTTTGCACTTTCGGCTAATTTGATGCCTCTCTTGTTTTAAAGCTATATTCCGATTCTTCTCTTTTGCCATTGTTTCACGGAAAAATACAACCCATTACTGCAGAGGGTGAAGCTTTCACAGAACTACTGTCAGTCCCTTAATCATCCATCTCATTCATTCTTTCTTTTCTTTGTTTTCTCTCTCTTTTCTGAAAGTTTAGCAGAGAAGCTTGAAGCATCTTAACGTAGAAGAAAATAGTACATAGTACATAATCAGCAATGTTGGTAGGATAAGATATTGCAGTTCATTGTTTTCAGGGCTCGTTTTCTGACAGACTAATACAATTATTTGGTTGGTAATTTGATCTTATGAGTGGATAATTTGGCTTTTGTTATGGTAAGAACAATACACACTTTTGAAGTTTAAGGGGATTAAAGAGCACTATAATTTATAGATAGATCAGCCATTTATTACCTCAAATATAGCCCTGATTTAGTCACGAGAGTTCTCCTTCTTGTATGTCAACCCAAAGCCAAAGGGAAATAAAGGATCATATGAATTATCTCCATGATTAATTGGAAGCTGCTTCACCTCTCTAAACCATGTCACCGGCAGTCGCCCCTCAAAATCATGATCTCCAAAGATAACATCTGTAATTCCCTCTACTTCAGTTCCAGGCAACCATGCAGCAACAAAAGCTTCTATCTTCTCCAAAAGTCTTGCCTCCAGAACTAAAGGTCTTCCTGATATCATAATTGCCAACGTGGGTATCCTATCAGCAACTGAGCATATTAAATCAGTTCCATTGAAGGGTATCAGAAGATCTGGATTATCGCCTGTGGATTCAGCATACGGTTCTTCACCAACAGCTACTATAGCAAAAGAAAAATCTCCTCTTGCTAAGGTTTCCGCAGATGGACATTTCTCATAAATCACTTCTGTTTTCTCCCCCACTGCTTTTTGAACGGCCTCCAAAATGGTTGTCCCTAAACAGAAATTATGGCGCAAGTGTAAGCCACAATTTGTACAGACTAGACTGGAATTGAACCAAGGATTGAAGGGGATAATTGTTGAAGGGAAGGAGATAGGGTTTAGCTATGTAACTGTAAAATTAACTTACATACATTAACATATACGTACACATGCGTAGGGAAGTCTTATGCATTTTGGAATGAGGAAAAGACGAGTTTGTGCGCTCATGTACGAAAACAAGTGGATAACAAAGTGACACTTGATGGATAGGTTGACGTGAACATGATCTCATGAGGAGTGAAAAGTTTAAAATGCCAATAATGTGTAACTTAGATGTGTGTAGTTGGCCATTATAACACATACCAATGGTTATTCTGCCACCGAGTCCAAACCAAGTTATGGTCCATCCTCCACACTGATATCCCAAATCATCTGCGTGTGATCCAGCAACCAGAATTTTCTTAGCCTTCTTATCTAATGGCAAAAAGGGTTTACTTGGATCCTTCCCATTTTTTAACAGCACCAAGGACTTGCGAACTGCTTCCCTTGCTAATTCTCTATGTGCCTGTTTAAATTGTCAAACAACTTCTATTATGGACATTTGTCATCATCATAAAAAGAATACATAATTGCTTAAAGCCCCTTGTTATTATTCCACAAGCAACTTATTTTCAGGGACTCCTGGAATTATGTTACCAGGGATGGTGTATATGTTCACATAACACTAAACATGTTGCAAATAGAGAAACTAGTTCATCCTAAAGAATGGACGAGCTAATGCAAAACACGTGCTATAATTTCTTTAACACTTACTTTGCAACCAACTAAGTCCAGCAAAGATCTATCAGAAAAGGGATGTTCGAAAAGACCAGCAACAAACTTCACTCTCAGTATTCGCTCAACAGCATCATTTACTCTGGATATTGGTATCTCCCCTGATTCTGCCAAAAATAGAAGGTCTTCCAAAAATTCTTTATATTTACGACCCACCATCACCTGCATAATTTCAGTCAGAAGTCACAGCCTGAAATAAAACATAACCTGACAAGTTAAAGAGTGAAAGTTCTACCATGTCAATGCCTGCATTAACTGCAGAGGAAACACATTGGCGATAGTTTGAGCCTTGTGGCTGGCTAAGCCGCCCTACTCCTTCCCAATCGGTTATTACAAAGCCCTGCAACATAATAACACCTCAACAAAGGCTCAAATGTGCATAAATCAATAACACTATTAATAATCAGAGTTTATAAAATATTCTGTGTTTCAGAATAGATCCCTTCCACTATCCAAAAAGAAAGAGAAGATTATAGAATGAGTAATAATAAGAAATCCAAATATCAAACCACTAAGAATTATTAGGACTAGTGGTCAGGAAGATAATTTGGAGATTAAGAAGATTTGAAATAAGCAACCAAAGATGACATTATCTTTGGCAGTATCAGGAATTTCAGGATACTAAAGAGGAAAGGATGTATTTACCTTGAAACCCAGCTTATTTTTAAGAACTTCCGTCAGGAGATAGCTGTGACCATGCAGTCGATCTCCATTCCAACTAGAATAAGATGCCATAACGGTGGAAACACCAAGGGCAATACAATCTAGATAAGGTGCCATGTGGATCCTTTCTAGATCTTCATATGACAGCAGAGTGTTCCCCTCATTTTTACCTTTGTCTGTACCCCCGTCTCCAACAAAATGTTTAGCACAGGCAATAACCTTGTTTCTGTAATGAAATAATAATAACTTCAGGATATGAACATAAGGACCGCAAAAATACACCTGATAACTTAGGATACAATTAAATGCTCAACATAGAACCGAACGCAAAAGCGCAATAAAGGTGCATGAAAGAGCATGAAAACTTAGGGCAGAAACTGGAATGAAAATTGGAAATGTCTGCAGAATCAAAAGTACAAAAACGTCAGATTTCCAACTACCAACATTGGGTTCAAGGCAGACAAAGGTCTGGTTTTTCATTTTCTCCCAATATTTGGGCTTTCATTAATGAACTTTTTTGGAGTAATTATGAGAAACAAATTCTTATTCAAAGTATTGGAATCATTAAATACAAAACATTGGCATTGCAACAGAAAAGCTAAGAATGTGTAATTTTAACCTAACCTTCCTCCTACGAATGGATAACCATGGGAATGTCCTTCAGGTGGCTGTCCCTGCAACCCTATGACACTGGAGGTCATCTTTCTCACTATGCTGGTGTCCTCACTGAAACTCTCATAACATCTTCCCCATCGAGGATCTTTACATATCTGTAATTGATGAAAGCAAATTGCACAACCAGATATGATTTATATTTATACCAACGGGTTCCAGTATTAAAAAAAATCAAAATCAGAAAAAAACTTTAAAATAGTGTTCAGTTAGATCTGTAACAACTTACTGCAACACAGGGAGCAAAAGTATAATGAATGCCACTTGCTCTAACTTCAAGAGCTGTTGCAACACTTATTCTTCTTGTCAAATCTACATCTCTATATCACATTTGACTTTGAGGATTAGAGCTAGTAGCAACAGCTAAAAATGACACCATTTATGATATAATGGTCAAAACTCTGGAAAAGGAAAGGGCATTAGCAAACTCACCGTGAAGCTCCAAGGCCAACATTGTGAGGAAATATGGTAGCACCATAGACATTATTGTTTCCATGAACAGCATCAGCCCCGTATATGATTGGTATGCCAAGTCGTGACTGGAGTGCTATTTTCTGGAACGCATCCACCATATCTGCCCAATCTGAGGACAAGGCGTTTTCGAAAGGTGAACTACCCCCAACACTGAGCACACTCCCTGTAAACCAACCCCAAAAGAAACGCTTAGAAGATCAAAAGTTCCACATGTTGTATAACAGCCAAAACCATACAAAAATTAGATAACTATTTTAGTTACTAAATCAGACAAGAAACCATGGTCATAGTTTATCTAAAAAGAAAAGAAAGGAAGAAACCATGGTCATAAGATACGTTGGTCATTCTCGCAAAATTAGAACACATTTCATTACGATCCACAAGTGCCAATTGACGTACTTTTCATGTTGAATCATAAGAGAACATGAATTTGTGTGTAAGAGCTTAAGACGGGTACCAACGGCAAGGTCCCTAAGGTAGTAGGGAGAAGCGACATGGCGATCAATTTGAGCCATCTGGGCAACCTTCTCTTTCAAAGTCATTCTTGTAAGAAGATCTTTAACACGATCTTCTATGGGGGCTTTGGGATCTTTGTAAACGAAAGACTCCATCTGTTTGCTTCCTATGCTTTGCTCTGTTCTGCTCCAACAAGAAACTGAGTTAAAAAAAAAGTCTTGCTTTCCAACTTTCTAGTGATATTTCTTAGGAGATGCAGCTGACGTGTCCTGCTTTGCTCAGCCACAAATGATTTTTGTCCTAACTAGGAAATGATTGGGGTTTGACTTACAATGAAGCGCAATTCTCTGAGAGAATATAACCATTCGGCCGGAGGGAAGGAGAACAGGTTCCAGTTAAACAGTTGGCAAACGGGACGGAAGTTACAGGATCAATTATTCCTTGATATGCTGTGCCAACTGGATATCAAGGAATTATTGATATATATACACAAATAATTATAAGATTTATATTGTATTACTTATTACTCTCAAATTATTCCTAATCAATATTTTAATGAGATTGGATATTAATAGCATATAAAAAGATTAGTATATGTTATATGTTTCTTCCTTATGAAGAAAATAGTTGACTTAATAAACTAAAGTATGGAAATAGTTAAACAAATATGTAGGTGTTTCTAAGAGAATAAGTTTAATGAACTATCCTCGTATAAGAATTTCGTTTAGAACATTACCTAATATGTCTACAAAAATTCTCATTGTGGTGATTGTATAAGTAATTATTAGAATATCAAAATATCTCATATAAAAATTGTTATGTTTTGATATTATTTACGATATATTATAGTCAATGATAGTTAAGTTGGTAGTTATTAGATATAGTATGAACTATATAGAGGTAGTTGAGTAATTAATATAAGATTAATAGTAATTAAGGATAATATTTCATTATTCTATTTGAGAAATTATTAAGTAAAGTGGAATGATACTTTGAAGATAATTTTCAAAAGTTATTCAACCTCTTTTGCTCCAATCTATTCCTTTTCTTTGAGTGGATAAATTCAAATATGCTTCAGTTTCGTTTACAGCCTGTTGTACCCACACATTGACTTAAAATCTGAATCGCAAACCTTTTCAATTCTGGAACACCATTTCCGAATTGATCTCACCAAGAAACTGTAAGTTATAAGATAACAAAAGTAATGTTATAAACAAAATAAAGTAATAATTAATTTTCAA
>JANIPM010000008.1:43202638-43214063 GCA_027478405.1 Erythroxylum cassinoides | reverse complement strand
CCTCAAAATATCATCATAATCATTCAAACTAACATTGTTCGCATCAAACCTTAAACATAATCATTCAAATTCATAACGTTTCTCTTTCCTTACACATGACTAAGTCACCTCAATTTTCCGTTTAATGTCACTTTAGAAACCCACAAATCTGAGAAAAGTTCAGGGTCCAACAGAAAGGAACTATTCTTTTTTTTTTCATGAAAGGTAAATGAATTCATTAATAAGCTTAGAAAGGTAGAAACAAGCAATTGTACAAGGCTATATTGTAAAAAATAAAATGTAAAAAGGTAATAATACAACCCAACATTAATACAACTGCAAGCTAAGAATAAAGATATGTTACTCCACTCTCCATCTTTTGTTAAAAGAATGGCTCAGATCCTCAGTATCTTGGTGAGTGTTCAACAAGTTTTATTCTAATAATAAAGCCCTCACTACCTGTAACTATATGGATCACAACTTTTGGCATAAGAGGTTATTGTTCCCACCACGATTATACACTAGCTAACAATTTGAACATAGCTTTGTCCAAAGGATTCAAAAATTGATGTGAATTAAATTTAAATAATACAAATTGAAAAAATAAATAAAGCAAAGCAAGTAAACAAATAACAGTGAGCTACCAACTAAAAATAGGGGTTGATCAAGGACTTATTCTTTACTTATTTGGTTTCATTTACTATTGTTGATTCAATTATATGTTTGATCCTAGATTTCCTAAGGTATTGATTACTCTCTCTCAAGATTTAGTCAATTAACCCTAACTGAATTCAAAATTTTCATATTTGTAATATGTCGATTTACAAAATTTTCCCTAACATTTTCAGTTAGATCTAAAGCTATTTATTGGATAATTAAATTCTTAAACAAGGTCTCTCTTCGAATGAATATTAATTTGATAATTATGGGTCTATTAAATAGCCAACTCTCATTGTACTATTTAACATTGATTACTTTGACTCACTCTCTCGATTTATTGTCTAGTATATGCACGAATAGATATCATAAACATCTAAATATGTATTAAAACCAATAATAATCAGAGTCACAAAATAAATCCAGAATAAATCCTAATCTAAAATTTAGAACTCCATAAATGTGTTTAACCTCAAAGAATTTAGACTACACATCAAGGATAATGAAAGACCTAAAGGAAAAGAAGAAAAACTCTATTGAAGCCTTGATTTAGAAAGCTAAAATTCTTACAATTATTCTTAAGCTTCACCATGTTTGATCTATTTTGATGCAATGACTGCTACTTTCGAACAATCTCTATATTTGGAATTGCCTATAGATGTCTCCAAAAGCTTGCTCCTTTATTTTTCCTACTATAACATCTTTTTATAGTAAATTTTAGGTGTTCTGGGAGATACATGGTCATGTGCTAGACCATTTATAACTAAAAATCTCCAAAATTCATGATTCTGCACGGGTAGAGAGACTTACACGACCATAATATGACTGCTTATCCCTTATTTGATTCAAATCTTCTTTTTGTACTACATTTTCATCTGAATTCTTCTCCTTTTAGTCCATAAAGGCAATTATAACCTATAAATGCACTGGAGCAAATTAAGTACTAAATATACAATAAAAGTATAAAATATCAAGCAAAAATATATCAAATATGGTGTCTAATATATGATCAAATATACATCTATCAAACATCTTCATTCTTAAACTTTTTCTTGTCCTCAAACAAAGACAAAAACACAAATAAAAAAATTAAAAAAACACATAATCACACATTCTTGTAACATGTAATAATTATACAATAGTATCAAATTTTATGGAATCAATTTAATCTCAAACATTAATCATTCAAATTTTGCCAACGTACTAACTTGTTACTTTTAAGTTTGAGTACTTTGAATTAAATATACATATCAATCAAAATATTATCACCCTATTCATATACCCATGGCACTTGTAAGCATTCACTTATAATTAGTGATCAATCAAAAAGGTAAATTATCACTAAGTATCCTTTCATGAAAAATCTTGCTATTTTCAAATATCAGTAGGTTTATTTATTAAAACATCATTTTTTTTCTTTAACGTTAACCTAGTCTTTTGACATAAAGGCAAACACCTTATTGTGAATGTCTCCCAACTACTTAACTAGGTCTTTTTTATTTATCATTTAAGTTGGTTGGAATGTTATTATACTCTTTTGATATGAAGACAAACATTTTGTTATGAATGTCCCTTATTACTCAGCTATATCACATTATCAATTGACAACCAGCTCTATTATTAACCTAATATTTGTTTAAAAAGGGCAACCGAATATAAATTTATTTAACACATAGTTTTATTGTTATTATTATTATTAGCTTACTCCATTTCTTTTTAGTCAATTATTTTATGAAAGGTTACTAATGATGCTAACTAGTTCAACTGACTTATTATTATAAATATATAACACAAATTTCCTAAAGTGAACAAAATAGTGGTCATGTCCTAATTAACATGCATATTCATCTTAAAAGTACTTAAAACATAAAATTCACAAGTCAGTATGTCTTTACAAATTAAATAATATGTTCAAAGCTAATCTAATTCCATCAAATTCTTGCCATTGACACATTCACACAATTCACACATATGCAACAAAATGTGCTCACAATGTCAATCCTAGCTCAAAACCAACACAATCAGAAATGTAAAATTCATACACATATGACATGTTAATGCATAAAACAAGCATCCCCACACTTAAACAAAACATTGTCCTCAATGGGGAGAAACCAAACAACACACACATAAAAATAAATAGAAATAACAATAAGAAAAGTTGAGAGTAAGAAATTGCTTATGGAGATTGAGGTGGCGACGGTGTAGGTGAAGGAATTCTAACACCTTGAGCAGATAAGTACTTTACAATCTTCTTTGTGTCAAGTCACTATTTTAGTTGTTGGTGCATCATCTCTTCCATTTGTGTTTACATGGTGTTCATCCTCTCCATCATAAGCTCAATGTTTTTGGAAAACAAATTGAAGACTTTCTCCCAGCCTTCCTCTTTATCATCCTCTGTTTCTTCCTTTTTTTCATGTAACCTCTGAGCTTGCTTCCCTAACTTATAAAAACTTCAAAAACAAGAAATTTAGCAATTCAAACTACTCCATAAACATGAAAATTAAAACCTAATTACTAGAATTCAAAATAAATAACCTAACTATATAAAATTGCTAAGCTAAGGTCTTTAACTTGACCTTTCATTATTAAAAACTCAACTGAGATCAAATACGAGTGGCTTGCATCCACTCGCATTTTCCAATTTTAGTTTAGTATCCTATAAGTAAGCTATATGTTATGAGATAATAAAAAGGACATAATCAATTAAATTAAAAAATCTAAGTAATTTTAGCAATCCCTTTACGTTAACAAACTATCAACAAAATTGGGAATGATGAAACTCTCTAAATCTTCAATGGAATCAAACAATTTGTGTTGTAGGAAGGTGAATTGCTCATCTTCTCTTACAATCACCCATGTCCCCTCTTCTGCTTTTGCTTCTTAAACGGGGACTTTTGTATATTCCTCAAACTCTATATCTTTTGTCTCCAGATCCTCTTAACTTCTTCAAAGTTCTCTATGATAGATCCATCCATTATGCCTATTTTCATGCAAGAGCTACTATTTTTGCATGTTTTAAGATTTTGTTCACATTGAACTCCACATGCTTATCACCAATCCTAAGAAGCAAGTGACCTTCATAACCATCTATTAATGTTCTGCTAGTGTTCATAAATGTTCATAAATGGATGTCAAAGATAAGTAGACAATTCTTGTCCTCTTCGAAATCTCGAACCATAAAGTCCACAAGAATAATGAACCTGTCCACCTTCACGATAACTTCTTCCACCACACCAAACTATTTATTAATAGATTGATCTGCCAATTGAATAAGCAACAAAGTTGTCTTCATATTGCCTAGCCTTAGCTTCCTAAAGACTGACAAAGGCATAAGGTTAATACTTACACCTAAGTCACACTGACACTTCGCAAATTCTAAGTCACCAACTACACAAGGTATCATAAAGCTCCCTGGATCCTTCTATTTGGAAGGTATATGACTAGTGATAATGGAGCTACAACTTTCAGTTAATGCTACCATTTAGTTATCTTCCCAATTCCGTTTTCTTGATAATATATCTTTTAAGAACTTAGCGTAATTAGGCATGCGTTCCAATGTCTCTATAAAAAATAAGTTAAAGGAGAAATATACAGTTCTTTATCCTTCTTCTTCTTTTCTTGGTCCTCTATAGGATGAGTTTTAGCCTATTTATCCATTGGTGCTTTGAGCTCCTTCCTACTCCTAAGTGTGATCTCCTTGAGTTGCTCCCTTAGATTTACTTCAATATTACTTAGGAGACTCCCCACACTTCTTATAGACAATGCATTCACAAGTTAGCCCATTTGAATCTCTAAATTGTGAATAGAAGAGGCATGATTCTTAAGTACTTACCCTAACTTCCCTTCCATCCTTTGTTGGGCCTTATCCATACTTATGAGCTTATACATGAGCTTATCCAGTTCTGAATCGCTTGTATTAGAATTGTCTTATTGAAATCTAGGTAGACCTTGATTTCTTAATTGAGTGTTGCATTGTTAGACTAAGAAAAATTTAGATGGTTTCTTCACCTAGGATTGTAAGTGATTGAGTATGGGTTATTCCCTCCTCCTTTACCAAACTGTGTGCCCATGTAGTTGAGTTGCTCTTTATTATTGTTTTCCATTAAGAAGTCATTAGTGGTAATATGATTATCTTGTCTGCATAATTCGTATCCATGCTAAATTACTTTTATTGAAGCTGATGAGGAGGCTTTTAGGTTATTCAATTATTTTGTTAAATTGAAAATTTTAGCTTGTACTGATTTCACTGAGTCAACAACAATGACTCCCTTTTAATCTCAAAAGGTTGACTATTGTTTGCTTCTGTCTAACGTCCAAAGACAACTATTATTTACCATCTCCTTTAGCAAATCCTCTTCTTTCTCAATTGTTTTCCTAATTAGGGATCCTCCAAAAGCTACGTTTATGTTGCCCCTTGTGGGTGGATTAATTCCCTTGTAGAAAGTTTGTAATAGGAATCCCTTTAGTAGATTGTCGTGAGTACATCTCATTTGCAAATCCTTGTAACGCTCTCATACTTCATATAATGACTCCTTGTTATTTTAATGGAAATTTTTTTATCTCCTTAATCAACCTCATTGTCTTTGTTAGAGGGAAGTATTTTTCTAGAAACGCACATACCAACTGCTCATATGTCATGATGTTGTTTGGGTTTAGGGAATGATACCACGCTTTGGTTTTATCCTTGAGTGTGAAGGAAAAAAGGCTCATACTAAAGGCATCTTCTAATATATTATTATATCATAAGGTATTACATATTTCTAAAAGGTTTACTAAATGAGCATTAGCATCCTTATAAACCAACTCGTAGAACTATAAATTGGCTTGCAACATATTCAGCAATGTTGGTTTGATCTCAATTGAAGTTTGCACTAATGGTTGGGTGATACCTTGTTATGCAGCATTGAATCATGGCCTCATAAAGTCCATAAGGGTTCTTTGTTGATTTACGTGATTATATTCTTCTGTCATTGTTCTTTCAATCTCTTCTTAGCATCTCGCTCTTTGGATTTTTATTTCTTATCTTGTAATGTGAAAACCTAGAGTCTCTTCGATCGTGCTTGAAATTTGAGTACTTCTTATGTTCATACAATTGCAAAGGCACAAGAATGGAAAATTTTGCTTAAATCAAAAGAAGTTAAATAGTTCTAATGCTAAATCTCTAGCAACGATGCCAAAAACTTGTTGAGCAAATTTTATATCAAATAATAAAAACCCTCACTACTCGCAAGATACAAATCCTAACTTGTAGGATAGGAGGTTATCATTCCCATGAGGATTAGACACTAGCTAACAATTTGAACCTAACTTTGTCTAAGGGATTCAAAAATTGATGCAAACTTAATTTAAATAATATAAATTGAAACAAATAAATAAAACAAAGCAAGTAACAAATAATAATGAGTTGCCAATTAAAACTAGTGGTTGATCAAGATTAAGTACTTAGGACTTATTCTTTCCATATTTTGTTTCTTTTAATATTTTTGATTCAATTATGTGTTTGATCCTAGATTTCCTAAGGTATTAGTTACTCTCTCTCAAGATCTAATCAATTAACCCTAATTGAATTCAAAATTTCTAAATTTGCAATCTCTCGATTAACAAAACTTTCCATTAAGTTTTCAATTACATCTAAAGCTATATATTGGATAATCAAATTTTGAAACGAGATCTCTCTTTAAATGATTATTAATTTGATAATTGTGGGTCTATTAAATTGCCAACTTTCATTGTACAATATAATACAGATTACTTTTGATTTACTACTCTCTCAGTTTTTTATCATGTATATGCATGAAAAAATTATCACAAACATATGAATATGTATTGAAATCAACAATAATCAAAGTCACAAAATTAATCCAGAATAAATCCTAATCTAAAATTTAGAGCTCCATAGACATGTTTAACACCAAAGAATTCATATTACACATCAGGGATAATGAAAGAACTAAAGGAAAAGAAAACAAACTAAGCCTTTTTTAGTCTTTTATATTAGAGGCCTCTATATTTGAGAAAATGCTTTAATTTTACTCTTAAATATCTAAAGTTCTCTTATAATAAGGTAAGATTTGTATCCATTGATATTAATATCCTAGATTTCTTTAACCAATTCCATTAATCCTTCCTTGTTGGAGAGAAAGTTGAAAAACCTGAAAGGCACATTAAGCTTCCACATTGGAGAAAAGTCATGGATCTCTAGATAAGAATGGTTAGAGCATTGGGGTAATCCGATCATAACATGAGAGTTAGGGAAGCACCTCATCCAACTTTGATTAGCCAGGATTCTATGAACTTTTTTCCTGATTGAGGCCCAAGATTTTTTCTTATTTCTCTAGGTGAAAAGAATCCATTAAACTTCAAGTCAATGACCTCCAATTTGGTATTCACTTTATCTAGTTACATGCCCAAATTGGAATAATTTACCTTGTCCCCTTAAGCTTTAGAAGGAAGCAATACACAATTGAAGTTACCTACTATAATCCAAGGATTTGAAATTGAGTTGTTAATGCACGATAGATCTTCCCATAATTTGGTTTTATGAAATTCAAATTTGGAAGCATAAATAATAAAAACATTAAGGAAATGTCTAAATCTTCTAGCTTACAACTAAGATGCACACACTGATCTAAGTTTCCTAATAATGTAACTTTAACTTTCTCCCTATTGTAACCAATTAAAATTCTACCATTATAATGATGTTAATAGTTAGAACCAAAATCCCAGCTCTTCCCTAGAAATCTCATTGATTTCTAAAGTTTATAGGCCTTTATTTTAGTCTATATCTATCCTACAATGATAGGGTGTTTCTCCAAAATGATGTCTTTTATAGCTTGCCTTTTAAAGGGCTCATTTATACCCCTAATATTCCATAAAAAATCTTTTATAGCTGAGGGCACCATTCATTCATTCCCTTTTGGTTTCCTTCTCATCCTACCTAACTTTCTTATAAGAGTTGGAGTTAACTCAAACTATTCATCTGAATTCTAAGGTTTTTCAATAGTTAGTGCCTCCTTCACAATTGAATTATGATTAGGTCTGAATCCAGTCCTTCTACCCCTCTCTCCACCCCTATTTCCTTCAATTTATCTTTAAGAGCTGGGATAAAGTCTTCATGAGCATCATGAATTCCCTTACACTTGTCTATCAGTTTCTTTATTTGTTCATTTCTTGATTTATCTTCATATGCAAGTGAAACTGGATCCTCTTCAATTCCCATGATTTCAAGGTAACTGCCAAATACAAATTTCTTACCTATTGGTTTCTATTCTTTTTCTCATTTGTGGTTTCCAATTGAACAAAAGGTGAACTTTAACATTATTTAATTCCCCATCTAGATCTAGTTTCATTATAGGCCAAACTTCTGGTAGATCCTCCTTTAAATTCACCTTTTCACATATCCTTACAAAAAACAATTTCAAGCTTGGCAGTAGCAGAAACAAAGGTAATTCGTTTCCCTAAAAAACTTATAAGGAAGTTTAGTCCATCTAAAGTCCAATACTCTAGTGGAATATTGTGAAAGTTAATCCACAATTTTATGGTTTCTATGCTAGATTTATCAAGTTCAACTCTAGGAACCTATTTTTCAACAAACATTGGTTATCCCCCAATGTGCCATAGCCCAGCTTCCATTACGTACTAAATGTGTGATTGTCTATGAAATGGAAGAGGAAATCTTCCATAAGCAAGACCTTATTCAGCCCTTTACTTCCCCATCTGATTTGTGCCTAGTTTTGAGTCTATAAAAATGCAAGTCTTTTATTAAGAAAGTAACCTACCATCATATTTCTCCAATATTTTCCCCCTCCTATAGCATCTCTAATGGAGGAGAGATAATGCCTTGATTAACGGTTGAAAGGTAGTGTTTTGGCTTATTTCTTAAATTGCCAAGGCTACCATATTGCTCTAGGTTTTGTATTTAATGTTTGCATTGATTATCGTAGCTTCATATGGAGTGGGAAATTGACTTATCCCCAAGGCATAGGAGGATGGAGAACCCCCGAGGTGCCTCCTATAGAGGCATCTGTAAGCTACCCCAAAATAGAAATGTACTATTTCTTTAACAGCCACTTGCCAAAAGCGAAAATATCAAACCTTCTTCAAAATTGCCTTTGAATCACCTCAAAATTGCCTTTGAAATGCCTACCACATCCCTTCCATTTTGCTTGATTTCCTTATAGAAATGAGCTATTCAACTAGACTACTAAATTAAATAGAAGTAGTTGAAGGTAATCACCAAAAGATCACCCTTTAAAGCGTGAACTTGCTTGTTTAGCTCTCAATCAAGTTCCAAGGGTATGACATGTTTGAGTTGCATAATAAGTGAACTTTATATGCCATAATTTTTTTGCTTATGAAAATTATAAGATCCTTAAGAATGACATCTCTAATATTGTATTAATGTTGGAAAAGCCTCAAATTTCTTTCTCTTCGAAGAGTATATATAGTGTTTCCTAAAAAAACTTGTACATTAAGCGATCTTCATTGTAAAGGTTGATAGGATTACTGGACCATTGAATGAAATTATTTCATTTTTTTTAGGGATAAGAAAGTTACCTATTTGCAACATAATCCTTTATATGAATCCAGAGAAGATACAGTGGAAGAAGATGTGATTAATAGACTCCTCTTCTTTCCTATACAAAGAGTGTATTTTAGAGATGCTTAAAAAACCCTTAATTCTATTATTTAAGGACAACTTGTATTTGATGCCACATGAATCGAGGGGACTGATGTCTCATAAAAGCCTGCATGAAGAACTAGAGAAGTGTCTAGGTGAGGTTTTATTCCACCTTATTTCATCCTTCTTGTCAAGTGTGAAAGAAAAGTTAATAAGGAAAAGTGAGAGAGTAGAGCTGGGTAGAGAATGAATAGCACTAGGTTTGCTGTTGAGCACATCTCTAGCTAAAGTTTCCACTAGGATATAAATATGTAAGGGGATTAATTCAATGGATTCCCTAAGAGGACCAAAATTGGTTCAATTATTAAACCAAAAAATCGTATAAACTCCATCTCCAACCTTGTGCAAATTATCTTGTCTGACCAAGTCCCTCAACTCTAATTATTGAACCATAGTCTAAGAGCAGTTGTTGCTCCTTTGTAGTCAAAAAATTAATCCTTTTCAAGTAGCACACATGTATCCATTTGAGCCAAATGAAATATTTGTTGAATATAAGTCTCTAAAGTCTCTTAATCATCATTACTCTATTGGTGATCTTGATTGAGTTAACTCCTAAGCCTCTCTCTTCCTTAGGCACTAATAATTCTCCCCATTTGACCTTAGATATAGGGTGTTTCTTAGAGTCTCCTATCTATAAAAATCCTCTCAAAATCTTATTTAGCAATTCATAATGGAATCATGAGATAAGAGGACTAATGCATATGTAGAATATTTAATACAAAGTTAATGAGTTAAACATCGAAGCTAGAAATAGGTTTTTGTTATACTAACTCCAAATTCTCCTATGGATCTTCTCTTTCAGTGGGAGAATTCATTTTAAGAAGGTTTCTTTACTGAGATAGGAATCCCAAGATAAGTGAATGGAGGCTTTTGAGCTTTAAATATGTCATTAAAGAAAATCAAATAAGCTGAATGATGAGAATTCAGTGATACAAACAATTGGTGTTTTAATTTATTAATAGAAAGCCCTAAGAGTTCCTTAAACATGTTTGGTGCAATCGTAAGGGCACAGAAGGAGTTGTCATCTACTTTAGAGAAAAGAAAGAGTTCATATGCAAAGATTAAGCTACTTAACCTCGGCTTCGGGGAATCTAAAAGCTTTGAATATGTTAATGATTAATTTTCAATCATTAGAATCAAACACCTTATGGAAGTTAATTTGGAGGGTACAATTCTTACTAGAATGCTTCCTATTATATCCTTTAAAGAGCTTTTAATCAATTAAAATATTGTCACCAATCACTTTATCTTTTCTGAATGCTCTTTGAGTGTAATTAAAGTATTTAAGAAGAATTTCCTTCCGTCTGCATGCTGTATATTTAAAGGTAAGCTTGTAAACTATGTTATAATATGGAATATGCCTAAAATTATTTGAAAGAGGGAGAGGAATTCACTTTAGGAAAGAGGCAAAGGAAGGT
The DNA here is from genome assembly GCA_027478405.1 of Erythroxylum cassinoides. NCBI lineage: Eukaryota > Viridiplantae > Streptophyta > Magnoliopsida > Malpighiales > Erythroxylaceae > Erythroxylum > Erythroxylum cassinoides. The sequence continues at coordinate 43,203,326 of JANIPM010000008.1, read as the reverse complement.
TTTATTGTCTTTCTTCAATATTTTACCACAACTAAGAAACTCTAAGACATTATCTGTCAAAAAGGTTCAAGAAAAAGTTGTTCATTCCATCAAGGCCAAGAGCCTTGTTGGGGTGAAGAGAAAAGATAGCTTCCTTCACATTTGTGGCATAAAATAGTTTCATCAGGAGATCAAATTCTTGATAAGAAATAATCTATTTGATTATCGATTTCAAAGTATGTATAGAAGAGTGGTAGCATGTTAGAGAATTAAAAGAGTTAGAGAGAAAATTGAAAGCCTATTACATGAGCTCCTTTTATGTATCAATTTGGATCCTTTAGTAAGAGAAATTAATCTATTATTATTCCTTCTACCAAAGATTGAGTTGTGAAAATAGGAAGTATTACTAGCACCCTCTAACAACCAATTGATTCTAGATCTCTATTTCCAAATAAAGTAGTTGTGTTCAATTACTTGAATATAATTTTTTCACCTTGGAGAGCATTCCTTTTTACTATCATTTTAAACTTATTAATATATTACAAATTATGAAATATATATAATAAGTTAATATATCATTAATTAATAATAAAAACACATTGCATATTAGCTATTTGTTTATAATTCTTATATAAGTAATGATATGTAAAACTAATAAATAAAAATATTTTCACAATTTTATGTATTTATAGTAAAAATAAATAAAGTT
>JANIPM010000008.1:43166900-43180540 GCA_027478405.1 Erythroxylum cassinoides | reverse complement strand
GTGAAAACAATAATGTTCCTACAATTATATGGCTTGCTAGGAAGTATAAGTCCTTAAGGAAGTTTATAAACTAAAAAGGGCAATGTGTGAGAACCATACACAGTCTTGAAGGCACCTTTATCCAACACCTCATGATACTGTACCACAAAAGGGGAACAGATGGAAATTAATGACTATACAAGGAAAAACAACCACTTCCATAAGGGAAAAAAGAACAAAGTTCAACAAACTTTCTTTAAACGTCAATGCCAAAGACTTGATAAATGACGAAGTTATCAAAACTAGGCCTTGTAATACTCACTTATAATGCAATATCAAGACGTTGACAAAGTTAAAGCAACATTTAGAAATAATCTTCAGCATCACAGGGCTCAATTACTTTCCTCAGCCTAAGTACTGTATAATTCTCCCCCAACCCATAGCATGTTAGAAACTCCAAATATGTGGGAAATGGTTAAAGTCCAATATCAAAAAACCAACAAATGAACCATCATAAAGTATAAAGACTGGGTGCTTATCTTAACAAAAATCCAATTTTTTTCAAGCCCCAGTGCATTTATTTTAACAGCATGTAACCAGGATGCCAATCCTATGCACACCAAATTAAACATGCCATAAACACAATATAAACCAAATAAAAATTACAAACCAGGAGCATTACGAAAAGGGATTGTGAAGTTACCCGAACATATCTACCATTAGGATCTTTTTCTACAAAATCAGCCCCCGTATCAGGAGGCTGCATAGCCGAGCAAGTTCCATTATTCAAAGCCAACATAAATCCAGTTGTGTCCCCAACAACAATAAGTCTCATTCCTGCCAATTACCAAACACCAACAGGCAAGCGAAAAAGGGACAAAACAGACTTGACAACAGCTACTTTATGGTCTAAAAGACAACTACTTAGGACAACACATAAACGAAGAATCAAAGCAAGCATCGCGAAAGACAAAGACAGATACTTTGAGGTCTTTTCTTGGAGAAGGCTTCGGGCGCGATGGAGAAGGAATCGAATGCCAAAATACGCAAGGGGACTCGGTATTCGACGGTGACGTTTCCTCCCTCTTGAGTAAATGAACCTAACCAATTCATAACCCCAAATCCCGCTCCTTTATATCTCCCTTCCATCATCAAACCAAACCTAGTACAACCCAATCCTCCATGATGGTCATCCTTATGATACAAAACAAATACCCAGTACCAAGAATGAACCTACGAATCAAAAGATGCGAACTTTTCCACTATTTAGCCAGAAAAAATTCGACCTTTTTAGAAATCCTAAGACCCTTTGTGAGTTGTGGATGATTGATGAAACATAAAAGATGGGATGAAGGTGAAACGTGAGAGTGGAAATGGAGTTAGGCTACATAAATGAGGTTCAAAATTTGGGCGGAGAATTGGAAATTAGGTGTGCGTAATATAAGGTAGAGATAAACACTTGTATGGTAAGTTATTAAGCTCCAAGAACTTCCATCTTTGTTGTGTCTCGGAATAGATTTTGGTTGTTGATTCTGGAAGCGGCACCGCTTCTGTTCACCTCTTCCCTAGTTGCAACAATATTAAATAGACATTAACTATTTGAATTTTTATTGACAAAAGTTTTCGTCATAATAAGTACATAGGCTTTTAATAACAAAGCTTAGTGATAAAAGAAATTTTGATAATTTAATTATGAAGGTACTAAATTGTCACAACCCATTATATTAGTGATACAAAATAAATAATCACAGTTAATCCAAACAATAGTATCAATCAATTGCTTTGTCACAACAAACTTCATATCTGTGACAAAATAATACTTAGGCACACAAAAATTGTTACTAAATTACAAATGGTAGTGACCATAGTTATAGTTTGGTGATTGTGACAATATTAAGTGGAAACTAATTAATTGAAATTTATTGACAAAAGTTTTTGTCACATAAGTACAATATTGTGTAACGATAAACCGTTTTGTCACAATAAGAAAAAATATTAGTGACCAAACTATGTTTTGTTACAACAAATAGAAAATATTGGTTACCAACATATGTTTTGTCACATATGTTAGGCTTTTACTAACAAAATTTAGTGATAACATAAATTTTAACACTATTAATATATTAATAGTGACAATTTAACTGTGAAAGATACTAAATTGCCACAATTATCATTGTATTAGTGACAAAAATATAAATCATCACAGATAATCCAAACAATAGTGTCAATCAATTGTCTTGGCACTAAAAAATTTTGTATTTGTGATGACAAAAATAGTTAGTCACAATAATATTGTCACTAAATTACGAATAGTTGTGACCGTAGTTATAGTTCGGTTATTGTGACAATATAAAGTAGGCACTAATTAATTGAATATTTATTGACAAAATTTTTTGTCACAATAAGTAAAATATTGTGTGACGATTAACCATTTCGTAACAAAAAGAAAACAATATTAGTGACCAAACTATGTTTTGTCATAACAAATAGAAAATATTAGTTACTAACATATGTTTTGTCACAATTACAATTTATTTCAGACAAGATTATTTTGGCGCCAAATTGCATTGGCTTTTAATAATAAAACTTAGAGATAAAAGAAAAGTTGCACTATTAATATATTAATAGTGACAACTTAATTGTAAAAGATACTAAATTGTCACAATTACTATTGTATTGGTGACAAAAAAAATCATCACGGTTAATCGAAACAATAGTGTCAATCAATTGTCTTGTCACAAAACACCTCATATTTGTGATGAAACAATAGTTAGTCACAAAAAATGTCATTAAATGTCTTAACTTTTGTAGCGATTTCTATTTCCAATATCCACAAATCATATATAAACAATTTATGTTTCCAACATCCACAAATCATACATAATTTCATTTCCATTTCTAATAATTTTTAACATTTTCTATTTCCATTTCCAACAATTTTCAACAATTTCCATTTCCATTTCCAATAATCAAAATATATTCATAAAACAATTTCCATTTCCAACATCCACAAATCATACAAAAACAATTTTCCTTTCCAACATCAACAAATCATACATAAACAATTTCCATTTCTATTTTCATTTCCATCATTCACAAATCATACATAAACAATTTCTATTTCCAACATTCACATATCATATATAATTTCATTTCTATTTCCAACAATTTTCATTTTCATTTCCAACAATCACAATACATTCATAAAACAATTTTCGTTTCTAACAGCCTCAAATTATACATAAACAATTTCTATTTCCAACATTCACAAATCATACATAATTTCATTTCCATTTTCAACAATTTTTAACAATTTTCATTTCCATTTCCAACAATTTATATTTCTAATTCCAATAATCACAATACATTCATAAAACATTTCATTGCCAACATCCACAAATCATACATAAATAATTCCTATTTTCATTTACATTTCTATTATCCACAAATCATGCATAAACAATTTCTATTTCCAAAATTCACATATCATACATAATTTAATTTCCATTTCTAAAAATTTTGAACAATTTCCATTTCTATTTCCAATAATCACAAAACATTCATAAAACAATTTTCATTTCCAACATCCACAAATCATACATAAACAGTTTCCAACATCCACATATCATATATAATTTTATTTCTATTTCCAACAATTTCCACTTCTATTTCTAATAACCACAATACATTCATAAAACAATTTCAATTTCCAATATTCACAAATCATACATACATAATTTCTATTTCCAACATCCACAAATCACATATAAATAATTTCCATTTCCAACAATACATTCATAAAACAATTTTCATTTCTAACAATTTCAATTCAAAGTTTCAAGCATGAGGATCAAGTTAAAGGGTATGATATGATTCACATAAATGCCAAATAATAAATGGCATATCTTATACAATTGTTCATACACATCTATTCATAACATGATGATCAAATTGGAAGATATATTCATAACATGAGGATCAACCGATCAAGTTAAAGGATACAACTTCTTTGGAAATGGTTTTTTTCTTATTTAAAGCTTTGAATATTCTTTTTATTTCTAACAAACCATAATATTATATATATCATTCTATATTTCATTCTTAAATATATAAGTTAATTTTACAATTTTTAATTTTTATTAATAAGTCTAAGTATAAATGAAAACCTTCAATAACAACACATTTTATTAATTACCAAATAATTTAAGTTCAACATATTTTATACTCAATTAATTATTTATCTAAAACTAATACCCAAATAGGCAAATACTATCATTAACTACAACCGAAGTATTATTAATTTCCAATTGTATAATTTTATACTCAACTAATTTTTTACCCTAAGGCAATACCCAAATATTAAAAATAAATTACAATTTGATTTACAACTTACAAGTTACAAACTTACAACGTTAATTGTCAATTAATGATTTAAGTTTTTACAATTTTACAACTTTAATAACTTTAATATTATCAGTTTATGTTTATGTATGTTTTAAATTTAAGTTGTTTCCAACTTCAACTTTCAACTTTTAGAATCAATATTCAATATTGTCCTGCATTTCATAATTTTCATTCATCCAAAAACTTATCATAAATTACAAATCATACATAAACCAATCTTTATTCATTTAACATAACAACCAAAGTCATCAAACAACTCATTTATCAATCATCACCATGATATTAATAATTCCATTTCCAATATTCAAATCACAATTGACAAAACAAAACCATGAATGTGATCATTCAACAATTCAATTCTAATATCCAATCAATTCAGATACACGCAAATTGCACATCAGAAAATTAACTTCCAACATCCAACCAATTCATAAATCCATCATCCAATTCCAATATAACATAATAACAAATGCAATTAAGCAGGAAAAATTCAAAAACAAAAAAAGCACACCAAAAACACTTCGGTTCAGAGGGTCTTCGAGTTGGCTGACGAGTCAGAGGCGCCCGATGGCTTCCGGTTTAGATGTGCCTGATTTGCAACCTTTTCTCCTCCTTCAGACGTTCAGTGGCGATTGGCAATGACGTGGGTGGTCCCCATGGAGGAAGGCTGAAGACGGTGGCGTCTTCGGGGGACACCAAGGGAGGAGCCAAGGAGGATGATGGAAGGAGCAGCACCGTCAGAGAGGGGCCAATCAGTCGAAGATGAAGAGGAGAATGAGAGAGAGAGAACAGCGACGGTGGTGAGTGAAGACATGAGATTCGGTGAGAGAGAGGAAAAAATGAGAAGGAAGAAGGTTTAGGACTCGGGAGAGTGGAGAAGACAGAGACTGTGAGGGCGGACGATGTGAGAAAAAACAGAAGACGGCAACGGTGAGAGGGAGAGAGAAAAAAATAGAGATGAGAAGGAGGAGAAGGTTCGATATGTTTTCCGAAAATTAGGAGATCACAGTATTATACATACCGGCCGGTATCGAATAAAAAACGCTGATATCGACCAGTATTCAAGGCCGGTATTGATGGAATGAATACTGTTCCATTTTCAGCTAGTACGTACCGGCCGTTATTGAATGGTATCCATAGAAGAGACCTATCAAGTAATGATATCTCTATTACAGAAAATGGATGCGAACAGTCGCTTTACTTCCTTTGTGTTTTGGGTTGGCACCTGTTTTCCTCTGATCTGATGAACTGAGCAACATGTAAAGCCAAAAATGCTAACAAAATATGTGTTAAAGAAAGTAGCATACCTCCTCGCCTTTCAGTCATTCAATCTGTATAAAGATTTACAAGTTTCGAGTTAAATGCATAGAAAGAGCTTATTAAATCCAACGGAAGTTTAAGCTTCCCAAGTAATCAAACAACTCCCAGAACAAGAATACCAACAATGAATAAAAAAGGATTAAATGACTAAAGTGACTTAATCACATTGCCCCTTCTATCCAAAAAAGAAATTACCATGCCCTGAATCGATTGTCTCATAACTTCCAACTTCTCTGGTAATCCGACCGTGTAGTGCAATTGTAACAATCTAATATAGATTCGTTTGGAAGGTGAAAAGTGAAATTATTAGCTGAAATCAATTAAGATTCTAATTTAGAAGTGATGATACCTTGCATGTCAGTAATTACTTTTCCATTTCTTTCTGTTTTCGCTGTTAATTCTTCAGATATTCATAAACAAATTTCAGTTTTTATCAAATTACATATAAACTCCTGAACTGAGTTTAAACGTGCATGAAAAGTAAAAATAAAAACCAAAAGCGAACATGATCAACTACTCTGAGCTACAATGATGGAAGTCCGGTCAACTGAATTTTCAAGTTTCAGTATATTGTGTTCTGAAAGCTCGAGAAAGAGGAATTCCATCTGCTTCTCAGATTAACATAAACTCCTTATGGTATTATCCTTTTCCTTCTAATGACATACCATATGATAATGTCACTGGACAACAAACTAGTTCCTTTTTTTCCCTTCCTCATAAGAAACAGGTAGCCAGCACCTGTTAATGGATTCCAAAAGTTAGGTAGGCTTCTGACATTTACATTGATAGATCGCGAACAAAATTTGCAGAATTGACCGACCCAAGAACATTTACCAATTGATGTTTTAAAGGGCTCTAAAACCAACAAGACTATTTCCAATCTCCACCCTAGCACTCCTCGTTTATATCTGAAGTTGGAGGATTCGTTTGTGTACTATCTTTACAGCTACTTTTACAACTCATCCCCACCCTCACATAATTGCTTGACCAGCATCCTCTAAGCTGCATGTGCATGAGAGGTAAATCATAGGACGTGCTCTTCTCTGGTGCAAAATGACATCCCATAACGTCGCCGTCAAAACTGATGAGTGAGTGCGGTTGAATAGTGACAAACCAAGCGGACACCTTGAAATGCACCAAACTACGGAGGATGTCTCTGCTTCAATCGTCATCTTCCATCCGTTTAACATGTGTGCAACTTCAAACTTCAATCGCACATGCACTAACATAAATAGATAAACATATACAATAAAGGAATGCACATAAAAACAATGGTAAGTCTCAGGATGAAGACATCTGTTTGTTCGGAGATTATCAATAACAAAAGGAAGAACCTCATAAAACTTTTTAACTCGGTTTCACTAAATAGTTAACCGGAATTCAAAATAAACCAATGCCATCCAAGTACTACGTGAAAACACATTGAGGTCCTTCCAATTTGTCAGCAATTGAAAACTTGCAACAAATCCAAATGAATTTGGATTACGGTTGAGGAGGGCAAATTGCACCAAGTTTTTTTCACATGTTAAAGATGATTCTAGCTACAATCACAAATCAGACTAACAACTCCTACTTGTAACTAAAGTTTGTAAAGGATCTGGAAGGAACCTTCAATCATGAAAGTTAATGAAGCAAAACGAATCAGAAGTTATGCAGAAGCAAACAAGTAGTTCACAGGAGATATCAGCACAAGTGAGATAAAGCACAAAAAAGCTCACCAGCACATATACTGACTGCATGTTGAGCACTTCTGCAAGCTTCACATGGGAGGATAATTGCTGGAAAATCCACCAACGGGTAAGTCAGCAGATGCTGATCTCAGAGATTGATCACCGAATGACTTTCGTCCAGCCCCAGATATATGCACACACATTTCATACTTGCTAACAAGTTCAAACATGCAGATATCCCCAATCTGTAGACCATTATCACGAGCAAATGCCATCCAACCTCCACAGAAAGTATGTACAGCTCTACCTTTGGAGTCTGGGACTGAATTAACTTTCCAACAATCCCCTTGGAAATTGCGGAGTAGAATCTCTGTTTTGAGGTTGGGAAGATATGCCATAGAAAATTGGTGAGGAATTTTCTGCAAAATGGTAAGTAGTCAGTAGTAAGTAAAAGCAGACTACCACAGTTCAAAGATCAATCACAAAGTTCTGCTCGTGCATTATAATGTTGAGGAATTCTAACAACCTTTGAGGAATTGAAGTTATGCCATTGAAGACAAGAAACATTAGTTGTACACCCAGAAAGATAAGCCCAAATTGGTAATAACATATTGTGCTCATTTTTGCCAATATCGTCTAGAAATTCTGAATCCATTTTCTCTAAGCTGTAGGTCGTAATTGTGATCCCCTAGCATTTGAAAATTCAACCCAAGACATTACTGAAGGAACAATAGTGCAATCAAATTGTTTAATCATGCAACTGCAACTCCTACATTAATCATTAGTCAAAAAGAAAATAATTAAAATAAAAAGGAAATAGGATATTCACTCACTAGAGTGTATGAACCACTGACATTGAACTTCCTCATGATTCTAACAAAATTGGGAAAACCTGAGGTAAATGATCTGGCTGCTTTTGCTTCATCAAGTGCCAACAACATCCTCAGACCAGTTTCCATTTCTGCATTGCATTGAATATCAATTAATGTTCCATGATTCACCATATATATCATACAGAAAGAACTATTTAAATGAATCAAAGGTACTTAAAACAGCAGAGGTTTTCCTTAAGACTCAAAATAAGGGTTTATATTCAACACGGTGCAAATTCTGTGAAGATAGTAAAAGTTATGACTAAATGCAAAATAAAGTAAACAAGTATACTCAGAAATCCAAATTTTCAAGTAGATCCATTTAAACATAGCTTAATATTCACATTCAGTTTGTAATTGATCTTTAAACACAAAACCAAGACAAAAAGGATCAAATCTTACCGTGCTTATTATTGCCACTTATCGACTGTGGACCAAGCACAAAGCTGGCACAACCTTTCAGGCCATTGTCGTACTTTTTGGTATGAATTGCTTGGCTTTTCCTTGTCCTTTTCTTATCACATGTCTCTGCTTTCTCGATGATTTTGGAATGGACATCTAAAGCATGTCTTCTTGATTTCTTTGAAGAAGTTTCACTTTTAGGTGATGTATTAGCAGCTCCAGTATTCATCCCATTAGAAAAAGCTTTTCCACTTTGGTTTTCTGGACAATCCTTTCCAACTCGAAGAATAAAAACGCGCATTTCAAGTTTACAAACAAGCTCAAAGATACAAATGTCTCCCACCTTGATGTCATTATTACGGACAAAAGTCATCCAGCCACCACACAAAGTATGACTTGTATGCACTCTCGTAGTTGGTACAGAATTCACAGTCCAAGAAGCCCCTTTGACAGTGCGGAGGACAATTTCAGTTCTGCAATTTGGAAGATGCGCCATTGAGAACTTGTATGGTATATTCTGCACAATAGACAGTGAGCCTGATTGACCATATAACCAGATAACCAAATGGAAAAAAAAATATCTTTTCTGAGGCATGAACATCAATTAACAAATGGTTAAGAAACAGTCTAGGAATCCAAGAAAACGTCACAAGTACAATCGCAAGGGAAGACCAATCACATCAACACTAAATGATTGAAGTCCTCTAGTTAAACCGCATAACAGAGAGATAGATAACTAACTTACCAAAGTATATGAACCACTGATGTTGAACTTTTTCATGATCCTCACAAAGTAAGGATAGGATGAGATAAAGGATTCAGCAACTTTTTTCTCACGTTCCAAAAAAGTTGACATTGGGCCTCTTTCAGGCAGATTCAACTCATCATCTTTTCCAATTCTTCTCCGTGTGGTTGCCTCTTATTCAAAATCTAAGCACATTTCACCTAGGATAAAGACGGTGATTCCACACAGTTATATTTAATATGGATATAAGTACAAACATTTCTGAGCTAATAGCAGGAAGATATGTTTCAGTTAATAGTACAAAAAAATATATTAAACCCTTCTGATTGGAGAAAATTCCATCAACGGATGGAATTATGCCTAAGCTACAGCCTAATGTGTAAAGATGAAAGAGGGAAATAAAAAAAGAGATCCATAAAATTTTGTAAGGGAAGAAATGAAAAGCACGAATCGAAGTGTACTTTCCAACTAGCAAGTAACTGAAGATCAAAAAACTACTTGCGGATTGTTGAATTAGCACTTTCTCTTAAAAGAAGAAAACTGCAAATTCTTGTCTGTAAAAGCGCTAGAATGATAATTATCTTTCTTACCTGGCTTTCCATGGCCAGAATTCAGTTGAGAGGGCATGGCGGGACTGTTAAGTAAACTACCATATCGAACAATCTCCTCCGGGTACCTTGCAATAGTAATTGCGTCATCATGCTGACATGTTTCTTTGGTAGAAACGACTACCCCAGTTCCCTTCTCATTCTCAGCAGAATATAAAAGAAAGTCAAAGCAGCTTTCCTTAGCCTTCTTGGCACTACATTCAGATATTTCACCTGAAAATACGCCTTCTTCCTCCCTTCCTCTTTTCCGACAAGACTTGCCAAGCTCTTCACTGCATTTAGAATGAAATGCGGACTCTTTCTCACAAGCACTCTGATCAAAAACTTGCACAGTGAAACACAACCCCCCATCATATCTGAAAACCAAAAGGTCACCACATGCAATAAGATGGTCCCTCACAAACGTTGGCCATCCATGATCAAGGAATACATCATCATCATTCTTCACTAACTGAACAGACCAAACGTTACCGCTGGGACCCACTAAAGAAACAGACCCACTTGTCCTCCCTTCCATATGTTTCATGAAACTCACTGGAATTTTCTGCCCAGCAAAAATTAACGCTGTCAACAATCAACATACAACAGACGACCATTAAATGTCATGACCATTAGTTAGTCAGTACTCAATTTACTTTTAGTTACTTTTTTTTACAGTTTCACTACCAAAAACCCGAATTTGGAACAAATGCAGAGATAATAACCCACTATACTTCCACTTTAGAACCGTAATTACATTCCACAATCACATAACAAGTAGAACATATCAAAGAAGAAACAAGTTCGAAAAGAAAATAAAAGCAATGAAACAATAACGATGAAAATAATAGGAAATACCAGTCTGGTGGGGGTCATACTAGAGGAGAAAATCCCAAAGAAGCAAGGACGTCGCTTTGCAATAACCATCTCCAGTTGATTCTCTTTTTCAATGCTCTCTGTAGACAGAATACAGATTCCGGGAAAACGAAAGAAAGTTGGTAACTTTCTCTAGAATTAAATGGAAATTTATGGAATTCGAGAACAAGGACATGTAAATCATAAGCAAATTCTGAGGAACCAAACGGAGAGAAAGAGAGTTAAGAAGAAAGAAGAAAGAAGAAAGAAATTAAGAGGACAGAGAGAGAGAGAGGGATGTGCTATTCACGCACAGAAATAGCGCGTGACATGTATTTGTAACGACGTCGTACTATGGAGTTAACTATATCCCATCAAATAAGCACTGCCTCCTGTAATAGTTGATTGTTGCATAAAATTGTGGAGTTTGGAGCAATAAATAAATGAGATATTAAAATTTAAAGTCATTATAAATGAGATATTAAAATTTAAAGTATAATGAGTATATGAAATTTGGTGGCTAAACAAAAATAATATTTTGTTATGATATATAAAAGTATAAATGACAAATGACAAATATTATATAAATAAATATTTATTTATTTATTTTAATAAAATATATTAATTTTCTACTAATGTATTATGAGACCAAAGCTATACAAAAGCTACAACCGATTCACTCATGGGAAGTTCACGAAGAAGCCATATCAAAGCCACGTATGAAGCTGTTGTGTTTAGTTTTTTATTTTTTATTTTTTATTTTTAAGTGTTGATTGTGTTGGAAGTAGTCAAGTAGCAGTTCCTTATTTCCTTATTTTACATAGTAGTGAAATTAGACAATTATTTTCCTAAAGTTATAGAAGCCAACATTGTACAAACTTTGGGATTGAAGAAAAATTTCTATTTCTGAGTTTCTTTATAAAAAAAAGGTCCCGGGTCCCCTTTGAGCTAAAAAAATAGGCAGATCAAAGAAAATTAATTCGACACCGTTCAACAAATCACAAACTGGATATTGTTCTAACATTTTGATATCAAAGACAGTTGTTATGGGGGATTCGGTCCAACAACAACTTAACTAGATTCTTCAAATGTTGCATGAGGAGAAAGAAGCCAATCGAGTGCGAGACCTTAAAATTGAAGAGCTTTCAAAAGAGTTGGCTGCCTCAAAGATTGAAGCTTCAGTGGTGGGGAAGAGAAGTAGAGGCCATCGAGGAAAAGAAAAAGAGGGCAAGGAAGGTTCAGGAACCAAGAATTTGAATGAAGGGCATATGTTGGCTAAGGTGACAAAATTAAGTTTTCCCAAATATAGGGGACAGGAAGATCCATTGGAATGGTTTAATAGGTGTGAATATTTCTTTCGACACCCAAATACTCCAAAAGATGAAAAGTTGGAACTCGTCTCTTTCCATATGGAAGGCGATGCTCAAATTTGGTACATGCAATTGGAAGAGGACACTCCAAACCTCTCTCCAAAAGAATTCAAATGCCAATATCATCTAAGATTTGGGCCTCCGGTGCACAGTCGAAAATTGGGTGAATTGGCAAAATTAAAGCAAACGGGTTCGGTAGCTGATTTTTGCAGGGCATTCGAGCAATTAGCTTCACGTCTTGGTTCACTCAATCAAGAACAAAAAGTAGATATTTTTATCAATGGTTTGAAGGATCACATTTTTGTTGATGTGGTGTTACAGTATCCCAAAGACTTATCATCGGCCATGAGTCTTGCACGGCTTTATGAAAGGTGTTATCAATTTGTGCTAAACATTGAACCCCATCGAGCGCAACTACCGGACACATCTACAATTCCGCATTCTAAACCACGCAACATTCGGAGGTTAACTCCGACGGAGATGGAGGAACGAAGAAAGAAGGATCTTTGTTTTAATTGTGATGAATTGTTTGTACGAGGGCATTAATGCAAACGTCTATTTTGGATAGAATTTTTAGAAGATGATGATACTGAAGAATATGGTTGTGACCAGCTCTTAAAAGGAGATAAACCCTAAATCTCGATTGATGCCAGCCATCATTGGCGAGAGCGGACCACAGAAAATAAAGGTGAAGGGCAGCGTAAATGGTAAAGTGGTGGTAGCTTTAATTGACTCCAGAAGTACCCACACCTTTGTAGACATAGCGATGATTGAAAAATGTGGCCTTTTAATTGAAGAGACAACGGGGGTGAAAGCAAGGGTTGCAAGTGGTGATATGATTGATTGTTTGGGCATGGTTAAAGGGATAGCTATTCAATTGCAAGATGTCACTGTTAAAGTAAATCCGTGGGTGCTTACACTAAGTGGAGTGGACATCGTTCTTGGTGTTAATTGGTTCAAGACTCTTGGGCCCATATTATGGAACTTTGAAGAATTGTGGATGACTTTTAAAGTGGAATCCCAGCCCGTGACTCTTAATGGTCTAACAGACAATAAATTAATCAACCCATGTGAAGTTAAGGCTATTTCGATGGGACAACCCTTTGACCAACACATTCAAACACTTCTCTCATAATTTTCTAATGTCTTTCACGAGCCTCAAGGGTTACCTCCAAGCCGTCAATGTGATCACCAAATCCCACTAGAGCCAAGAGCAGAGCCAGTTGTGGTGAGTCCTTATCGTTATCCACATGCCCAAAAAGAAGAAATCAAGAAGCAATGTACAAAAATGTTGCAACAAGAAGTTATTCGACCGAGTAATTCCCCTTTTTCATCTCCAGTGATCTTGGTTTCTAAGGCTGATGGTTCTTGGTGAATGTGTGTCGATTACCGCAAGTTAAACGCAAAGACAGTAAAAGACAAATTTCCTATTCCGG
>JANIPM010000008.1:43155450-43166800 GCA_027478405.1 Erythroxylum cassinoides | reverse complement strand
CCCAAATAGGTAAATGCTATCATTAACTACAACCGAATTATTATTAATTTCCAATTGTATAATTTTATGCTCAACTAATTATTTACCTTAAGACAATACTCAAATATTAAAAATAAATTACAATTTTTGATTTACAACTTACAAGTTACAAACTTACAACGTTAATTGTCAATTAATGATTTAAGTTTTTACAATTTACAACTTTAATATTTAATATTATTGGTTTGTGTTTATGTATGTTTTAAATTTAAGTTGTTTCCAACTTCAACTTTTAACTTTCAGAATTAATATTCAATAAGGCTGTGCATTTCATAATTTTCATTCAACCAAAAACTTATCATAAATTACAAATCATGCATAAACCAATCTTTATTCATTATAACAGAACAACCAAATAACTCATTCATCAGTCATCACCGTGACTTTCATAATTCCATTTCCAATATTCAAATCATAAATGACAAACAAAACCGTGAATGTGATCATTCAACAATTCAATTCCAATATCCAACCAATTCAGATACATGCAAATTGCACATCAGAAAACCAACTTACCAATTCACAAATCCATCATCCAATTCCAATCCAACACAATAACAAATGTAATTAAGCAGGAACAATTCGAAAAAAAATCCCAAAAATACTTCAGGTCTTCAGGTTAGAGGGTTGAGTCTTCGAGTCTTCGGGTCGGCTGATAGGTCAGAGGCATCCGATGTAGATGTGCCCGATCTACGACCTTCTCTCCTCCTTCAGAGGTTCAGTGGCGACTGGTGATGACGTGGTATGATGGTCCCCGTGGAGGAAGGTTGAAGACGATGGCATCTTCTAGGGAGGAACGAGGAGGTTGACGGAAGCAACAACATCGCCGGAGAGGGACTAGTCAGTCAGAGATGAAGAAGAGAATGAGAGAGAGAGAACAATAGCGGTGGTGAGTGAAGATGTGAGACTTGGTGAGAGAGAGGTAGAAAAATAAGAAGGAAGAAGGTTTGGGACTTGAGAGAGTGGAGAAGACAGAGACGACAGGTTGGGGGGACAACGTGAGAAAAATAGAAGATAGCAACAGTAAGAGTAAGTGACAATGAGAGCGAGAGAGAAAAAATAGAGAAGAGAAGGTTTGAGAGTCTTTGAGAGAGTGGGGGAAGGGGGATCTATTTAGGTTAGAATTTTCAAAATTTGTAAATTGGTTTGTAGGTTTTTCGAAAATTAGGATTCCGGCCTATATGTCATAGTATTATACATACCGGCCGGCATCAAATAAAAACGTCAGTACCAACTAGTATTCAAGGCCGGTACCGATGGAATGAATACTGTTCCGTTTTTATGACCGGTACAGGAACAACATCCGTATCTATGGCAAAGAGGGCTAAATAGCAACTAAGTAAGGGTTTATTCGTGAGTAAAGAAATGAGAGGGATTGTTGATAAAAAGAAAAAGGTTATGATTAAAACCATGAAGCGGTAAGGAGCTGACCATAGGAGTCAAAGCAGCAGCTGTCGAACTGTTAAACGCAACACAGAGAAAAACAAAGCAAGAAGTAAAAAGACACAGAAACTCGAAACACAAGTTGTAACTAACTAAAGAGGGACACGTGCTTATAGTCCATCTTCAGTACACGTGCCTCCCTCTATTGGGCATTTCACCATTTCCATTTTGAGTTGGAAGAAACAGCAACAACAAAATTTGCAATTGATGAAAACACAAAGCACAACTTGCAAAATCCTCACCGTTAAGCAATGTCCCCAGTCTTGTTTCTAAATGATTATTTCTTCATTTGATCATATAACAGATTCTTCCTTTTTTTCTCATCGCAGCCCTGTTTCATTTTTAAATTTATTGAAAAATAGAGAAAGAATTCGATTTCACATGTTATAAAATAAGAATAAAATGCTTTTGTTTAATCTTTTGAAATTCAAAATCACTTTAAATTTTGTAACATAATTAATTCATGAATGCAATAAAGTATAAATATAAATTATACCTTATTGTGTAATTTAATCCTTTTTTTTTCAATCCCTTTTGAAACTTGTTTATCACAACTATCATAAGTTACAAACATGTTTAGTTTCTAACAACATTCATAGGAACAAGTTGAAAGAACTCTACAAGTAGTAAAGAGAAGGGTAAATAAAACATGTTACCTCATTAAGAACATGCACTTATTTATAATAAGATTTGAATATTTTAATAATTTAATTGAAATATAATTATGATTTTATTTAAAATTTAATTAGAATTTTAATTAATTCTAATTAAATATCAATGGTCCAAATAAGATATAATATTTCATATTGGTCATTATTTATTAAATATCTCATATTTAATCATAAAATCTTTTAAACTTTACAATTAAGTCTAACATAATTAAATTACCTTTTCTATCATAAATCGTTCTTTGTTTGTGACTAATTATGTTCTTAAATATGTTGATAATAGATATAAATTATAATCCTAATCATATTTAGGATTTAAAAAAATTAAGGTCCGTTAGTTCATCTTTAATTCTTTAATTAAATAACTTATATTTATAGATCATGATTAGAGTCCAGTAATATCTCTACTAGTTAGGGTTAAGGTTGCATACTACTGAACCTCCTCAAACTTCGCGTCTCAGTAGGATTTCTACTGGATGTTGTTGTTATTGTTGTTGTTGATGATGATGATGATGATGATTAGAGTCTAGTAATACACCATGATCACTCAAATATTACGAATATCAAAATGGTTTTAACTAACCTTTTTGTATCTAATTTTCATATTATTCAATTCTTTTATAATATAATGTTCTGATATACATAGAATATAAAACTAATGTCTAATATATTTTAGTCTAATCATATTAGTTCTCCATCATTAGTAATTAATTATATTAATGACATTTGAAGGCTATTTTTATAGTGTTATTTCACCATAGTCAAAAATTTCTTGATCAATATTTATCGAGAATAATGAAATATTCTCCTCAATCACTTTAAGGTAATGAATGTTATACTGATCACTCAATTAGCTTCATATAATTCATGTTATATCCAATGACTACTTATTGAGAACCTTGACAAGGATATGTCATAAATAGTATTGGCAAACTCAATTGTTTATATATTTTTTCATATCAATGGGATGGGTTTTTGTCACTAGAAGTGGTCTTTATGGCTTTATTTGATTATTATTCAAATTATTGTGCCTTACATTTAATTTGTGGTTATAGGGGTAAAAATTGTCATATTTTGGTTTAACTGTAATAAATTAATTTTTGCACGATTGATGCTACTTTATTTATATTTTTTATTATAAAGTACTCGGAGAAATTAGAGTTTAAAAAGATTAAAAAGAGTGATCCACAAAACCTAAGAAGAAACAACAGTATAAGACAACAGTAGCAACCAAAAGAAGCAGAAATCTTTAAAGGACAGTCCAAAACGCAAGCAAGAGAAGAAGAAAACGCAACAGAGAAGAAGAAAAGAGTAGTCCAAAATGCAGTGGTATGGGCAACGAATAAGATAAACGACAGCAGCATGGGCAACAAGGAGAAAAATGACAGCGTAGACGTAAGTGGGTTGCTAGAGTTTTGGGAGTATACAGTGAAGTGGACCAAAAGAGAGCAACATAAATCGTCACATCAGCTACAGTGAAGGAGGCGTGGGCTATGTGAGTCTGGGAAGAAGATAACAAAAACAGAAGGAGACAAGGAGGGTGCGGCACGAGTTGGTGGACCAGAAACATGAATTAATTAGTCACAGTGCTCGCTACAGTAGCTGGGGCTGAAGCTGGGTCCGTGAAGGTTGGGTGTGTGTGCAACGTCTGGGCAGAAGTGAGGTATGCACATGACCAAAAGTGCATGACTAGGAACGTGAAGAGCTAGATGTGTGTGTGGTCTGCTAAGGGCAAGAAAATAATTACATTAAGCTATAGAGTAGCTGTCGACAGGGGGATTCTAGCCGACGAGAAAAATGCAACGTGAAAAGCATAGCACGGACAGAAGGTGTCCTGTAGAAAGAGGATCTGGTTTTTCATTTTTTCTGGTCCTCATCTCCCACAAATCCAAAAACCATTATCCTCACCTTACATGGCTGACCTTCGGAGCTCACCTTCCACAACGTCTCTTATGATTTTTCACGGCTACTTCATCCTAATCCTTTGATTCAATGGCAATGGTAGGACCTTGAATTTTTATAGGGAAGTTTAAACTACATTTATCTTATATCCATTGATTATTTAGTGATTACTAGGTCTTAGGATAACTATTTAATTATTTGAAGTTACATATTGATTATATTTTTGGATTTGAAGATTTTGTAGCTAGATTATTGTTTAGCAATTGATATTGTGCTAATTTTGGATTAATTTCATTACTTTGTTTTGGGTCAAGACTTTGTATTGAGATTTTAGTAAAATTGATGATTATTCAAGGTGGCTTAAATTATTGGATCGTAATATCAATTGTTGGTGTTAACCTTGTTTTCTTAATTATTGAGTAAAAATTGAGTTTCATTTTTGTTATCATTTGTTCTATTTTACTATTCTGGTGGCAGTTAGTAGATTGAGATTTTGAAAAATATTTTTGTAACAATTTGATGTAGCTCTATTGTTAGATTAAAAGCTCGATTATAATTCTTGGTTCATTTGTTTTAACTCCAATATCTACTTAAGTGATGGATCCTGCACTATTGAATTGGAGGGTTGCGTTTATCATTGTTAATTACTTGTGTTTTTCTTCTTTTTACATTCACTCTCTACCGTTTTATATCACTCATTTTAAAGTTGAAATACCAAAAACAAGTCCTTGACGTTTATTCTAATTCATTGCAATTTTAGTGGTAATCGATCAAATCACACCCCATTCCATAGTTTAGACTGCATTGCATTTAGTTACTTAGGAATTTTATTTTATTTTTTTGGTTCCTTAAAGAGAACGACCCGAGGTTGCATTATATGAAATCCTTGGTTAAATTTTGAAGTAACCTCAAGACGACATCAGATTTAAGGTTATTTTAAGTATAAGAATATAATAATTCATTATTGGATATTTCCTAAATCTTAAGTTAAAGAGTCACTTATACAATCAACATAATGAGAATTTTCATAGACATACAAGTAATATTTGAAATAAAATTCTCATGTCGGGTTAGGTTAGTGAATTTGTTCTTTAATAAGTATCCACATGTTTACTTAAGTATTTCTATATTTTAATCCATAAGATCGACTATTTTCTTATGTTACAAAAACTGCAACTAACTAATTTAATGTAGGGTATAAACTAACAATCTTCTATTTAAATTAAATCAATTGTTTAAGTATCTTATACCATATCTTTATATGATGATCATACTATTATTGGCATAATAGTTTAGGGAAAGAATTCTATAAGATTCTCTATATTGAACACTTGCTTAAAAATTACAACTTACAACTTGTAAGTCAATTATCATCATAATTAAGGGAAACTGCTTAAATACATATTTGGACCTTTGATTAAACCTTGGATATCTTTTACTTGTCTAATGGCTATAATAGTACATAGTCTGAATAATGAAAGGAACTGTATCAAGTTCATTCGATAAAGAACTTCTTAATTCAAATAATCACTTATACTAAATTAAAAACATATTATGGCTTGATTAGCAATTGATATTATATTAGAACCTTTGCAACTCAAAATAATATTATTCTAAAATAAAATATACCTTAACTAGGACTTACTTTTGTCAAACTAAAGTTTATATCTTCATGACCTTGAAGTTAGATATCAACTCAGATATAAAATAATGGATACCTTTACTATTTCATAAGTATCAAACATTTCAAACAGTAAACATCTAACCTTTTAGATATATCATAACTTTTTGTTCTCCAATTTGATTCTAAACTCATTGGATAATCTCAACTAAGCATTGCATTCTAAAACCAATAATTATGACCTTTTAAAGTCTTGTCATTCTATATCTAATATGAAATCTTATTAATTGATTTAATTAGAACTAATGAAGGTAAGTTATTATACTAGGAATAGTTATAAAATAAATAAATATTATATTGTACAATATCTCATATTATGTATTCCAACGTACACAAAACCATACTATTATGAGATTTAGTTATGGAGATCTTCATTAGAGAATCTCATTCCTTCCAGATAAAAAATTTAAATCTCACCACATCGTTCTCATCAAAGTGCTTTGACACACAATATTTAATTTCTACTTAGATTTAAATAATTTGAACTTTTAAAGATTTTAAATCAATATTTCATTTAATATATATGACTATATCGTTAAAGTAATTAGTAAATTTAATTAAACGCAAGCATTCATACTTTTATGAATTATTATTACATCTACCACATCATATGTATAAAGTTTAACAATTCAATACCATAAACATCCTTTCATTAACAATTGATTTAGTTATCCTTTAAGTTAAACAAGTTTAACAAGTTTTATATGATTTATAATCAAATCATATGTATCATTGTATGCAACTTTATGATTCTCGTTATATTGATTTAACCATTATGACATAAAAGAATAATTCAACTTCATGATTCTCATCATATTGATTTAACCATTATGACATAAAAGAATAATCATCGTTATCTATAAGTTGTATTTTCGTCACTATGTTAATCATAAGTCTTGGGCAACTACTTTTACCGAATAATTTATTTCTTATTATGCCTTAAATTTTGTAGTAATGTTAAATCCAACTTCAGTATTATATATCCAAAAGCGTGAATAAGAAATATATAATCTTGGTCATACCTAATTTTCAATGTAATTAATTATAATTCTAAAAAAATCTAAAATTTAACTAGGATTCAATCTAGTTATTAATCTTAATCAAATTAATAAAAATAATTACTTTAATTTAGAATTAATTTGAATTTAAAATTCTTTTAAATTATATTTGAAAATTGGATTAAATTAGGAATACATTGTTCTATATTTAAAATAACTTTGTTTAGTCTTAAGATTAAACAAGAATTAAATGACTGATTGAAGAAATGTCATCCCAAAGGTATCGCCTCTAATTATGTAAGGCTAGAATAAAAGTAAGTAATTCCCAATCATACTTAAAAATTATTTGTCAGAAATCTCCAAAATTTCACGTACCAATAAACTCTAAGTTTATATCAAAGCATATAATATTATAAATCATTGACATACGCACCAATTTATTTGAGATGTTACATTCCATTGTAAATGGTCAACTAGAATTAAAAAGGAAACCACAATCAGAGCACTTTTAAGTTATTGAAAAGCTTTATAGGCTATTGTTTACCACCGAAACATATTTTCCTTTGTAAGATCAGTTAATGGTCGAGCAGTAATTATGCAAATATCTATAGTAACCCTGACAATCTGAATCTTGTCTTGATCTACTTCAACAACTTTGGCAAATAACACATGATCCAAAAGGATAATCGAGTCCAGCCAAATAAAGACTGCACCGTGACATTCTGCATTCTGCCAGATTCAATTACAGCAAATTTATCTCCCTATTGACTATTTAGACTCCAAAAGAAGGAATGAAGTACACTGGAGCTTGAGGTCATTAACGATAGTTTCAGCCACTCCAATATTCGATAGTGATGAAAATATTTCTCAGCTTTAAGGACAGATCTAACCAGGAAGATTGCCACCTTCAGATCTTGAAAATTACATATTTATATGAGGATGCAAAGTTGGATTCCGTCGCCACCACAAACTATAGCATCTTCTTCTTCAACTTCTGACCAAACAAATCATTGAGGTTAGCGAGAACTTGAAGGTAACTCCTTTGCCTTACGCTTGTTGGTTGTCGTTGGAATAGATTCAGCTGGGGAAGCACCGTTGGCATTAGCCTCAAGTGCCACCACCTCTACTGCTAGTGCATCCATTAATTCAGGTCATGAGCCAACAGAAGCGAGTTGTATCACTATGGGATTGTGGGGTGGTAAGGGTTAGAGCGATAGACCAAGGGTAGCCTCCCTAATCATGTTCACAATAGAGTCCATAGTAAAATGTTCACTATGGTAGGTATTTAGGATTGAGTTTTAATATGCGTAGGCGCTGGCATCTGTAGAGGTTGGAATTGCTGTTGGGCTGTCCAAGGGTAGAGGTCATTTGTTTAGCCTCCTTTGTTTCTGTGTTTTGGTTTCTCTCCTGTATAAGGATTGTACAGTGTAACTTTTTACTGCTTTGAGTAATTTATTTTCTTTAAAATTTCAAAAAAAAAATTAAAGTAGGTACATTTTTTATATAAAAGAAAAATAAAAAGTAATTGTAATTTATGAAGAGTATCGGCTCTTTAGTCTTAGGTTTAGATTTATAATAAAAGCAGCCCACTCTTGCTCTTAACTTTGCTTGGCTCACGTTCTTCTGTTTTGTGTCAAAACGAAACCCTAAAATTCCACTCTTCTTACTTTATACGGTTAACAAATTAGACATGAACATGTACCCAACAATTGAAAAGGAAATTTTATAACTATAGGCTTGTTGTACTGTATGTTTCAGTTTTACAAACAAACATACCAACGACAGAACTTGAGTCATACATAATTATAATAATCTCTAGGTTGATCCAATTTGAAGATCTATTAAGCTTCAAGGTTAATAATTATTTGAGGGTTAACTGTCTCGTAATCTAGATTTAATGTGGCATTATGCATGGAAACAGTATATTGGTTTGTTATAATTTGTTGAGAAAGTTGACGATTATATTAATTTAAGAATAAAACTCAATATTGTGAAACCTTGCCTTGATGTTGACTTGATCCCGTCATTTGTTATAATACTAAATTGGAATTGGTATAAACTTCTGAATTCTATATTAGTATACAATTCTAAAAGTTAAAAAACCTTTTTAAGATGAGAATTATTTAAGTAGAAGACATTTTGCCCCAACAATAGTATACCTAACTATTATTTTATACTTTTTAGGTTAAATCATAATAGAGAATATGAAATCGTCAGAAAATGATTTGATGAAGGCTGCATCCTCTATTTGTGGTAAGTTAGATCCATTATGGAATTATTATTTTTTTCTTTTTAAACGTCGGATAGGAATATCCAATATAATTAATTGTATGTTTTATGGTAGAATATTTAAAGGGAGGAACTTATAAAATGAAAGAACAAATTGTTGATGTTAAGGGTAATATTGTTTCTTGCAAAAAAAAGTATCATTTGAAGTTCGTGATAGGATTGGAAATTATTTGCAGCAACAAGTAAAAAAGAAAAAACAAAGAATCTCATGATATATCTTTTGAAGATGATGAAGCACCACAAATATTGGATTAAAAAAAAAGAAAGCTACTGTTAATATAGATTCTTATTTTACTTCAAGAACTATTCTTGATTCTCAAGATAGTCTAAAAAGTGTTTTAGTTGATAAGAAAGTTGTTTTGTGATGTAAAAGAGCATGAGTTAGATAGTTCTATCATTCATGTATTCCTTTAAATACTTTACATTCACCATATTTTCAAGAAGCAATAGATGCCACAACAACAATAGGTCTAGAATTTAAGGTACCTTCTTATTATAAAATGCATGTGCCTTTGTTTCAAGATTTAAAAAAGGAATGTTAGTTAATTGTGGATACATATAAATTTAGTTGGGAATCAACAAGATGCACTATTATGACAATGAGTGGACTTATCAAAGACAAAAAACTTTGATTAATTCGTTAGTTTATTGTAATATTGGAACATTTTTTATCAATTCTGTTGATACTTTTGATATGGTAAAAAGTGTTAATGCTTTGTCTGAATTATTTTCTAAAATTGTCCAACAGGTTGGACCAAAGAATGTTATGCATTTTGTTACAGATAATGTAGCTAATTATGTATCAGCTGAGTACTTATTATAATCAAAATATGAGCATATTTATTGATCTCCATGTGCTATTTATTATATAAATCTTATTTTAAAAGATATTGGTGATATGAATTATATTTCTAGTCTTGCTTCACGCACATGTAAGATTACAATTTGTATTATTAGCCAATGGAAGAAAACTCAATGTAAAAAAAAAAGGATCACATTTTAGTTCATCCATTAAAAAAAATAAATTATAATACAAGAGGTTGAATGATCTGATATTTTTCTAATGCAACTTGAAGCTTTATGAAAGATATTCCATTATCATTATTAACAATTTAATTTTATAACAATTTAACAATTTAATTTTTTACTAAGACTCTTAATAAAACTTATAGTTCTATTGATCCAATTTACCTTGATCATATTGATTTCTAAGTATATTAAGTTTTAAAATAACTAAATTTTATAAATGAGAGTAAATTAGAAGAAGATTTTGGTTGAAAATTATTGACAAATTATTTAATGAATGATGGTGATGATGAGATTCCCTTTAATGATGATAAATTTGTACCAAATCAAAGTTAGGGTCAATATAATTTAAGTGGATATGTCTTGGAATAAAATTTAAAGTTTTTGTTTTTGTTTATACTTTTACTTTTGGTTTCATTTGTATTTTTAAGTATGTGCTAAATCCTAATATATAATATAATATGAAATTTATAATTGTAAGTATTTTTGTTTTAAGTTTCACTTTTACTTTCTTATGTTTGTGGCTATAAATTCTTATTATTATGATGCTTTGTTGTTGAGAATTATAATGGTGCCTCAAAGTTAGTTAGAAAAGTTTCCATTGTTTTGTTGACATTTTAGGATATTTCCTTATATTATATTTCCAACTTAGCATAAATTTCTTCAACAACTTTTCCATATGTATTATTAATGGTTATATTGTAGGTTCCCTGTGTTTCTGTTGTTTTTTTTTTGGTCTAACTTCATAATTTATCTCTTTTTTTATTGTCGTCTGTTGCTAAATGTTATGTATGGAACATTGTATTGAATTGCACCTAACCTAACATTAGTTGGGCAAGAGAATTCTTATACTTTAGAAGCAAATGATATGAATGTAGTAATTTATAAAGATATTATCCTATAAAGGAACACATTCTAATTAGTTTCAATCATAAAACTAAAGTAGATTGGATGTACTCATTGTTAAGAAACCAACCGTGATCGAATCAGGAGCAAAATAAAAAAAAATTTTTTTTTTCAATTTTGGTCGAATCTTAATAATTGAATAACTTAAAAAATAATATAATCATAAAATATGAAATCGTACCTAATTTAGTATTCCTAATGAAATCCTTTCCAAATTTTTTCGATGTCTCAATCATAAGCTGTTCACAAGTTCAGCTTCTAACAATATCTACAAAACAGTTAAAAAAATAATCAACTTTTTGAAAGGAATAAGCAGAAGTACTAACTCCCTTATGCTTATTCCTATATATAGGAAAAAAAAACATTAGGGCTTTTAATTTTTATTAAAATTAAATATT
>JANIPM010000008.1:43139377-43151280 GCA_027478405.1 Erythroxylum cassinoides | reverse complement strand
TTGATTAAAATTATTTATAATATAAATCATATAATAACTAAATATGAGTAAAAAGTTTCTCATTACATTGTTCCTAGTATTTGATATCATATACTAGCATAATTTTTAGCTTAATTATTCTCATTCTTAATGATTATGTACTAAATAGGCACAATCAATAATTTCATTCATATTCTAATTCTTATTTTTTATTTCTATTCCTTTTTTATTATGATTCTTTCTTTATTATTTACCAAAGGAGTCCTAAAGAGTAAAGCTTTGTTAGCTAATAAGTAACAAAGATTTGATAATAAGAATCAAGTCTTGATTTGTAGGAATGGATTAAATAGGGAATGGTAATAATGGAAAATATTTTAAAAACCAGACATAAATTAAATCGATAAGATAAGAGGTTTAAAGATCTAAAGATTTAACAGTAGTAGATCATTATATATATAATAAGGATTGAACAACATTGAATAACTTAAAATATGATTGAAGAAGGAGACTATCTTTACATATCAGTATTAAAGCGATTGAAGTTTAATTGAATAAAGAAACTGTTAAATAAAAACAAATTATTTATTTTGATTTAAAAAATTGATTAGTTTATGATATTTAATTAATAAATTTATCGATTTTTAATAATAAGGATTAATGAGATAAACTGATAAGTTAAAGTTTAATTAGTCAAATTGGTTTGGATTTTAATCAATGAATTACTGGAATTAATTTCAAGCAATCTTAAATTTTTATTCTTAGGGAGGGTATGGTATAATTAGAATTAAATAACAAGAATAACAAATAATGGATATTATTAAGTTATTATTAGGATATTACCATTAATTGCTATCATAATATTATTATCAAAATTACAAATTATAGTCTTTTATATTTAACTTTTAATAATTATTTTATTTTGTTTCATTGATAGTATATCAAGTAAAATAAGTTTTGTTCATTAAATTGTTAAAAATTGATTAATTATTTATAAAATACAAAATATTTAGATTAGTTATTTATAAAATAAATCATATAATAACTAAATATGAAAAAAAAAGTTGCTTGTTATAATTGCTAATATTTGAGACCAAACATGCATAATCAAGAATTTCATTATTATATGCAGGGAGTAGAGGTGGAGAGATTGGCGATGTATTTTCTAAAGTTTGATCCTTTTTGTAAATTATTATCATTGATCATAATATATTCACAAGATTTTACTTTCTCAAGAAAAAGAATTTCATTCTTATTCTCATTCATCTTTTTTATTTCAATTCAATCATTGTTGGTAATCAAATGATACCTAAAAGGAAATCCTAATATGTTGTTCTAAGATACTCTTCTTTGTAATAAATATATTATTTTTTATTTTTCTTATTTCATTGGTAAGAAGGAATAAATTGTGAAATTTAAATGACTCAATAAAGTGACAAACTTGTAACAAATTTTCTTCAATATATTTAGTGAGTAAGGGAGGTAGCTTTACTGGCAAAAACTTGACTGAAACTCGAGGATTTTTGGGAATTTAAAACCCTAAAGATCAATATACCCTTTTATATAAATGAAATTCTCTCTTTAAAAATCTTTAAGGAAAGAAATAAGTGGACTAGATGTTGCAACTTAAATAAACTTGTATTAAACAAGGAGAAAAAATGGTATGCAATGCTAAAATGAATAAGGGATTACTGGTAGATATATTCATTGTTCATGTTTAGAACCAAAATTGAATTATTTATTTTATCTAGTTAGTTAAAGGGATGCCTAGTGGAACCTTATTACCTCTTCGAAGTGATGCACACATAACTAGGGCTATTCAATTTATTTAGTGGGAGAAGAGGGGATGTTCATTTTAGACAGCAATAAAGATTGAGTTTTTAATATGTAAATTTATTTGCAATTACATTGATGATCACTATAAAATTTTAATAATGAATGTGGATGTAGACCAAGATTTGTATTTTATAGAGCTTCTTATATTTTAATTTAAATTACTTCTTAATTATATATTTATGATTGTTTTCACTTTACTAAAAATTATTCTTGTTCACAAAGCATAAAACTAGACTACGTACTCTGCTTGAGAATAATTTTTATTCACGCTATTACATATATATGAAGGAAAGATTTTATTCTTAGTTGTCGAAGATAGCACACCAACCAAAATTTAGCATTGTTGTTGGGGATGTTTGTACCTAATTTCTATGTTTTCTTTTTTTGAATTTATTGTTTGTAATTTATTTTGTCTTCCTAATCATGTATGACTATGATCTTTTAATCAAAGTGATGCAATTTGATCCAAAAATGGAAAGAACCCTGTGTATATTAAGGAAAGAAAGTAGATAAAAATAGCAAGAATGATTCAAATTTTACTTTATTATTTGAAAGTGATTCATATTTAGAAGAGAAAAGAGTCATGTTTGAACATCAAGCTTTGAAAATTTAGAATAATAACCTGTTTACATAACATTCCCTTTAAATGGTAATCCTACTTTTGAATTAAAATTTAAACTTATACATCTCTTACCCACTTTTCATGGTCTTATAGATAAAGACCCTTACAAGCACTTAGAAGGAATTTCAAATGGAATGCTATGGAACTCAAGGGGGTAATGCAAGAACTAATCAAGTTGAGAGCTTTTCGCGTTCATTGAAATATACAACAAAAGATTGACTATGTTACTTGCCTTCTAGAATTGTTTCCATATGGAACGAGATAAAGAAGTTGCTTTTAAATAGACATTTTTCAGCTTTAAAGGGTGGCCAATATTTAAAAGAAATTTTATGATGTAAAGCAATACAATAGAGAGTCTTTGTATAAGTATTAGGAAAGGTTTAAGAAGCTATATGCAAGTTGGCCCATCATCAAATTAATGAACAATTGCTTATTCAATATTTCTATAAGAGCCTTCTACCTAGTAGTAGGAGTATGATTGAAGGTTTTAATGGAAGAGCGTTAGTGGATAAAACTTCTCAGACAACTAGAAACTTGATGAGTAAGTAAATGCAATAGAAAGAATTTTGGGATAACCAAATAAGAATTTATGAAATTTATTCAAATACATATAACCGATGATTGAAAAATCACCGTAATTCTAACTTTGAGAATCCACAAGTAAATAAGTTCACCACTCAAAATGGCCTAAACCTCCAGTAATATATGCTTTCATATTCTCTAAGGAAAAAACAAGCCAAATTTTTAATTATGATGTGCCTTTAGAAGAAATTGTTAAGTCTTTAAATACTATTACTTTGCAACATCAATAAGAAATAAAATAATTCCAACAAAAGGAGAGACTATTCAAAATATAAATAATCATATGGGTGATAAAGCAACCACAATTAGTCAATTAGAGGTATAAAGTTTAGAAAATTTTCCCTCCTAAATGATTATAAATCCAAAAGAAAATATAAGTGCAATCGTTTTAAAGCAAGAAAGAGATTTTGATGCCAGTAAAGATGCCTTATACACTGTACCTTCTCACTAAAATACTCACCTACCTAAAATGGACAACTCTAAGCGTTCGGAAGCAGCGCGAGACGACTCCACACACAATGCCAACGAAGGACATACAGCCAAGAAGGTACGTATAAGTGATAGAGAAGAGAGCCCGCCACCCATTCTATAGCAGCCAAGTTATCGAGCAATCGTAACAGGATAATATTCCCAGTAAGAGGCCGATAAAGCCGCATGGTCGGAAGAGTCTCCGATGGAGGTAGAAGAAGGCGATATTACCACAGCAGTAGGAGCATATGGAAGCGCAATCGAACTATCTGAAACGTTTAAAAATCGCCTAGATAAGGTCTGGGAGAAAGAAGAGATTATCAAGTTACTGGGCAGAAAAATCGGTTGCCGAATGTTGAAGAATCGCCTAAAGCTCATGTGGAACTTGTCGGGACCATTAAAAGTAATCGATCTTGAAAATGACTTCTTCCTTGTTAATTTAGTGGAAACTGAAGATTACATAACCACACTCACCCAAGGTCCATAGGTAATCCTTAGACATGTGTTAGCGGTGCAACCCTAGCATCCAAAATTCCGCCCATCACAAGGAAAAATGCCAAAAGTAATGGTGTGGGTGAGGTTTCCAAACCTCCCTGTATCAAAGTACCACCCTGTTATATTACAAGCTCTAGGTAATTTAATCGGTAGAATAGTGAAGATTGACACAAATACCCAACAGACTCAACGAGGGAAGTTTGCTAGAGTAGTAGTGGAAATTGATCTCTCGGAACCATTAATACCGAGAGTGGAACTAGATGGAGAGGTCAAAGTAGCGTATGAAGGCTTATCGCAAATATGTTATACCTGCGGAAGAGTCGACCATGGAGAAGCATTTTGTCCTAGCAAGAAACCAACCCCCTACTGCTACAACAACTTCGATCGGAATCAGACAGAACCAAGAGCAAGGGGATCACCACAACACAACAACTGAAGAGGAAGCTACCCAGGCAATGTATGGGCCATGGGTCCAAGTGCAGTGATGTGGCAGAAGGAACATCACACAACCACATCTATAGGGAAAACAAAATACCATCGAGAACGTGAAACTAGGACCATCTGACTCATATGTTACTATGTTTTCGAGTAGAGAGCTCATTGATGACAATCATCCCAACTTGATTGCAATTGATGGACATCGGACATCTGCACCAAGCGGCCCGATTAAGGTTGGAACTTTAGCTCTTGGACGAAAAAATACAGAGCCAACAAACCACAAACCATATCCCAACTAAATCAAAGACTAGTTTAAATTACAAGGACAAAGAGGTAACCCAGACGGATATGCCTTCTAACGCCATGCAAACAGGCCATGCATTATCTGACGTAAGCCAAAGTAAGCAAGACCCTATGCATGCAAAACGCTATACCCCACGTGAAGAACGAAATCACGTACCTATCACTATCCCCTCTCACACTGATTTAGTCTACCAAACTCCATCTTTTCACTTACCTGAAAATGACAAGATGGAGTATGAAAATCCCACAATGGTGATGGAGGAAGTATCTGGGAACCCAACTCAAACTCACATCCCAAGTTTCACTAGGCCCCAACCTAAACCGCAGGATCCATGACATTAATCCAGTGATGAGGGTGTTGTGGAGATGGTGGTAGAATCATAACAGGAATCCTATTTATAGCACATCGGGAAGGATGTAACAGGTTGTGTAATTGACGATGACCAGTCCACCCATGTCTAACCATGGTGGTTCTCTTTTCACTACTCCATATTATGTCAATTCTAACTTAGAACTATCAAGGAGTGGGAGGGAAGGCGATGAAGCCTGTTTTACTGAATTACATTAGACTACACAACCCATTTATGGTGGTGCTGGGTCAAATTAGCGGTCGTCGAGCAGACAAAGTCATTAACAATTTGGGATTTAAGAAATCATTCCGAGTAGAAGCGGAAGGATATTCAGGAACCATATGGGTTTTATGGAGGGAAATAGTTGAGGTACAAATATTGGTAGAAACCAAGAAATTTGTCCACCTCTTTATTACTCAAGAAGGAAAATCTTTTATATTTACTGCCATTTATGTGAGTCCAAGATATCACTATCAAAAATATTTATGGCAGGGTTTGATTAAAATACAGCAGATAACTAACGGGGCATGGTTAACTGGGGGAGACTTTAACGCAAAACTAGAAGTGGGAGATCAACGTGGAGGATCGACTACGTGATCTATAGTAAATAAGAGGTTTCAAGAGTGCATTCATCGAAGTCAACTACAAGACCTTGGCTTTTCGGGATCAAAATTCACTTGAAAAAGGGGAAACGTAGCTACTCGTCTAGATAGAGCATTTTGCTCCACTGCGTGGGAAGATCTATTTTATAGTACAACAGTCCATCACCTCCCTTTCCTTAAATATGATCACCGCCCCATCTTGATAAGCTTTGGTCCCAAAAACTCTTCTCTTACCACATCTAAAACCTTCAGGTTCCAGTTCGCCTGGCTAACAAATGAAGACTTTAATTTAGTTACACAATAATACTAGGCATGGGATCACAACGATGTTTTTGGTTCTTTATGTAGATTTGCGGGCCAGTTGCAACGATGGAATAAGGAAGCATTTGGAAATATATTCTTGAGCAAAAATTGATTATTAGCATGACTAGCAGGCATTCAACGAGCTCTCGAAGAACATCAGTTGGTATTACTAACACAGTTAGAAGTTTTCCTCCGAAAAGAATTAGAATACGTACTATGTGAGGAAGAATTATATTGGCATCAACTATCTAGGTCTAAATGGATGTCTTATGGAGATAGAAACACGAAGTTTTACCATGCCACGACAAAGGCAAAAAGGAGAAAAATGAGAGTTAGTGCACTGCGGGATAGGGACACCTGATATCAGATACCGTAGCATTAAGGCAGTTGTCTAAAATGTATATGGACCAGTTATACACTAAAGAGGACAATAGAGTGGTAAGCATGTAGACCAAGGGAGCATTTCCAGTACTAAATTCTAATGCCAAATTATGCATGAGGGCTCCAATACAGGCAAAAGAAGTGAAGCAAGCTTTCTTTGACATTGAGGCAAATAAAGCCCCTAGCTTTGACGGATTCCACGCACTCTTTTTCCAAAAATAATGGGATATCGTTGGAAACTCAATCGTAGAATATATTTAGCGAGTATTTAGGATGGAAACATCGGAGGCAAAGATTAATAAAACTACTCTAGTATTGATATCCAAGCTTCCTCGCCTATGTCCCCAATTCCAACCCATCAGCCTCTGCACAGTCATATACAAAGCTATTGTTAAGATAGTGGTCCGAAGAATACAACCGTATCTAACAGACCTAGTAGCACCCAACCAATGTAGCTTTGTCTCAAACTGCCTGATTACGGACAACATCATCATAGTTCAAGAAGTGATACACTCCATGAGCAAAAAGAAAGGAAAATCCAGATACCTCGCTATTAAGGTCGATGTTGAAAAAGCATATGACCATTTGAACTGGAAGTTTATACAGGAGACGTTGGAGCTTGCGGGTATACCCGAGACCCTCATAAGCCTCATCTTAAAATGTATCACAACGGTTTCCCTACAAGTTAGCTGGGAGGGTGAGTTAACTAAGGCGTTTCAACCTACCCGAGGAATTCGTCAGGGAGACTTGTTGTCACCTTATATCTTTATCTTGTGCCTTGAGCGACTGGGGCATATGATTACTCATGTAGTTGACGAAGGTCAGTGGCATCCAATAAAACTGAGTAGATGAGGTCCCGCCTTATCGCACCTGTTCTTCGTGAACGATCTCATTTTATTTGCCAAAATACATGATGAACATGTGATGTACATCTAAGACATCCTACAACAATTCTGCTCAGCGTCTGGACAAAAAGTGAGTCAAGACAAGACACGTTTTTTCCTAAAAAATATCCCGACCACTGGTTCGTGCAATCAGTCGCAGGTTAGGATTCTAGCATACATATAACCTGGGTAGGTACCTAAGGGTACCAATCATCCATGAACGAAGTTCTAAAAGATCATATCAATATGTAATTGATAATGTGTAGAAGAGAATCAATGGGTGGAGTGGAAAGCAACTCTCCCTTGCGGGGCATATCACTTTAATACAATCTGTGTTATTAGCTCTTCCCATTTACACGTTGCAAACAATAAGGCTTCTTCGATAGCTATGCGATGATTTGGAAAAGATTATTAGAACGTTCCTGTGGGAAGCCACAAAGGAGCATAATAAGACAAGTTTGGTAAGCTGGGAGCAGGTATGTAAGCCGAAAGTGGCAGGTGGATTGGGTTTAAGGAAACTCCGCAAAAATAACGACGCTCTATTATCAAAACTTAGATGGATTTTAATACACAAACCTTAAGCATTATGGGTACGAGTACTCAGTGTAGAATATAAATTTGACAGCAAAAACTTACCAGCCTCCCTCTATCCCACTGAAGGGTCCATGGTATGGCAAGGAATTGCATCAGTCTGGGCGCATGTGCTTAGGGGCATCAAATGGGTGGTAGGTAATAGCGACACTACTAAATTTTGGGAGGATGCTTGGGTGCATGATCTTGGTCTACTTAAGCACCGAGCCCTGCACCTTATTCCAAGCAATTTGTTAAACCTACCGGTAAAGTTATTTGTAGATAATAATGGAGGATGGCGATGGAACTTATTTCAATCACTTATCCTTACATCAGTTTGCATGGCAATCGTAGGAACTTTACCTCCAAGCACTTTCCTGGGACCTGACTAATTGATTTGGGGGGCTTCTAAGAATGGCTTGTTCCCCACCACCTCTGCATACAAGTTGATAGTTAGACAAACAGACACTAGACATGCAGGAGATTGGGAAAGAATTTGGACATGGGATGGACTGCAAAGAATCAAAGTGTTTATGTGGCTAATGAATTGTGGCAGGTTACTCACTAACCACCAGACAATTCAGACATATCACCACCAACCCTTCATATCAGGTTTGTGGTGCAACCGAAACACTATTGCATATCCTCCGGGACGGTTGTAAAGTACGACAATTCTGCAGAGAATTCCCCCATATAGCAATTTCTGACGAATTTTTCAACGAGGAGATTAATAGATGGGTATCAGGTAATTTAAATCAAAATAAGAGGACACAAGGAGTTCCATGGTTGAAAAGCCTCACTTCTCATGGCTAACAAACCTACATCAGATAGTGGTTGATTACGTCAATTCGATTGAACATGCTAAGGAATTAGTCGGAAGGGCCTTATGACGACCAAGACTAAGGGTAGAGACACTCGTTAGCTGGAGAAGGCCTCCACCTGATTGGATACAACTCAATACGGATGGGGCGTATAAAGCTTCCTCCTCACGAGCTTCAAAAGGGGGAATAATTCGAGACAACACAGGAACTTGGATAGGAGGATTTTCTCACAAAATAGGCTTCTGCATCGCCGTTTGTGTAGAACTATGAGGGGTATTTATCAAGTTACAACTTGCATAGGATCTTGGCTACCGGCAAGTGGAGTTAGATATGGACTTCCTGATAGTTATTAACATATTATCCTCCTTGGATGATCAGCAAATTCAATATAATTCTCCACTACTGGGAATTCAGAACTTATTAGCCAGAGAATGGATCATGAAGGCTCGCCATGTGTACTGAGAGGCTAATTGAGCTGCGGATTGGCTAGCTACATACGCCAATTCTCTAGAACTTGGCATCCATACATTTCAAAACTCGCCTGTGGGTTGTCTGTCTATCCTACTAGAGAATATTTCGGGGTATCTCTTCCCTGATTAGTTAATTAAGGTTTCATGTATCTTCCTTATGATCAAAAAAGAAAAGAAAAGAGAAGTTAATACATATAAGAATTTTACAAATAATGATGAGAGAAATGCTTTTAATGATGATCAAGAACCTAGCATAAATACCTCCTCTCTATGATTATAAACCAATACCTTCATTTTCCTAAACTTTGGAAGAATCTCAAAAATATGACTTGATATCAAGATATATATGACCTTTTACATATGCAAGATAAACATATTTATTTTTATTCTATTGAATAAGTACATCATTATTCTAAGTTTTGTAGAGGATTATAAAAAACTAAGAGGAAATAGAAACTAAAAGGATATGACAAAGTTAGAGTTGGAAAGAATGTCCAACCAATCATTTAAAAAAATCTTATAAAAAACGCAAAGATTCAAATATGATTAACATTCCTTGTACAATAGGTAACATTAAAATTGAAAAGGCCATATTGGATTTAGGAGCATATAATGACTTTATACCATATTTTATGTGTGTGAGTGTGTGTGTGTCTTTAAAAGTTGGACCTTGAAAAAAAATTAGGGTTATGATTTAAATAGGTGATAGATTTAATGCATGTCCTAACAATATAGTTGAAGATGTTCTTGTGCAAGTAAATAATCTATATTTTCTATTAATTTTATACACTTGATATGGAAAATAATAATCAAATAACTCATTTTTTATTAGGAAGATCATTCTTAAAAACATCTAAGACTAAGATAGATGCTTACAAAGGCATATTTACCATGAAATTTGACGTGAAATTGTTTAATTTATTATTTATGATGCCATAAAATATCTTGATGATGATAATTATATCTATTCAGTTGATATGATTGATTCTTTAGCAAATAAAGTTTTTTGAACTTGGAGGTGAAGACATATTGGAAGTTATCATTTATGAGCATCTTAAGACAGAGAATGAGGAATTAACCTTAAGCATTAATCAAAAAGAAATTGTTAATGAGGAATTAACCTTAATCATTAATCTACAAGAAATTGTTATAGCACTAAATGATTTATTGAAGGTATATCAGTTAGGTAACGTTTCTTATATTTTGGTACTAGTTTTTAGAATCCTTTACCCTCTATTTTATAGGCACTTATTATAGAATTGTAGTCTCTCCATAATCATCTCAATTATTTGTTCTATGGGAATGAAGAAATGTCACCTGTGATCATCTCCATAATCTTAGAGTGGTGCAAGAGGAAAATTTTGTTAGTCTTTAAAAGATATAAGATACCTATTAGTTGGATAATTTTAGATATTAGGGACTTAGCTAGCTATATATATATAGACACACACACACACATACACACATATCACATCCTATTTGAAAAAGGAGGCATTGAGTTGAGTCAATGATAACAAATAAAGACATTGTTTGGAAGGAAAACTATTTAAGCATGTTGACTTCAACCCCCTCGTTCTACCCAAGTCGTGATGCCTCGTAACATTACATACATATTAAGGAGGTAGGTTAACCTAGTTATTTTTTGTTTAAATTTTTTATTTTTTTATTTTTTGTGAATCTTTATCCATTACATCTAGGATACTATAGGGTGGTTTAAGTGTAAGGGGGAAAAAGGACATAGGATTGTAATTTAAGTTTTATTTGTGTATTTTAGTAATATTTGTGAGTAGGTGATTTTTAAATATTTTTATTGAAAAGTTTTTATTTTATTTTTTCAAATAAATTAAAATATTACGCATACTATGAGGTTAAACTAGTTAAGTATGAAGGTGACATAATTGAATGGTTGAATTAATTTAAGGTATGAATTTAATTAACAATGATAGTTGAATTAAAAAGGTTAAGTAAATTAATTATCCCTATGAGATTATAAGCTAAATATGATTAAGACATCTATATTAGTTTATTTTGTTCTTGATATCTGATGTTTTTATATATGGATATATCTCTAAAATTGCTTTGAATTATTTTGATATTTTGTTGATGTATGCATGTATGAAAAGGATAAAAAGTCATCTTTGATTTAAGTCTTTAGCTCAAATATTCAACCTAACTTAATATCTCTGGTCAATCCCTTTAAATCCTAACTTCCTTGCTCTCATTAAAATCATAATATAAACCCAAAAATAAAATTGATATCTTTGCTAACCTTAGGGAATAGTAGGACGTTTGAATCAAATTAATTAAAGAGTTTTATAAAAAGAGGAATATGATAAATATAGAGGTGGGCTTGATGAATATAGTAGTGGTTTAGATTAATGTAAATTGAAGATTGTGTATGAACATTGGACTTCTAAAAAGAAAACCCATTTGTATGATGAGGTCATATATTGAATAAAGTAATTATTATCTAAATTTGTAATGTGGATTATGAGTTTTCAATTACTTTAGTTACCTAATATATGTTTTGAGTGATCTATTAATTTCTTTGATTTTAACCCTCTTTATCTAAAAGATTCCTTAAATTTAACCTTAGCCCCATTTCAACCAAAAATAAAGACCTTTTGATTTATGTATGCATATAATATAATAGAAATTTGGTATATTAGCAAGTGTATGATAGTGTATGTTCATAATAAGCAATGTTTTAAAAACCGGACCGGACATCGAACCGATTGAAGGAAAGGTTTAAGGTTTAGAGGTTCAATCGGTAGTGAACCGCTATCAAACCGGAATATAATA
>JANIPM010000008.1:43128099-43139277 GCA_027478405.1 Erythroxylum cassinoides | reverse complement strand
AACTTTCGCTAACAAACATCCTTTTTGAATTTTAGCTCCTAAATGAAAGATGAAGGCCAGATCTGGAGAAGATGGAAAAAAAAAGAGCTGATTTTGGTGCGATGGAGGCATCTGGGAAGAGAGAAGAGAGAAAAGAGAATCGAGGCGATGGAGGCATTCTGAGAAGAGAGAAGAGAGGAGAGAAGATGATAAAGTTATAGGTTTTAATCCGGTTATCAAATAACCGGTTCGTCAGAAAATCGGCCGGTTTTTTATATTCATGGGTTATTAACTAAAACCGAACCGGACACATGGCTGGTTCAGACAAATTCCGGTCGGACCGCCCGGTCTGGTCCGATTTTCATAACCTTGATAATAAGAACTTTAGCAAAACACTTGACTCATTAAACACTTGAGTAACTAGAGTGAAATTTGTGAGAAATTTTACCATATTTTAACCCTAATTTTTAATGGAATTATTATGGTAACTTTTGTTCATATTTTATGTGAACCTTAAC
The DNA here is from genome assembly GCA_027478405.1 of Erythroxylum cassinoides. Lineage (NCBI taxonomy): Eukaryota > Viridiplantae > Streptophyta > Magnoliopsida > Malpighiales > Erythroxylaceae > Erythroxylum > Erythroxylum cassinoides. The sequence goes on along the minus strand of JANIPM010000008.1, from coordinate 43,138,780 downwards.
TATGATATATTGTATTTTTAATGGAATTGTTATGTTAATTTTTGTTTATATTTTGTGTGAATCTTAACTATAAGATATTGTTTTTTTTTTTCAGTCCTGATTGAATTTATATCTTGTAGTATGTAAGCTTTTTTATACCATAAGGAATGAATTGGTTAAAGTTTTTTGTTATTGTATATTTTAGTAGGTACACCCGAGAATGAGTAAAAGTTAAGTATAAGAGAATTTCATAAACATGCAAAATATCATGTTTTTTATTTTACACTTATGTTATGCATTATTCTTATATTATAATTTAGGATGCAAATGAACTTGTTAAGGTAAGATGAAGATAATTAGACAATTTTAGGCATTTTCTACATTTTTCTTAAATTAAATATGAATTTCTTATTCAACTTTTAGTTGAGATGATTTAAGATGTTACGAAAAGCTTAGAACAAGTTATAGAACTCTTCTTTTAAAAATTTTGAGTGATATTGGGTGACCATAGTTCCAGACACAAGCATGTTGCAACTCGTATTCTTCTGTAGGCGAAGGAAGTTAACAAGAAAATCAAACACAAGCACGTATAGGTGTGTGTTTGCTGGTGTTGGTTTCTAGAAACAAAGTTTAAGAACATGGTCTCTAAAACAGACATGTCAAAGCTTATATGTAATTTCAAGAGTATAGGTTTTGCTTTTGAGTGTGGACGAGATCACACGGTAAACACCAATCTTGAAAGTGGGCTGATGCGGAAATTGCAGGCGTGCAGACATCATAATGCCATGTACTTTGGACCGTAAATAAAGTCAGTGCAGGGAAGAAAGAATTCAAGTTCAAGCATTCTTTTAATAATTCATTACAATGCATGAATCTCCGGGGAAAACTGTAAAAAGTTTCCGGAGAATGGGCTTCAGCTGCCTTAAATAAATTAAAGCATTTACACTTATGAATCACTGGAAGAAAAACAAGGTGAAAAAAGGAAAAAGAAGAAGAAAAGGACAGGTGAAAAAAAATGATATCCTGGTAAGCTAGTAACAAGTAGAGATGAAATCAGAACATGTTTATTCCAGGGATTTCTCTTGAAGTTGATGCTCACCATTTTCGTAATTATTGAAATACTTCTTCCAAAACCAGTGCCTTTTCCATGCTCTTTCAGCCATTTCGTCAATTGGGATACCTTTTGTCTCCGGCAGCATGGTGAGGGCAAAGATGCACATAGTGGCAAGCCAGGTAGCAAAGAAGAAGAAAATCCCGGCTCTCATGTGGCATAGCAGAGTGAGGAATGATTGAGCAACAAGGAAAGTGCAGAACATGTTCATGCTGACTGCAAGGAAGTAGCCAGAAGTTCTCGTTTCCAGCGGATAGATTTCACTTGGAATCAGCCAGCACAAAGGCCCCCATGACCATGCAAAACCGGCCAAGAACAGACAGATCAAAAATATCACAGGGAGTGCATCATGTCTTGCCATGACGTTTGTGGTCTTCAAATGCACTGCAATAATCCCTCCAATTGAACACTACACAATGCAAAACATGATATAGTCAGCCATTAACAACCAATAATTAGAAGCTGTCATCGCTCAATTTTAATATCTCTTAATCACCTGTGCTATAAACATCTGAATTGCTCCTTCAACCAGCAATACCCTTCTTCCAAATCTATCGACAACCAAAATCGCAATGACCGTACATATTGGTTTAAGTGTGTTGGTGACTACAGCTGATAGTAATGATGCCTTGTCCCCGAACCCGATTGTCTGGAAGAGCACAGGAGCATAGAACATGATCACATTGATTCCTGTGAACTGCTGGAAGAATTGAAGGATTGTGCCACAAATAATTTGAGGCCTATTAGACCTACTGACGAGATTCTTGAAAGGGTGCTTAATTTGCTTAGCCAATTCAACAGCATCTAAAATCCTGGCATACTCTTTGTCAACGTCATCAGAACCTCTAATTTTCATCAGAGTTCGCAATCCTTCATCTTTCTTTCCTTGCTCCACAAGGCTCGTGGGGGTTTCCACAATAATCAAAGATCCAATGAGAAGAACTATGGCAGGTACTCCAGCACCTCCCAAAGATATTCTCCATCCATATGGTTGCAACTTTAATGTGAAGTAGTTAACAATGTTAGCACTTAGAATGCCTAACGTGGTTAGCAACTGAAAGCAAATGTTAAGTCCTCCCCTATATCTTGTGGGTGCAATTTCTGATATGAACAATGGCACAGCCTGAAAGTGTCAAGTTAAACAATCAACAACCAAGGATATAAAGAAACATCTACGGGTAGTTGTATTGCTCACCTGGTTACCAAATCCAACTCCAGCGCCTAAAAATGCTCGTCCTGCAATCAACATGCCCAGATTCTGAGCTGCCGCATTTAAGATGGCTCCAACAAGAAACAAAACAGAGGCAATTTGCATAGTGGGTCTGCGCCCAAATTTCCTGCACACTATAGAGGCGAAAAAGCTAGCCACAATTGCTGCGAAGTAGAGTGAAGACGTAAAAAGCTGGAGAAGCTGGTTGTTGTATTTGCAGTAGTTGTTTGATTTTGCCGCATGTTTCTTGACATAAACGGTTGGAAAAAACTCCTTCAAGAAACTATCCATGGAAGTTACCCCTCCTAAAGAAAAATGGAAGTATACATAAAATCTTCACAAAAATCAAATACATCAGACATTATCTACCAAAATCTGCACTTGCACCTGAAATGCCAATGTCGTATCCGAACATGAAACCACCAAAAGCTGCAATAACGCTACAAACAATGACCTGCGCTGTAAGCCTGCCAGGAAAATCCTCAACTACTAGTGGACCTGATTTGGCCATGTTTCAATTCAATTCACCGGAACAGAATTAACTTCCAGGATCCAAATCCGCCCACCAAACTGTAGGAGAAGAGAAGCAACACTTTTGTGGATTATTATATCCTAAATTTGGATAACATAGTAGCAGTAGTAAGAGTATAAACTGAAACTGATTCCTAAAATCTCTGATAGTTCCTTACCGATATATTTTACTAGAATGGTTTATCTTATTGATTCCTGAAGTTTCTCACTTCCTGAAACAACCTCATGAGAAAACAAGATAACTATCAGAAAAGTGGCACTTACATCGCCGCCGTCTCAGACAAGAACTCTTCTTGGACTATCTACCTTTATCTTTCTTGGTAACTAAAAACTTATTGTCTTATTGATAATATATAAGCTAAAGTAAAACAGGGGCAGAGCTTAGTAGGTATTTTGTTTTTCTCAATATTTACGGCCACTTGGAGATTGACTTTTGAAGCAATCAGTGCACATGATTGCGGTGCCCCAGTCCCACCGTTCGTCGATAACAATTAGTGCGCTCACAATCACAAAAGTGGAGCTGTTCAAGACTTCTACAGTTCAAAAAGCAATTCTTTTCCTTAAAAAAATAATAAAACAGTGTATACTTTCACGTGCCAATCCATGGCTCCACGTCCCCTGTTTTGCATGCCCACCTCAACCCACTTGCCAGACGTGAGGAATTTCTTGTTAAGTCAAAGACTTTGTCTTCCTCGCTGGAGTTTCAGTTGTGTACTACGACTCTCTCTGTGTACAAGTGCAAGAGATATTTGACTGCTACTGTTTAAGGGATGCTCCGTCATTCATTAACACCTATCTTACTTAGACTTGATCTTTTGGTAGAATTGATAACAACTGAATAAGGATGTTTTGGTCAATGCTTGGATTAAGCAACGTTAATTTTTTTTCCAGGAATGTCCCAAGAATATGAATCCAAAATAATATTATTGCATTAGATTCAAAAATAGATTCAGAAAAGTTATCTACATGTTCTGTATTGCCTGACTGAAGAAGACTTTGTCACGGCTTTTACAATAGTTTTCTTGCTCGTTTCAACTATCACTTTCTTCTGCTATTTGTGACTTTGGTTAATTTTTCTGGTAAAACTCACCGGCGTCTGATGGGTTCTATGATCACTATCTAATTTAAAAACTTCACCTTTGTTTTCTCCAACCATCTTAAAAAAACTTCTCATTCTCGATCACCCCAAATTAAATGTCAACTCTGACTGTTGATTCCTGCCACATAACTCAGTGATATGAGTATCGTACATGGCTAAACAAAGATAAAACTATGTGTATTCTATTTAAGAAATACTTCCTAACCTCAGATCGGATCTCCCGGAATTGGGTGAAAATTTTACATCGTAAGATGTGCATCTTGAGGTGCTGCCAAGACTATGTTGGCTTGAGGCGATTGTCCATCCAATGACCTACCCGTGTTTTCGTCCATTTCACACACTGAAGTATCTGCCTGCATCTGTTCACTCAACAAATCTGATGACCTTTCATCTATTAAAACAGACTTTGGACTCAATTTGGTAGGAACTTGTGTAGCTTCTGATGTCGTGTGATCACGAGAAATCTGGTTTGCACCAGTAACTTCCTGTTGTTCTTCGCTGTCATAAATTGATATCAAGCTATCTCCAAGTTCAACTGGCGCCGAAACGTTTCCAACATTTCCTTCGATTTCTTCTGTAGAATTGAAATGCTGTGTTTCCTCCATTGGTGTTATAATAGTTTGATTGGCATTGCTTTCAAAAGCTGACTTGACGGAACTTTCAGTTTCACCCGCTCTATCTTCATTTGAGCCCAATCCTGTGGTTTCAATAGACTTGCTAAGTTCTTGCTGACAATATTCAGAATGACCAACAACTTCCTCTTCTTCTCGTGCGGTAGCCATTTCTGTGCCAATAACCTGTTGTTCTACCACACCATTGTGATCTTGCTCATTGGTATTATGACACAACTGTGGAGAGTTGTCCACATTATTATCATTGATATTCGCCTCATCGGAGGACTTCTCATGATGAGGAAGGGTTGATGGTTTAGGGGAATAAATTCATTAGTTGTCTAGATTTGCAAAAAAAAAGAAAGAAAAACAAACTAAAATGTTCTCGTACAGAAAGGAAGTCACTGACCTCGGAAAGCATAGATGCGTGAGGCAATGAAATTCTATCAAAATTGAGTGAAGGACATTGGTCGTCTTGTGGAATTTCAGTGTCTGGATCCGTAGTTTCCTTCATTCGTACTTTACTGAGGCCGCTTAATTCTCTTGACATGACTTCAGGGTATCCTACTCGAGGTGCATGAGGCGAAGCTCCCCACAAAATATCATCGCTGCCAGAATTAACTTCTTTCTCAATGTCGGCATCATAAGTTAGGGACTCACAGTCACTGGACGATGCAGTGGCGTCAAGAGGTGGCGAACCAACTTCTGAGACCTCCACTTGCATGTCAGAAGCTATTGAGTTTGAAGGAGTGTGCCAAGGACCCTTTTGCCCGTAAAACAACTGCTCTTCACTTCTAGTCCTGTCAAAAACTGATGGGCTGGTATCTGACAAATATTCCTGACTTACACTTCTGGCTCTAGGAAGTGGACAGGGAAGAGAATTTCGTGTTGGGGAAAATTTAAATGCTGTTCCTTTTTCTTCTTGTGAAATTTCATTCAACACCAGCTCGTTTTCGGCTGATACTGCTTGGATGTCACTTTCCTCACCCAAACTTGCCGCTTTCTTGAAGTTATCATTACCACCTTCTCCATCTCCATCTACATCTCCGTCAGGCTTGCTTGAAGATTGTTCTTCTGCCACAAGATCAGTAATGCTAATTGTTCGTGATAGAGGTTCATTATCCTGGTAAAATGAATTGTCGATGATCCCGTCGGGGGTTCCTTTACCTGCAAATGTTTGTGTGTTCTTGAATGATACAGAAAATAAAACACAAACCATTGAGCTTCAACAAAAAATTTTATATGTTACCTAACTGCCTTTTAAACCTGGAGTATCCTGGGACGTCAAGATTATCTTGCATGCCTTCTAGCGCAAAAGAGCTTCTCAAAGAGAAACTCTCATGTTTGCAAAAGAACATATCTTTATGTTGGCCAACTGCAAATTCTTGGTGAAAACTATCGGCCATTAGGTTGGGTTTTTCTTCACTGGAGTCGTATGGAAGGTCAAATGGATTCGGGTATGGCAACAAGACAGATGGTGCTGAACCAGGAAGCTGATCATCCAGGCCATCCGGGAAGAGGAAAGGATTGTTTCTTTCAACTAAAACATGCCCAATTTGATCCAGAAGTGGATTCTTATCACCCGTTAGCTTCATAGACTTCCTTGCTCTACGTCTTGCAATAAGGCTTTCTAGTCTCCTATTTCTTTCTAACTCAGAAATCCCCAGATCCATGACATTCTTCTGATCGTCTTCATTCCACTCCACAGCTGTATTCCTAACCCCCTGTGCCTCTTTATCATTCTCATCTTCAGAACCTGAACTTTCCGACTCTGCCTCACCACCCCCAGGAAGAGACATGACATCAGGATTTATTGCTTCACCTGATTGTGCTCCGTTTTCATCAGTAGACACCACTTTATTAGAGGAACTCTCTCCAGGTTCCTTCTCCTTTGTTAACACTTTAGGTTTTTTCTCTTCAACCAGCAGGAATTTTTTTTTCTTATGAGCTTCTTGCACACTTAACTCATCATTCTTGTCTTTAATATCTCTTTCCCTTGTCCTCTCTATTTGCGATTCCTTCTTCTCATCTTTGAAGGGGTTTTGGACTTCAGGATGTTGGTAAAGAAAATAAAAGCGGACAAACAGGGCAGTGCAAAAAACAAATGGGGAAGAGTATAGCAAGAAGAAGAAAACTGAAGGAGCAAACAAGTACAGAAGAAACAACAATATGAATACGGCTGAAGGAATTGGATACTTTTGTACAAATCTAGAGCAGGTACAGAATGAAAGTTGAAGAAACCTGCACACAAGAATCTGTATGTCTTTTGCACCAACGCCCATCTTTTGTTCTATGAGGATGATCAAACTATTCCAACTATAATTTACAAATAATGGAGAGTTATGTGAAGAAAGCAAAGAAGAAAAATTCTCTCTTCACCTAGCTAGGTAACATTCTTAGTAGAATAAAAGTTTTGCAGGACTTGGGAAGAATCATGGGAGGGAGAGGTGAGCGTGAGTCAGAAATGGTAAACCACTAAACCAATCAAACAAAGTCGGCGATATGCTTGAGAGCGATTGGAGATGGAAAATTTTCATTCTATGTTTGGTTAAGAATTCTGAGAGATCCTCTTATTTAGGAGTGGGAACTTGTGTTCCCCGCTTTTACCCGGATTCATGGGCTGAAGAAGAGGATAAATCAATCAGGCACTTGAGGAGGTAATTTGTGCAGATAAAGATATGGATTATAATTACATAAGAACTCTACTCTTATTATTACAAAAGTATGTTTAGGAGTGGAAGAAGATACTTCAAAAGAATCATTAGAAGCTATCAGCTATAAATCTTGTGGGACTGTAGTTTATATATGTTACTTTCGATTGTTTTTAAAAAAGGGAATGTTAATACTATAGAGTTGTTTACGATTTTACTACTTCTCAAGAAGCCCTTGTCAAAATTTAACTAGAATCGTTATTTTTTATTGATTATCAAAATACATCATTTTTCAGTGTCATATAACGTGATATTATAAAATTGAGAATATTATAAGTTAGTATAAATCCTACTTACTGTTCAATAAAATTTATTACTAAAATTAAGTAGGAAAGTTAAAGGTAAAATTACATGATTTTTTTATAGATATTTAAATTACAAGAAACCTCCATGTAATTAAATTAATTGGTTGATTAAATTTAAATGAATAAAATGAAAAAGAAGTGCTAGAATAGAATTTTATGGTATTGAATAATTTGAGCCATAAAGGAATTTGTTTTGTTTCTCCAATGTTGAAAAATAACTTCTATAGTTCTTTGAGAATGTGATCTTGAATCAAACTTGAACAAGAACATGTTCTCTCTATTCATTAACACCTCCAACAATTCCAGTTTTTTTCAGTTAAGTGCAGCCCATGAAAGCATCAAAGGAAAAGTTGGGTGTTTTTCTAGGAAAAATTCAACTAATAATGATTTAAATTTATATGCACCCTGTTAGAACTCCTATAGGTGGTGCAACAATACAACTCCCATTAGCTTGTAATGGAGAAAAACTAAAACTTCTCTAAAAAAGAAGTTTTTGTCAACTTGGTGCCACCTTAGTTTAGAGGAAATGAGATTAGAGGATAAGGGTGCAATAGGCAGAGGAGAGGTATGAGGAGGTTGAGGATGTTGTGATAGTTGAAGCAAGATTAGAAGAGTTGGGGTTGTAGGTGTTATAAAGGTTTTCCTTAAAGTACCAAACTTATCCGCAAGTTGCGCCTACCTCTTTGCACAACAATCTCACTTAGATACGCTTAACAAAGACTCGACCTTCCCACATGATCGTTGACCAACCTACTTGCTTTGGAACGTCTGATGACTCTCGCAGTATTTCACTTTCATACTCTTGCAAGAATACTATGAAAGAACTAAATATTTATGGCAATAATAAGAACAGAAATCCAGCCAAAAGCGAACCTTTATTACTTCCCTCAAAGTATACAAAGGAATGATCTCTCACATCTCAGTGTCTCCCACACTCACTATATCTCTAAGAAGAGTAAGGCTCAAATAAGCTATTTATAGGCACCTCTAGATTACCAAGTTGAAATCCTAATAGAACTCTACTAATTAAGATCACATCTTATCTTATCTTATCATTATCATATTATATCACACTAACTAATAGAATGACATCCCCATCCAATTTAGACTTTATCTAATAGGATCTATCTACATCACAACTAACAAGATAAAAGATAACATCTACCTAGGAATGATCTATCCATATCTACGAAGATCTCCTCTATCTTCAGTTGATCCTTACACATGATCTTTATCTTTAAGAACTGATGTTCATCCAATGTAATTTTATCCGTCACATCATCTAAGATCTACTCATCTCTATCTGTTGATAATGAGTCATCTAAGCCAATAGCACACTGGTCCGTCCAGTGCTTTCCCATGCCAACTCCATTAGCCATGGTCTGTTCATTTAAGCACGCATTAAGTTCTTAGTCCATCAAGAATCTAGCCTTAGCTAAGTCAACTCGTACAAGATCCAAAACTCTCCTAAAACTCACACCATACTTGATCTAACTTTTTAATTTACCTTAGAACTTTTGCATTTCATCGTGTTTGTGATCCAACTAACCTTCCACTCAATATCCATCTCAAGCCTCCTTTTGGTCTCACATCTAAATCTTGCATCATAAAAGATTTCCACCAATGTGCACCAATGCATGTTAGTGTTTGGCATTTCCCCTTTTTCTCTTTGCCTTCTCGCAAGTCTTTGCATTGTTCCATTGTTCTGCTAGTCAAATATTGGTGAAAAGTCGCCAATACCTGCATGATTCCGCTATCTAGGACTTAAGGGTCTAACAAACTACCCCATTAAAAGAACTCGATGCCCTTGTCTAAATAATCTATGGGCACTCCTTTGAATGTGGTTTCCTCTAAGACTCTTTAGTCATTGGCATATCTCCCACGTACCATATTCCCTCTCCATTGGGTTTTTCCATGCTTTTGTTCGAACGCTCTTTTATACATTTGTTGTACCCATCATAACATAACTACTAAGGTAGACTTTTCCATTAAGTTCTCCTCTCCTTCTCCTTGATCCTTCATGACTATAGTATTTACTTGCTCCTCACCCACCTTCTGTCTTGGGCATTCATAAAGAAAAGTGTGGCCCTTCACAAATGAAACAAACAATATTTCATTTTGCCTGTTTCTTGAACTTACCTTAAGAATATTCAACTATCTTCTCCTTGCCTTTCTTCGATTCATTCTGCGTCCCACCATTCTTTTTACCCTTGTAGCTAATTTGAATCAGTGGGGTCATCTAGAGATCCACCAAGGCATTTGCAGCTGCTATCACAATGAAGGTCTTTCACGTTCTACCTCCAAAACTTTATTTGTGCCTAACCTTGCAAGCTGCTTATAAAGTTGAACAACTTGTCCTCCTCCAACATGTTTTGTATGTCTAACATCAAGACGTGAATTTCCTCATATACTCTTGCACCAATTCGTCTTGCTTCAACCTATTCAAAGCTTCCCTTACGAGTCATAAAGTGTTGTTAAGGAGGAATTGATCTATTAGCTCCTTCTTTATATTATCTCAAGTTTCGATGGGAGTTTTACCTGCATTGATGCCATTCGAGGTTCTCGTTTTTCATCACAACTTTGCATCATCCACTAAATACATAGTCATAATTGACACCTTATCTAAATTAGCCACCTTTTTCGCTACAAAGTATTGCTTAATATCCCATAAAATTTTTTTCAAGTTTTTTAGCTCTCTGCTTACCGTAAAAAACTTGTGCCTAATGCACCTTCACCAAAGTGCTTTCTACTTGTCCAACGTGTTGTGTTGCAACAACACGTTTTAGGATTCCTTGAACTTAGTCTCCTCTCGTGCCTTCATCAACTCAGCTATTTGATGTTATAACTGTTGGATTCATTTCTCCAACATCTCAAATAGTATATTGTAGGGTGTCACCTCTTTCTCCCCTTTTAGAATCGGCGTAATGATTAATGAGTATCTCTACTTGGTTAACACACTCCATCTGTTGGGACCCGATCCGGGAACCGGATCCCAACTGGAAAAGCAGAACGGAAAACGAAATGCGGAAGACATAATGCAAAGCGAAGCGGAATCGATACTTAACAAACGGAGCCGACATCCGAGAACAAAGAACGGAGAAACACAATCGCGTTGGAAACCCTA
>JANIPM010000008.1:43091526-43103271 GCA_027478405.1 Erythroxylum cassinoides | reverse complement strand
TAACATCTATAACACAATACTTATACAAACACACTCATTGAATTCATTTTAATATTTCTAATTTCCACCAAAGGTTCTGGGTCCAACAAAAACACAGAAGAAGATGACGTCATCACAGAAGAAGCAAAACACAAAAGAAGAAAAACACAAATTGATCAAAACACAGAAGAAGATGATGTCATCACAGAAGAAACACAGAAGAAGATGACGTCATCACAGAAGAAGTAAAAAGGCAGAAGAAGCATCTTTACTCTTGAACATCCCTTTTTTATAAGGACCATAACTTTCAGCTAAGATGTCCAAAATTTTTATGCTATATATTGCTGGAAAACTAAAAGAAAGGCCTACAGCTTTCTAGAAGACATATTTACCTAAATAATCCTAGAATAATCCAGATTTTCCCCCAAATACAGAACATGAATTTTTACATTCATCCTATGTACTACACGCAGTTCTTAACTTCACGATAACCTTTGAGACTCTTAGAGATAGAATTGTAATTCAATGTCTTCATAAGAAATGTAGACATATATTTATAGTTTAATCCAAACAAAGAATTGTCTTATTTGGATAACTATAGAAAAATTTATGGCTAATAGGCCGAAGTACACTCAGTGAACATTTTCCATATCACTACCAATATTGTTTCCAACTCTTTCCTTATCACAACTCATACCTAAATCACTCTTTCTACTACTCATTTTTTAATAAAATCGCATTTAACATCAATTATACCCAGAAGTTGTCAATGAATGCATGTACCACCTTTTTTTCATGTGCAAAGATTCAATATTTATGTGCATATATGCTAACATTATGCATGAACAAGAAAAATGCATTTCCTTAATCTCTCTTTGAGCTCACATGTACTAAAATTTCGGATCCTAACCCTTAATATGGGGACGGGATGTTACATGCCACCTTCTTCCCTTTGTTTCTACCAAGTTCTATTATATTGGATAGCTATAAGAAAAAACATAAATTTTGGTCATTACAATACATCAAATCATCATTATCAATATACATTCATTCATTAACATTAACCGTTTTAATGTAAGTTAATCATCAATAATACACATTAACATAAGTCAATCATCAACAATACATATTAGCATAAGTCAACCATCAATAATACGCATTAACATAAGCTAATAATCAACAATATGCATTGACATAAGTCAACCATCAACAATATGCATACGTATAAATCAACCATCAACAATACACATTAACATTAGCCCATCATCAACAATACACATTAACATAAGCCAATCATCAACAATATGCATTGACATAAGTCAACCATCAACAATACGCATTGACATAAGTCAACCATCAACAATATGCATTAACATAATTCAACCGTCAACAACATGCATTAACATAAGTCAATCATCAATAATATGTATTAACATAAGTCAACCATTAATAATACGCGTTAAAATAAGTCAACCATCAACAATACGCATTAGCATAAGTCAGTAATCATTAATCGCATTAACATAAATCAACCATCAACAATACACATTAATATAAATGTTACCAACATTACATGATGGTTCAACTACATTCTTAAATAAAATATTGATATGGTTATTCTTAACAAGCATATAAGAGAACATTTAAGAAAAAATCAATTAAAAACAATCCATATATTTTCTTCATCATCTTGGGTTACTGAAAGGACCCATCTTGGAGTTCACTTTCTGGAACTCGAGTGGAGACCTCCTGGCGACCCCACGATAGCCCTCCAATCAATATTTGACTCGATCGAAGGGTTCCTGCAAAGCCAAGCTGTTCAACTATTTAAAACCTTTTATACTTTAATAATTAAAAGTGTGGAAAATAGTGGGAATTTTTTCTATCATTTTATTGAAAAATTTCGGTAACATAACAACTGCATTTTGATGTTCCTAAAATTTTTAGAAACCCTGTCAAAGTTGAAAACACTTATATATTCACATCAACTTCTCAACTATAAATTATGAACTTCAAGTCCACTCACAAGCAACCTAAACAAATAATTCTCAACAGTCACTACAATAAACTTTTAAAAGCGAAAATCTATTTATGCATTTCATTTAAAAGCTTTATTAAACATCAATTCTTTACATAAATGTATATAGCAAAATGCCACAAGCACAGCAAAACTGGACAGTACAATTAATCTTGAGGCGGAGTCTCAATTACCGTAACACCTGTAACCTTACCTGGGGTGGTTTGTTTAAAAACATAAAAATAAGGGTGAGTTAAACGAGCTCAGTGAGTGTAACCAGTTTACAAGAAAATTGAACTTTTCATAACAATATAATTGCAATATTCCATATAATCATAAAGCTCATGATAAAACATTTTCCATAATAATTTATTCGTGCATCATCAAATCTGGTAATAACATAACAATTCCTAAAACACAATTTCAAAATTTTTTTGAAAAACTATTTTAAAATGCTTTTCAAAATTAAAGTCATCATATAAAAGTTTCCATTTCCCATTTTCCTTAATCAATAAACAATGGTGGCAATAAGTTTTCAGAAAAATTAAATATTGAAAAATAAGTCAACCACTAGCATTGGTACTATACGGTACTCTCAAATCACTTTTAAAATAAATAGTGGTGACGTTATTACTGTCATAAATTTTCTTACACAACATAGCCCACCACTAGTTCTTTTACCATACGATACACTAGGCATAAAGTCACGGAGCTAGTTCTGCATCACTTACCTGCGACTGGTTAACCACTATTTAATGAGCTGGTTCTGTATCACTTACTTGTAATAGGTTAACCACTATAGACTGGTAGTTACGGAGCTAGTTCTGCATCGCTTACTCGTAACAAGTCACAGAGCTGGTTTTACATCGCCTACTCGTGACTAGTTAACCACTACTTATAGACCTAGTTCTGCATCGCTTACCCATAATAGGTTTACCACTATAAATATACTAGTATAATAACATGTATAAAGCCTAGCAGTATACCATAAGCAAAAGCAACTCTTACATTTATGACTCATCTTATTTTTCAAATTAAGTATGAGAGGATTTGTAGGAGAATTATTTCAATGTGATTCTAATCATATAAAATTCAACTTTCAATTTAAAATTCATATATTGCCAAAGCATACACTTATGTTAGCAATATTCACTTGTAAAATATCATTTGCATAAAACTTAGTATAAATATTCATTTCATGATCAAATGAAAATCATTTGCATAAACTCAATTTAAAGAACAGTCACATGTCATCAATTCTTTTACAAAGAATTATGTCATAAAAATAGTTAAAATACACTCACATGTCATCAATTCTTTTACAAAGAATTAAGTCATATAAAACAGTTAAAATACACTCATATAAAACTCATAATCAATATTCACTTCATGATAGAATAGAAATCATTTTCATAAAATAAATTTAAAATACACTCTTATTTTTGCAAACTTATCATCAAGCACAATCACGAGTTCGATGCCTCTCCTTTACCTACACAAAATACATTTCACTTAAACATTTATTTCCAAATTAGGAAATAAGGCATTGAAACTATATATTTGGTTTAACCAAATTTGAGATTTGTATCTAATCTTGTAACACGTATGCTAATCATATTTCTGCTTACTTTTGTAAGCTAACCTATTGGTCACCATTTCCAAATATAAATTCAAAAGTTACTTAAGAAACATATTTTATCCATTCTAACTTACCAATTCCTTCTAAACACAATTTTACCCAATTTAATTCACCATATCACAATCGTGTATGATGAGTCATAGTTATGACCTATGTCCAGAATCCATACCTCCACTTGTTCCTTAATTTTCACATAGTAAATGTTCAAATTAGTTTTTGAGGTCTTCTAAACATTTGTTCCCCTATGTCTCTAGTTTCTATATCATCAAAAATTATGTCATTTAAACTTCTAAATCATGAAAAATGTACCAAATATCACAAGTTATTTCAACATAGGGGTAGTATCAGGTTACCATTTTCGATCTCAAATTTCAATATCATTCATCCCGAATTAGATCTAGGTCTCTTCTTTTTATTTTATTCCTATCTTGTCATATTCAACTAATTCTATAAAGAAACATCAAAGTAATACCAAGAAAACATTGATCTTAAACACATCCATCTCACTTAACAAAACCGTAAAATTTAGAAATTTAAGCTAGAAAACTTACCACCTTTTTCCTCTTATCTTTTGAGTATTTGATGAATACTTCAAGATTTCTCCAAATTACCGTAAAATGGCTATACTCTTCCTCCTCTCTCCTTGGCCGATGTTCACCCTTGGATTCTCTTCTTTTCTTCCTTTCTTTTTGGTTCTAAAAAATCCTCCTTTCAAATGAACCAAATTTTGTCTTCTTTTGCCTTTTTATAGTACTTTAATACTTTACACATGTCATTTTCTCATTAAACATCTTAAATGACTCATCATTATCTAATTTAATGTTTCTTACACCATATGGAGTCTTCTAATTGGTCAATAAATGTGAGTCATTTAAAATTTATTAATTAACTCCATTTATATAAAAAGACCAAATTGCTCTTTTATGGATTACTACACCTGTAAACCAGATTAAATCCCAAAAATATTCTACAATCGTCTCACCATCAAATTGACCAAGGGATATTTTAATTAGGGTCAATACTTAGTAATTAGGTGCCTCAAAATTTTTGAATGGGTTTAAAATCACCAATACCCATTATTTTCTAAAAAGGGCATTTTAGTCTAATAATTTCAGATTGCCCAATTCTATTCAAACAACCTCCGTTTTGACCTGTTTCAATTCTTATGAACTTCAATCCTAATTTTGGAGCTTTTCATTGTATTTTAAAATTATTCGGTAACTTTTCAATTGCCCGAAAGAATTTTGGATTGAATATAGAAATCACTAAATGTCACTGAAATTGTCCAGATTTCGTTCAAAGTATTACCTAAATATCCAAAGCAAATTTTGGGGCTTTTAAAGCTCGTTCGGACTCATTCTGTAGCTTTTCGGAGTTTTTAGAAATTTTATGAGAAATTTTCGATGTCTAGAAATATCTTAGGTCTATCCGAGATCTCCATTATAACCTTAATAATACATTTAAATGCTTAAATTACTCTAGTACACTATAAATAGAGCATACTCTATAAAATGCATGTACAATGCATCACACAGTGCAATAACCGAATTAGGATATTACAATTACAGGTTATAACAAGTGATTGTTGTTGAATGTGTAAAATTACAATACGCAAGGATGATAAAACGCTTTTTGGACTTATTATGTAGTATAACGTATCTTAACTCGACCAAAAGTTTATATATTTTAATGTCAGCTATGAATGCAAACATAATGTTAGAGCATCACTATCCTTTTTTAAAGAATATCCTAACATGAAGATTTCTTAAATAAAGATAACTTTACCTTAAATGAAATATATGCGAAGAAAGTAGCAAAATCTTATCTAATTCTAGATATTTGTGATAACATTATACGTTGAGTGTAAATATTAAGTTCACCATTTTTTATGGTAAAATATTTTTATTATAATTTGACCTATAAGAAAAAAATGAAGAATCCTATATTATAGAACTTTTGAAACAACCACATATTAGATGTCATTAGATGCACACGTCATAATACTTACAGTACCTTGATGAAATCAATAGTCTATTTTTGGAAATACCTAACAATCAAAATCTTTGAAAAACTTATTGAACATTAGCGCATTATCCTTATATTGTCTAGTGATTAAAAAATTCAATCGCCGATTCAATTATAAAATTTTTTAATTGGTTAATTTTTTATTTTTAACTTTTTAATTTGATTTATTTTAATAACTCTTATTGTTAAAAGCAATAAGCTTATTTTTATAAATCAAAATAAATAAATAAATTTTTATTTAACAATCTCCTTTTTCGATTAAATTTCAAATTTTTTAATAGATAAACACATTATCTTTTAATCATATTTTAAATTTTTAAAATTTATTCAATATGTATAATACCATTTGAATTTTTGAAACCATAAACCTCTAAACTTGGTTACATCTTAGGGCATCGTTATATAAACTTGTTGCACTTATTTGTTTCCTTCATCAATATATTTGAAAGTTACACTCAAGGGTGTATCAAGAAAATAGAACAGAAATAAAGAAAAGAGAAGATGACTAGAAAATGAAAGAAAAGGAGAGACGTAAAAATGGGGAGTGCTAACTTTATTAAACAAAAGGAAAGAACTGAGTGTTTTATTTTTCATTGTTCTATATTATTTTAAATGCTCAATTTGTTATGTGGTTTTTAAACTAAGATATTTCTTTTTCCTACCCTAGCTTAGCCCTATTACAACCAAAATAAAAACCTTCAGATGGATGTTTGTGTTTGATATGAGTGGTGGAGATTGGATTAGTGAGCAAGCCCATGATAGATGCCTTACATGAAATGAATAATTAGTGAATATTTACTATCCTTTAATGGTTGAGAGAATGGAAAATGGAGTGAGTGTCTATCACACTTGTTAGTGGTCTCTGAGTTAAAGTACTTGTTTAAGTTTGGCTAAGCATGCAGAGGATAGTCTATTCACGGAGTATTATGAGTTTCGAATTCTCAGGTTTTGTTTATTGAATTGATCATTGATATCTTTTATTATTAATTGGGAACATCATTGTTTTCATTTTTATGTTTTTATAGTCTAGTGTTCTTTATTTTGCTTGAGGACAAGCATAGTTTAAGTGTGTTTGCTTGAGGACAAGCATAGTTTAAGTGTGGGGGAATTGTTGTGTTGAATTCTATTTGATTTTGCTTGCTTTCATATGTTGAAATTGGTTGCAATTTAGTTCAAATTTTATATGAATTGAGTGAATTTAGTGTGGATGTTGCATGTCTCTTAATTGGATTATTTTGTGAATGTGGCATGACAAATTGTGCATGAAAATGGGCATTGCGTTACTTACCATGTCACGATTGTGACATGGTAAGTCATAACCATGAGCATGTCACAATTGTGACTTATAAGTCACAGTAAGTCACAACCGTGACATACATGTCACAGAACAAACATAACCTCCCTTCACACTTTTTTTTCCCATAATTGTTTTAATTATTACGTGGTAGTTGCAGAGGTTAGGGGCACAAAACCCTAGACCTAGGAGCATACTACAAAAAGGAAAGGAGAGGGTGCCGATTGAGATTATTCATCATTCTCTCTTCATTCTTCACTCAACACTCAACAAACTAGAGACACTTTGGAAGAGAGAAAATAGAGAGAAAGAATGGAAGAAGAGAAGAGAATAGAGAGAGTCAATGAAGAAGAGAGAAACATGGCAAAAAGTTGGAAGCAGAACCAAGCCTTAGATCATTTAGTGTGAACAAGTTGAACCTGAAGGGGAGAATTAATGCAGGAAGCTTGAGAAGGGTAGGAGACCATCGCACCTCATTCACTCGATCTCTGTGGCTTGCTCTGTTAATCATCTGTTGATGTGTTTCTTGCTTATTTACTGAATTTATTACTTTGTTAGCTTAACCAACTGTTACTTTGTTATCTTTTCATAGTTCATTTAGTATTTACTGTTTTATTGCTTTAATACTTCTATTGACGGTAACATAGGACTAAAGTGTATGGAGATGATGAATTGTATTTATTCTATGATGGGATTATCTCTTTTTCTTGAGAATTAATGTAGCTATTTTGGTTGACTATGCATGATTGAGTTACAAATTTGTTGTCTTATTTATTTCTGTGGTTTCTGAGGTGAATGGATGTAATAAAATTGTCAAACTTTGCATCATTTTTAATATTAAATTAAGGATTGAGAGGAGAAATTTAATATGGATGGAGAAACTATGGATTCTTAGGTTAAGAACTAGAAATATATTAACATAAGTGGTAATTAGTAGTCGAGCTTCCATAATTAATTCAGACGATAATTGGTTGAATATGAAAGTTAGATTAGTTTATTATTCAAGTTGATTTAGAGCCCAACTGTTAATTTTAGTAAGTCAGCTATCCAATCATTTCCCTTAATCATGCATAGGAGATTAAATTAGTGAAATTAATTCTTAAGAGTCTTTCACTTTGATTAATCTATTCATTTTGCTGTTAATTGATTATGATTACTTTTCAATCTAATTTTGTGATTTTGATTTAAAACCTTCACTCAACAATTTAGATAGAATGTTTAAGATTGCATTGTTTTTATTTTTAATTCAAATTTAATTTGAATTAACTAATTTCACCTTCGTGCGAAACGACCCTAGGTAATCAACTACAACTACCTCATATGGTTGCGAGTAAGATAACCAAGGTAATTTTTAGAACTTTTTGGGCACAACAGTTGTTGAGTCAAATATGATGTTTTTAATTCTCTTAAGGTTCTTTCTTTGTCATCCATGATCGCTTCAACATTAAAATCACTGAAGGATTATATCAAACGGCATGTTGATTCAAATTTGACGGACGAAGAGGAAGATGCTTGCTTACCTAATTTGGTTTCCTTCCTTAATCTCTTGCTATTTTCTTAATCTCAGGATCATATTGAAGTTCACATGTATAAGAATTTTGAGGCATAAAAGAAATAAATTACTTTGACACCAATCCCTGGTAAATACATTAAAATTTGGTAGGTACAAAATCTAAAAAATATAATCCTACTATAATACAAATAAATTATGTATAGTGATGAGCATGGTTGAATCCTCAAGGAATGGTAATAGCTTATCTTCTTTGCCAAATTAACTAAACAAATTAAAAGAAAGGGGGCTTTAAAAGGGAAATTAAAATAGATAAAAAGCAAAAACAGGAAAACTAATTAAGAACGTAATTCAATAAAATCAAATGACAATGAATATTTAGCCCAAGTTATAATTTCAATTTAAATTCTTTGACTTGATCATTAATGCAAATATAAAATATTATATTCCTTAATAAATTGGTTATGATTGTTAATAAGTTGTAACAACCTATCTATTCTAATTTCCTAATTAACCAAAACAAGCAATTTGATTAGTTCTCTTATCAACAAACAACCCTAAATAAGCTCTTAGGATATAATCTATTAACATCATTAAAAAATAGTGAAACCACCAATTATAGCCAACAAACACACAAGGTTGATTTATTTAAACTAGATTATATATCCATATAACATAAGTTGAATATCCTATATTGAACCTTATTATTTCACCACTAAGCATTATGACAAATAAACAATTATGAATTTATTCATTCAGATTGGCAATATAATATTTTGATAATCAAATAATAGGCCTTTTTAAGTCAATAAAAAATAATAATAATAATCTTGGAAGATATATAAATACCAAAGAATAAAAGAGTAAAAAAATAATTATATCTCACAATCTTTGAAGAAACAAACTTCAATTAACCTTTGGCTAGAAAAAGAGAATTTAAGTGCATATTAATCTAAAAAAATACAAAAGCAAAATAAAGAATGCAGAAAATCAAAATGAAGAGGAGAGAAGATCATATGGGAGATCTTGATCCTCAATCGTCTATATAATCTTAAAACTTATTTAACATTCCTAAAAATAAGGGATAAAGGATAAGATTGAAATTAAATCTAAATTATCCCATTTCCATTGTGATTATCCTACCAAAATAAGTTCTACATAATAAAAACTCCTAAATAGAGCAAAATAAGGGTAGAAATAGTTGGACTCACTAATTCTAAAAGGGCCTCATCCATTTAACCACGTTTATTTTCTAGAGTAGTATATTGAATAAAGCGTGGACATATCTCATTCTTAACCCTCTTCTAGAACTTTTTTTCCACTATGCCTCATCTCTAGCAACCATAAACACTAGAGGTGATTTCCCGTGTGAGAGGGCCAATCTATAATCTGTCTCATATACTTATGATTCATCTCAAAATATATTTGTACATAAAACACATATATTCATGAATCAAATGATACACAATGTATAATCTTCATCATACATTATATCCAAACAAGTGACATTAAACTGAGTGAACATACATAGAGAAATGTTTTATCAGTACATTTCAACATCTACGTAGTCCTAGTGACTTTACATGCCCAATGAATACATCTCGTGAAATTGGCTTTGTCATTGGGTCTGCTATCATATCTCGTGTAGATATATATCTCATGTTCACTTCTCCTCGTGCAACTATATCTTTCACATAATTGTATTTAGTATCTATGTGCTTTGTCTTACAATGAAATTTGGGGTCTTTTGTATAAGCGATTGCAGCTTGACTATCACAGTTGATGGTCACTGGATTAATTTCGCTTTTAGTGACTCCCAAATGCACAAGGAATCGATGAAGCCACACAGCCTCTTGTACTGTAGTTGAGAACGCTATAAATTCAGCTTCCATTGTGGATAATGCAACGCAGGATTGTTTCTTACTTTTCCATGATATTGCTCCATGGTTTAGTAAGAATACATATCCTGAGGTAGATTTTCTTTCATCTAAATCTCCTCCCCAGTCTGCATCTGTATATCCTTGTATACATAGATCATTGCCTTGATAACACAATGCATAGTCCACGGTTCCCTTCAGATACCTTAATATTCTCTTTACTGCTTTCCAATGTGCTTGGCCTGGATTTGATTGATATCTGCTCACCATCCCAACAACGTAACAAATATCTGGTCTTGTACACATCATTGCGTACATAAGACTTCCAACTACACTAAAGTAGGGAATATTCTTCATTTGTTCCCTTTTTTGTGGCATTGACGGGCAGTTTCTCTTAATAAGACCTTCATTTTTAGCAATAGAAATATCAATTGATTTACAATCTTGCATATGGAATCATTTAAGAATTATTTGAATGTACATGGCTTGTGAAAGTGATAATAATCTCTTCGAACGATCTCTTGAAATCTTGACTCCAAGAATGTATGGCGCTTCACCTATGTCTCTCATTTCAAATTTAGCTGATAACCAATCTTTGATTTGCGTAAGAAACTCACAGTAATTACAAGCAATCAATATATCATCCACATATAAAGTTAAAACCGTGAATTTATCTTTGGATTTCTTAACATACACACAATGATCTTCATCGATCATTTAAAAATCATATGAAATGATTACGTTATGGAAACGAATATATCATTGTCTTGAAGACTGATTTAGGATATAAATTGATTTTAATAACTGACATACTTTATTTTCTTGACCTGCATTGATGAAATCTTCAAGATGTTCCATATAGATTTCTTCATCTTATTCTCCATTGAGAAAAGTTGTTTTTACATCCATTTGATGTAATTCAAGATCCATACTGGCTACTATAGCCAGAATAAGACGGATTGAATCAAACTTCACAACAGGTGAAAAAGTTTTCTCGTAATCAATTTCCTCCTGTTGTGTATATCCTTTTGCTACAAGGCGTGCCTTATATCTTTCGATACTATCATCAGCTTTTCGTTTTATTTTGAGAACCCACTTGGTCCTAATTGCTTTACGCCATTCAGGGAAGTCAACCAAGTCCCATACTTGATTGAAGCTTAAAGAAATCATTTCTTCTTTCATTGCTTTCATCCATTCTTCTTTAGCAGGGCCAGTAAGAGCCTCATTTATATTCCTTGGCTCTTCTTCCTCTTGCAGAACAATCATATTAATTTATCCTTCAATCTAAAAAATGACGCTGAGGAATTATTCCTTGATTACTTTGTCTTCACCGAGGTTCATCATAAACAAATTCATGATTGATCTGATTGCTCCCACTCAGATAAGTCATCATAGAGAACCTTT
>JANIPM010000008.1:43057607-43077930 GCA_027478405.1 Erythroxylum cassinoides | reverse complement strand
GTTAAATACATAACAAACGGGAAGATAAGTTTGTGGATATTGTAGGAATTAAAAATATAAGAACAAAAGGGACTTAAAAATAGGCTCATTAATTGATATGAAAAATCTATCTACAGAAACATTTTTTTGAGAAGCTCCAAATCTAAACTTTTTAAAAAGCTGTATTTTAGTTGCCAAAAAAACTATATTTACTAAAAGAAATACCTTTTTATTTTACAATCAAACATTTATTTTTCTTTAAAAAGTTTTTGCAGTGAAAAAAATTGCTTATTATCTTTTCAAAAGTTCAACTAAACAGGCATTAATATGGATCCGACTTTGTTTTTAGTCTATAAAAATTTCTATTATTTACGAAAATTTTATTCAGCAATACATACATCGAAATATTTTATAATTAGTCAAAAACACCAAACTCCATTTTCTTAGTTAGAAATGGAAATTTCCTTTTTTTTCTGTGCAAATGATAAATCAAACAAACAAAAATTCATGTAAAAGAAAATTTGCTTATTCTACACAAAAATGAATATATACCAGCGCTTACTTATAGGTTGATACTTAAATACATAAATTAGTCGTTGAAATCCTTTTCTTGGTAGCGAGCTATCTGCTTAATTAACATATTAAAAATTTTAAGCTTGAGCCAACAAAATGCTCTTGAAATCTTTTTCTTCTGTTGAGTTTTAACTTTTAATAATACAATAAAACCAAAGAGAGAGAGAGCACAAAAGCGAGAAATCTAAAATGGTACTTGGTAAAGCTTGAAGAGAGTGCAGAAAGGACTCTCTGTCTAACAGCCTCAGAGAGAGCGAGAAAAGCTCGAGAGATAAACACGCAAACTTGCTTTCCTTATTCTCTCAGTTTTTTTGGCTTCTCTTTTGGTATCTTTTGGATCTCCATTTCCCTTCTATATGAACCTAATAAGAAACTTGAAGCGGCTACATATCCAAAGCTTCTGCTTTGATTTATAACCTCTTTCACAATTCTACTGAAAACCCACGTATCCATTTCCTTTTCGGTCAATACCCATTTTCAGATTTAGGATTAGAGCTGCTTATAAAGTAAAAATCGTTTTTTTTTTAATAATACATTTCTTTCCGTAGTATGTCATGGTAATGGGGTCCGGTAATAGAGCAACCTCTTCTTCTCAAAACATGGACCTGCCAATCGCACGTAAGCTTTCTCCTTCCATTTTTCTTGTTATGATATTACTGTTTGATACTAATTTTGAATCTGCTTAACCCTTCAGTATTGTAATTCTTAAATGTTGACTTGATTTACTTTTATTGGAGTTAAATGATGTGAAATGGATTTGGGGTTTCTTTTGGTTTACACGTTCGGATCTGAAGATGGGTTGGAATATTTATTATTTTCTGGGAATTTGGGACGTTATTTGGTTTCAGATCAACATATGTTGAATTTGAGAGTTATCTATTGCTGTTAAGGTTGACTCTCTGTTACCATACTCGAAAAGAATTGGTTTCATGGCATCCTTAGCTAACTTGTGCTGAGTCAAGCATCAAGCTTTCCCTGGTTTAGCAATTATCTTTTGAAATGGATTTATGCTTGAGCCCGTTAACTGCTTGAGTTTGTTTTCTGATTAAGTTTTGAGTGTGATGTTTTTGCATATAAGGTCAGCGTCAAGGATTTGCCAGATAAGGGCCATTGACACTTTTAACAACTGCTTAATTTGAAAATTGGTGACAGTGAGTTATGCATGATTAGATTAAGACTGGAGACCATTACATGGTTTCGAAATTAAAATGGGTAAGACAAGAACCTGCAATGATAGATGATATCAGCCAGGCATGGAGATAGCATTGATTTTTCTGATGCTTGCCATGTAATGTGGACAGTTTTTGATCACAGTTAGAACCTGCTTCATAGTATGACAACGGTGGCTGTTAGATTATATTCTTGATATCTACTTCTTTTCCTTTTCCTTCTTCCGATTTTTAACGGTAATGTGGACCCAAAAGTCTTTTTTGCATTCTGGATAAAGCTTGATCTCCTTGTGGCACGTTATTCTCTCAATGCACACTTCTTAGGAAATTATTATATGATTTATTCAAGTTGATTCACCTGACAGAATTTTGTCTCTTTTCAGTTATTCGTGAAAGGAATCAACAGGAACTGGAAAATCTGACATTAACAACACAACCTTTCAAAACATTGAAGTTCTTTGTTTTGGCTATGATTCAGTACTTTAAGCGTTGTGTATTGTATCTTTTGGCAAAAGGTGGTTTGTTGATGCTTTTAAGTACTGCCATAGGAGCAATTGCAATTCTGGTTGTGACCATTGATGGGCCTCATGAAAAGGTATGCTTGGTGGTGTAAAGTATAGTTTTACATTTGGCTAATGGAACTTATTGTTTACATGCATTTTTTATGATTTATTTGTATGCTGTTGGCATGCTAGCTATAACTGGAAGTTCAAGTATTTAGTTACGTGCCTTGTCTCTGAATCTGAATAAGACCTACATATGGACCGTCTTTGGACTTTCAGCTTCTTGCATGCTTTCATCAATTACTTAAGAGCTTATCTTCTGATATTCACAACTTTTCTGGTATGTTTCCGCAGCATCTTGAGGAGCTTTCTCATTACTTGAGATTTGCATTGTGGTGGACTGCTCTTGGTGTTGCATCTTCCATTGGTCTTGGTATGTGAACTTTAGTTAGATAAAAAATCTAGAGTACCAATTCTAGTACTAGTATTTGTTAAGATTTCTAGGAAAAACTTATCTTGTATTTAATATACATGGATACATAAATATATTCAATTTAACCAGCAGGAAAATAGGCATCAATATGAAATAAACTATATCTAGAAGTCTATAGCAGAAATCCCTTGATTATAGGGATTTCTGTTTCTATTAATCTTATTCCATAAGATTGATCTTATCTAAATCTCTGTTCTTCAACACTCCCCCTCAAGCTGAGGAATAGATGTCTTCCATTCCCAGCTTGCATATAAGATCGTGAAATCTTGAAGCATTTAGCCCTTTTGGTTAGAACATTTGCTAGTTGATGATCCGAAGGATCATAAGGCATACACACTAGTCCTTCTTCCAACTTGTCTTTGATGAAATGTCTGTCAGTCTCAATATGCTTTGTCCCGTCATGTTGTACAGGATTATGTGCTATGCTAATTGCAGACTTGTTGTCACAATAGAGCTTCATAGGACCTTCCCATTTGATTTTTAAATCATCAAGATTGATCTTCAACCATAATAGTTCACATAGTCCCTGTGCAATAGCCCTGAATTCAGATTCTCCTGATGATTGAGCCACTACATTTTGTTTTTTACTCCTCCATGTAACTAGATTGCCTCAAAGAAACATGCAGTAGCTTGTTGTTGATCTTCTATCAACTGGAGATCCTGCATGGTCTGTATCTATGTAGATTCCTAAGGATAGTGTATGGCCCCTTTTAAACAATATTCCCTTGCCTGGATTGCCTTTCAAGTACTGTAGGACTCAGTAGATAGCTTGAAGATGAGATTCTCTTGGGTCCTGCATAAATTGACTGATTACACTCACCGAATATGTGGCCAAGTATGTGCTAAATATATTAGCTTGCCCATTAGTCGCTGAGACATGTTCTTGTCCACTGTCGGTTCTTCCTTTGCTTCTCCAAGTTTGTAATTTGAATCCATTGGAGTAGACATCGGTTTGCACCCAAGTTTACTAGTTTCCATTCATAAATCTGCAACATATTTTTGTTGAGAGATGAATATCTCTTGCTTTGAATATGCCACTTCAATACCAAGGAAATACTTTAGTTTTCCTAGTTCTTTTATCCCAAATTCCTTTAACAGTTTCTGCTTCACTTCTAGCTTCTCTTTTTCATCATTTCCAGTCATTATAATGTCATCCACATAGACCAAAATAATAGTCACCCCTCTTGTTTTGGAGTGTCATGAAAAGAGTATGAACCCCTTGACTCTATTTATATCCTGATTCTTTCATCACTTTTGCAAACCTACCAAACCAGGTTCTTGGAGATTTTTTTAGTCTGTAGAGAGCCTTTCTCAATTTACACACCTTGTTACTTGTATCTTCTATAAATCTGGGTGGAACATTCATGTATATTTCTTCATTGAGATGTCCATGAACAAAAGCATTCTTAACGTCGTACTGAAGAAGCTGCTAGATAAAATGAGCTGCCAAGGACAGCAAGATCCTTATTGTGTTCATCTTCACAACTGGGGCAAATGTCTCCAAATAATCCACTCCATAGGTCTGAGTGTATCCTTTAGCTACCAACCTAGCTTTGTATCTCTCTCAGGAGTCTCGTCCTTGTATTTTAGTGTGTAGACCCACTTACAGTCAACAATGTTCTTCCCTCTCGGTTTGTCAACAACCTCCCAAATATGATTCTTCTCCAAAGCATTCATTTCTTCTCTCATAGCATCCCTACATTCCTTTTTTGATAAGGCCTCAGAAACAGTGTTAGGAATAGCAATTGTATTTAAACTCACAATAAACCTTTTATGGGTAGGTGCGAGGTGTTTGAAGCAGATATAATGGGAAAGTGGATAGAGGGGTCGATGGGTGCATTCTCTAGTTCCATTTCTAACAGCAATAGGGAGGTCTAAATCATCACTTGGATTAGAGGAATGTTTACCTGTTTGGATGTTTGAGTATGGTTGAGGACTCACGGTGATCTCATTTCCAAGACTAGGACTTGATTCTTAAACTTGCTTTAGTGTTGGAATGTTTGGAGTTTGCTCCGGTGGAATGTCTTGAGTTTGCTCTGGTGTTGGAATGTCTTTTCTCCTTGAGCATACTTGAGGAAAACTTGGAAACTTGTGAGGGTTTTGGCTAGGATGGGAGTTAACTCAGGAGGATTTGTGTTTGGACTTGGCTCTAGTTCTGTGATGCTGATAGAATTTGGTTGGGTTGAGTAGACAAGAGTTGGAGTATGAGTGAGGTCTAGGGTATTTATTGGTTCAAAGGAACTACAAGGACTATCTTCCATTGTGCTATTCTCCCCCTGAAGATAGGACTTTGAGAAGAAGAATTTGCACTATGAGAAAGTGATATCAACTGAGATATAGGTCCTTCTTGTAGTTACTTGTATCCCTTTTGAGTTGATGAGTATCTTAGAAACACACACTTAATGGCTCTAGGATCAAGCTTCCCCCAATTTTGGCTATGGACATGAACAAAAGCAGTGCACCCAAATACCCTAGGAGTGAGTCCATTGGAAGTTCTAAAATGAGGGTAAAAAGGGTTTAGGAGCTCGACAGGACTCTTATTGTCTAGAACACGTGAGGGTAGTCTATTGATCATATAGGTGGCATTAAGAACTGCTTCACCCCAATAAGATTTAGGGACATTTCCTTGGAAAAAGTAAGGCCCAGGTGGTATTAAGTAGGTGTTCATTTTTTCTTTTGGCCACTCCGTTTTGTTGAGGTATATTAACACAGGATGAATCATGAATAATACCATGTGATTGTAAGTAAGGAAATAAGACTTGGTTGAAATATTCTCTAGCATTGTTTGTTTTAAAGACCTTTATCTTTACCCCAAATTGATTTTGAATCATTGAATGAAAATTTGGAATTAACAGTCCCTACATCAGATTTTGGTTTAAGGAGAAATAGCCAAGTAACCTAAGTACAATCATCAATCAAATAGACAAACCAACGGGCTCTAGAAATATTGGGTATAGTGGATGGACCCCATATGTCACTATGAATCACATGAAAAGGATGAGAAGCTTTTATTAGTAATAGGAAAAGAGACATGAGTATGTTTTGCCAATTCACAAGTTTCACAATGAAATTCAGAGATATCTAATCCTTGAAACAAGTGGGAAAACATAGTTTTTAGAACTCTAAATGATGGATGACCTAGACGGAGATGGTGCAACCAAATGGAATCTTTATTCGAAGAACTAAGGAAGGATGAAGGTGTATTTATCTTAGCTTTTTGATATGGGTAGAGACCATTCCATTCCTTAGCAAGTCCAATCCTCTTCCCCTTGTCCTGGTCCTAAAAAACACAGCAAGAAGGAGAAAAAATGGCAACACAATTAAGGTCATTAGTAAGTCTTTGGATAGAGATTAGATTGGCTGATAATTTTGGTACATATAGGGCATTTTTTAGAGTGTAGGGCTCAATTTTATGTCTCCATAACCGGCAGCAGTGGCTAATTCTCCATTGGCATCTATGATTTTCCCATTACTTGGACTAGGGTTGTATGTGTGAAAAAATTGTGATATAGGGGTCATGTGGTATGTGGCCCCGGAGTCTATAATCCAAGGGCTATTGTAACACTTAATTTTTGAGGTGTCCGTATACAAAGAGAATGTAGGTTTACCTAAGAGAGCAAAGGAGCATGTACCTTTCGGCTGTCCAAAGGAACTCAACAAACCTCTTAATTTCTCAATCTCTTCATTGCTAAGACTCCCTGCTACTGGATTTTCTTCATCTTCCTCCTGTTCAGCCGAATGTGCCCGTGGCCGTGATTGACCTCCTCGATTTCCCCATTCACGACTTGGTGGCTTCCCATTAAATTTCCAGCAGGTCTTCTTTGTGTGTCTCAGTTTTTTGCAGTAAGTGCACCATAGATTATTCTTATTTTCCTTCCACAAGTTGCCCTTTCCAGATTGCTTAGGCTGGGCTTGATCACTCCTTTCTTTGTCATGTTTATCTGCCTTTATCACCATTGCCGATCCATCCATCTTCTGGGGCTCAAGCATCACGTTTCTTCTGCTCTCCTCTGCTCTAATCAGGGAGATAACCTCTTCTAATGAGGGTATGGACTCCCTTCCAAGAATTTGAACCCTGACTTGATCAAATTCAGGGTTTAATCTAGCCAAGAAATAATAAATACACTCTGAAAATTTTCAGAAAAACAACATCTTCAGGACTTTTCATCTCAATGACCTGATAATGGTCAAGTTCTTGCCACAGAGTTTGCAGAGTATTAGCATATTTTGTGACTAATTTGTCTCCTTGCTTGGTGGCATGGGCTTTGATCTTAATTTCATAGATTTGGGCAGCATTGCATGCCTTTGAATACATACGTTGAACACAGTCCCAAATCTCCTTTGCAGTGGTTAAAAGCATGCACGTATCACTGATTGAAGGTTGGAGTCCCACAACCATGACATGATCATGGAGTCCTCTTCTTCCCATGTTTCTGTTGCTATATTCCCTGTTGCAGGTCCTGATCTTAGCAGGTGATCAAGCTGCCCTTTCCCTTTGAAATAGGTGCGAACAAGGAGTGACCACTGGAGGTAATTCTTACCATTGAGTCTGTTGGAGGCACAAACATTCTGTAGTTCCCCAATTTTCTGGGCAGAGACAAATTCATCTGGGCTGGAAATAGTGGTTTGAGAAGTTCCAGAATTTGCCATGGTGAAAGAAGGGAAAGATTGGGTAAAATAATAGTTATGGGGATTGAGAAATCTGACAAGAATGAGCAGCAGTGAAGGCTGAATAAGGCAGCAATGAAGGCTGTACCAAGAATAACAAAGAATACTTCCAGAAAACCTTAGGGCTCTGGTACCATGTTAAGATTTCCTGGAAAAACTTATCTTGTATTTAATATACACAGATACATAGATATATACAACTTAACCAGCAGGAAAATAGGTATCAATCGGAACTAAACTATATCTAGAAGTCTATAGCAGAAATCCCTATAATATAGGGATTTCTGTTTCTAATAATCTTATCCCATAAGATTGATCTTATCTAAATCTCTGTTCTTCAACATTATTAAACCATTGGAAAGCAAATAAATCGTTTGTTAAATTCTTCTGAATTTTGTCAGTAGTTCTCTTTCTTGGTTCAATGTTCTTGACTTTTTCCTTTCTTTCCATGTTCATTGCAGATTGCTTTTTTTTACGTGGCTGTGCTTGCAGGGCTTCTCCACAGGTTCCCTGTTAGCTTTTCTCAGGTGTGAATTATCACTGTTATTACTTCGCATTGAAGCTAAGAAATGCTGTGGAGATTCTCAGTGGATATATTCTTGAACTGCAGCATGCCGCTGGACAGATTAGGAATCGGAAATCTGGTGGGTCCAAGGTATCTGAACAGGGAGAAACAATTACTTTTGCTGATGTTGCAGGTGTTGACGAGGCTAAGGAAGAGTTAGAAGAAATAGTGGTATTTGGCCTTTACTGTCTTTGTTTCTTGTGCCATGTGATGCCCTATGGGTATTTTGAATCTCCTATGAACACAAGATATTGACATTTTTGCGATTTCTTTGCTGCGCAGGAGTTTCTTAGGAACCCAGACAGGTACATAAGACTAGGTGCTCGACCTCCTCGAGGTGTTCTATTGGTGAGTGTACGATGCTCAAATATTTGTTTGTGAAAATAATGTTTGACCAGCGATATTTTAGCAGCTTGAAGTGGCTGCTGGAGTGTGTGCAATTCTTCCTTGCCCCTTCTGATAAGTTGGTCTGCATGGCCACAGATGTTTAATTTGTTTTGTACGTCCACGTCTGCTACCCTGTTGAATACTTGGTGGTGTTGTTTAGAATCCGTAGTTGACCATTGATGGATAGTCTTGGGTTAACAAACTTACCTATGATTGGTTTCCAGTAATTACTTGTATGCTATCTGGAGGATGATAGTACGATATTCTAGTGTTTCTTTGTAAGTTGCAGGTTGCAGTTGGTGAGTGTTACTTTCTATGTCTTACAGGTGGGTCATCCTGGGACAGGTAAGACACTTCTTGCAAAGGCCGTGGCTGGAGAAGCTGAAGTACCTTTTATAAGCTGTTCTGCAAGTGAATTTGTGGAGCTTTATGTTGGCATGGGTGCCTCCCGTGTTAGAGATCTATTTGCACGGGCTAAGAAGGAGGCACCGTCAATAATATTTATTGATGAGGTTCGGCTACTTTTTACATAAAGTTGATAGTACTTCTCTCTTCAGTTGTTGGAGAAAACATTCTTAAAAATGCCCCAGTCATGTGCTGTCATTTTGTGCAGATAGACGCTGTGGCAAAAAGCCGTGATGGGAAATTTCGCATTGTCAGTAATGATGAACGTGAGCAAACTTTGAACCAGCTGCTCACTGTAAGCCCTCCTTGCTCAAGGATTCTTTTATGTCTGAATTTGTAGCCATTCTAAAGCTTTAACTTTTGAAAATATTTGCAGGAGATGGATGGGTTTGATAGCAACTCTGCGGTTATTGTTCTTGGTGCAACAAATCGCTCAGATGTCTTAGACCCTGCACTTCGCCGACCTGGAAGATTCGATCGTGTGGTTACGGTTTGTATCATATTTTAATCATGTCATAACATTTTAAAATTTTGAGAGGTAAACAAGTTCCATAAATCTCATAGCTTTATTCCTTTTCTCCTTTAGGTTGAAACCCCTGATAAGAAGGGAAGGGAAGCTATTTTAGAAGTCCATGTTTCCAAGAAGGAACTTCCCCTAGGTGAAGATGTTAACCTCAGGGACATTGCCTCTATGACCACTGGTTTTACAGGGTATTTGCTGATTAGTGGATTCTTTTTCTCATGAGATCTGTAGAAAACATGGTAGGAATGAGCTTTTGATTCTCATATTATGCAGGGCAGATCTTGCAAATCTAGTAAATGAAGCTGCTTTATTGGCTGGAAGGTTAAGCAAAGTGGTAGTTGAAAAAATTGATTTCATTCAGGCAGTTGAGCGGTCAATAGCTGTAAGTCACTTTTGTCTCTCTCAGTATGTAGGGGAAGTAAAACTTATGGAACAATATTTTAATGAAAATATTGAACTCTGGTGATTTTTTAAAAAAGCTGTAGGGCTCTATTGTCTCTCTCTCTCAGTACTTAAGAGATAAAACTTTTGAAGCAATTTTCATACGAAAATATTGAAATCTGGTGGCTCTGGAAGATTTTTATGTTACTCTTTTTGTTATATGTAAGCCTATAAAGTGAAATCACTACTATTGATCTTAAGTCAACTTGCAAAATACATATGGATGAATAATAAAATCCAAAATGTAGTATTGGAACCAATCTCAGACCAAACAGTAGGATCCCAGGTCCTACTTTTAAAGAACAATAATCTATAAATATCCCTTGTTAGAAAATAGACAGCAAAAATTGAAAAAGTTGACAATAGATTGCTTATTGTTAAAGCAAATACACTTGGTTAATCTTTCATTTATCATCAAATTAGAACTTCTCTGCGTAGAGGTTAAACGAGGGGAAGGAACTGGAAAGAGAGTTGCATCCCACGGGTTGCAGAACTGAATCCAGTTGCTTCTATTGCAGGGTATAGAGAAGAAAACTGCCAAGTTGCAAGGAAGTGAAAAGGCTGTTGTTGCACGCCATGAAGCTGGTCATGCCGTGGTGGGTACTGCCGTTGCTAATCTACTTCCTGGACAACCTAGAGTTGAGGTACGTGACTACACTTTTACTAAATGGTCTGAGTTTCTTTTGGGTGTTTTCTCCAGGTGAAGAATTTGAATATAAAAAACCACATAGTATATATTATGACCTAAATGAAAGGTTTATTCATGGTGCAAGTGGCCAACAAGCGGTTAGTAACTTGGTCTTGACTTGCAACTAAAAGCTTCTTTTTGTTCATATTTAAGTGCATACCTGGGATGGAAACAACTGAGTGGGTGGAATTGGAAGGGCTAAGGCCTTTTAAGTTTTAATGGTATTTGAGCATTATGCATCAACAACATAAGATACTAACGGAGTGCTGAAGAGAAATGTTTTGACGTGGAAGTTTCTTTTCCTTGGTTCTTTTGAAGAGAAAAGGGCAAATTAGTAGACAAAAGAATTCTGGAAAGGCATGCTTTTGGATGCTGCCATAGTAAACCGTTTTGGAATTGTTGTATGGCATTTCCTCAATCTTGTGGTTCAAATAAACAACACATGGAAATTATGTGTCCTCAAACTGTTCATTGATGTGAGAGATGCGATAACCGTAGCTTCTGTTATTATTGCATCAATGACTTTCTTTTCTTCTTTGTGTTGTTAGAAATTAAGCATATTACCACGATCAGGAGGAGCACTGGGGTTTACATATACTCCCCCAACAAGTGAGGATAGATATTTGCTCTTCATTGATGAATTACGTGGCCGCTTGGTAACGCTTCTTGGAGGACGAGCGGCGGAAGAAGTTGTTTATTCTGGGCGTATTTCCACCGGTGCACTGGATGATATACGGCGAGCTACTGACATGGCATACAAGGCTGTAGCTGAATATGGTCTTAGTCAGACAATAGGTCCAGTTTCTTTAGCGACACTTTCTGGAGGTGGAATGGATGAGTCTGGAGCTGCTCCATGGGGGAGGGATCAGGTACTGAAAATTTCAAGTTTAATTTCTTCTTGCATCAGCTTTACATAAATATGACCTGAGGTTGAGAAAGATAAAAGGACTGACCTGGACGACAGGGGCATCTTGTTGATCTTGTTCAAACAGAGGTAACATCATTGCTGCATTCTGCCCTAGATGTGGCACTCTCTGTCGTGCGTGCTAATCCTGTTGTGCTGGAGGGGCTTGGTGCCCATCTTGAAGGTAATACTTTTGGGGTTGGGTGGTTCGGATACTATTTTCTATGTTTTGATAATAAGATCCTGGACCCTTTTCTTGCCATCGTTGTAACATTGTTTCTGCCTTTGATTTGATGTGCTTTTATTTGTTATTATCTGATCAATTTGCCGGAGCAGAGAAAGAGAAAGTAGAAGGTGGAGAGCTGCAAGAGTGGTTGAAATTGGTGGTTGCCCCAGAAGAGCTTGCAGTCTTTGTCACAGGAAATCCAGAGGCTCTTCCTGCCACAGCAAGCAGGCTCATGATAGATACCCCATTCCGTTTGTAGCTCTTCAAGTAAAAATCTACAGATGGGCTTGAACTCAGACTGAGGGCTTTGTATATTTCATTTTTGGCGTTAATGGCCCAAAATCTGAAGAAAAAGACGACAGCTGAGCCTGAAATTATTGTCTGCTGCTGTTAGAGAGAGGCGCCTCCAATTTTGAATGTTGGTGGTTTGAGGTCTATTGCAGATTGGCTATTATTATTATCAGTCCAGTGTTTTTGATGGATACAGTTCTTCAGTTGTATACATAATATGATTGACTATGTGTTATATTAACCAAACGTTCCCGATAAGTTGGGGCTTGGGCTTGAGTTGAACACAGAAAATTGTCTTTACATTTTCATGTAACTCTACGTCTTTAACTAATTAATGTATTTTTATTTTATTGAATGAAAGAATTGTAGTATTGTTGTCCGTGGGGTTCAGGGGAAGATATTAAATTTAATAGAATAAATATCAGTGTTGCTTTCCATCGCTCTACACGAGGACCACCGCTTTCCTGTATTTTAGCTTAGCTTAAGCATTTGCAATGCAATGCAATGCCACTTGTACCGCTTTCCGCTTTGATTTGATTGAGAATTAACAAAAATAAAATCATTCGTAATGTGTGGTATTCACATTTAAATAATAATAAAATGAAAATATCTTCACTACACGTTACGTCACGTCAGCAACTTTGACTTTTTGGTCATGTCATGTATAAAGTGCATTGGAGCCTCGGGGTGCGTTTAGTTATCCTTTGAGCGATAAGTTTCCAGGTTCTGCCTCTCTCCCCCTTTACTTCTCTCTTCTCTGTACGCGTGTGTGTATGTTCATGTAGCTTTTCTTCTTCTTCTTCTTTACTCGTTATATCTCAGTTTCTATTCAAGATTTTGCAATAGCCTAACATAAACATCAGGTATCATTCAAAATCAAACATTTGAAGGTAAAGGAGCTAGGATTTCGGTTTAGATTAGGTTACTCAAGCAAATGATAAGCATTATGTTACTAGTTTCAGTACCAAATGTTTTTATGTAAAATGATTTCATTTGGTTCGGCTGTAACAAATGAATTCAACCATCATGTTCTTTGCCCTTTTCATGGTTGGATCACTTAGTCCAACTGTCTATCAGTATATATTCGTACTTCATACAAGGAAATGATGTAAAACTAACATATTTTTCTACAGGTAAGTAATAAACAAAGGATAGGTGTATTTGGAATACACGTGCTACCTGCTTATGACGTCTTTGTCTAGTTACCGTTCCTTCTTTCTAAGTTGTTTGGTTTCAGTGATTTCTAAGCCTGCTTCGGTGGGTTATGGTGTGGGAGTTCTCCCGCTGTTCCTTTAACTTGTCCAATTATTACCGTCTCTCCTATGTGGTTATTTTTATATTCTGAAACTATGTCTGAAAATTTATTTCTTTTATTTTTTTAAACTATTGTTACTAATATTGTCTTTCTTTGACTCACTGCTCTGTGATTTATGTTGAAGATGGGTCCCTCTAACATGGAAGAACTCCATCATTCTAACATTGCGGCACCAAAATCGATGCTAAAATTGCAATTGTTGAAAATAAGCAAAAAGACAACTGTTTTACGCGGTGGAGTACCTATATAAGGCACTCCTTGTTTTAGAAAGGCAATGGTCCACACAAATATGAGTGAATCAGATCTAGAACATTCTTCATTCTAGATGGAGGAGAACTCTGGAAAGAAATCCTGTTTTGTTTCCTTACTAAACAGTCTGCACATTTCTTCTTATGTATCTAATATCACTTATTGGGCGCAGCGGGTGTATTTTGTGAAAAAAATAAAATGAGTAAAATGGACACAGAATATTTAACGTGATTCACCCTTAACTTTGAGCTACGTCCACAAATAAAACTTAGAATATTTCTTCCACTATTACAAACAGTAGGTATAGAGAGATAAAACTAAAATAGTAGCTTACAAGTTGTTTCTTAACCTGAAAAATACTAACCTCACTATTTTATTACTCACCGACCTTTTAGGAATATATTTCCTAACTTTAGAGCTTTTGATTTATTCTGGTTTTCTCTTTGTTTTTCTGTGTTTCTTTCTAAAGCAGGGAGTCACCACGTAAGACAGTTGCTTTGTAGCTGTCTTTTTGCTTATTTTCAAAAATTGCGATTGCGACACTGATTTCAGTGCCGTAATGGTGGAATGATGGAGTCCTTCCATATGAGAGAGACTCATCTCCAACAATTCATTCTTCTTCCATTAATCATTACTCTAAAGATTGTGATTGTGGGACCATTCACAGTGTGCATTTTGCAACTGCCAGGAATAAAGACGTGGACTTCTGATGTAACATGTAACGAAGTTGGCCTTTGTGAAGAAATTATATATTTTATGTTTTATGAGAAAATGCAAGTTGGTTAATGGCTCACTGGTGAGTCTGATTAGTCCATGTTTCATACTCACTGTGGGCTAAATATGTAGAATTGACTCACCGTTCTGGTAATTCATGCACGCACTTGGGGCTAGCTCTATATCTCGGTGTTTGTGCCTGCATTGCGATGATTGCTTGTGCGGTGT
Organism: Erythroxylum cassinoides; assembly: GCA_027478405.1. Taxonomy (NCBI): domain Eukaryota; kingdom Viridiplantae; phylum Streptophyta; class Magnoliopsida; order Malpighiales; family Erythroxylaceae; genus Erythroxylum; species Erythroxylum cassinoides. The sequence goes on along the minus strand of JANIPM010000008.1, from coordinate 43,063,609 downwards.
CAGATGAGTGAGTGAATAAGTATTGGTATATCTCCTCAAGGCATCATTCTTTTAACTGGCTGTATGATTACTACATATGATAGTCGATGTTGCTAGTTGGCTGACTCGTTGACTTTGCATACTTCTTTGTATACATGTTACTGCTTTTGAAGTGTTAAAACCAAGTTTTTTAATGATAAATAATCAATTTTCAGATAGTTGTTAGTATTATACGTGTAATTCAAGTTCTCGCTGATGTGATTCTAAAAGTGAAGTACGTAATTTGTGTTAGGTGAATTTAAAGATGGCATCAGTTCAAGCTACTGCTTTGTCTTCAGCCATATGTAAGAATGGAAATCATTCTGCCGTGGTTAAATTTCCGGGCACTACATTCTTATCAGGTTTTGATGCGGTTGGTCGTGCTTCAAATTTATGTAAGAAGGAAATACCCCCCGGCACCTTGTGGTTAGGACCGAAAGCAACTTTAACTTATGATCCCCCATCGACTGATTCAGAGAAAATTAAGCAGAGAAAGCATACAGCGGATCCTTCTTCCCCTGATTTTCTTCCACTTCCATCCTTTGAACAGTGTTTCCCAAGAAGCACGAAGGAATACAGGTGCACCTGTGTATATTTTTCTTTATACATCTGTAGCAGTTTTTCTTCCTCAAAATTTGTAGCTTATAAAAGTTTAAAATTCCTAGCTGGTTCACCTGAGCATTTAACTTCTTTAGCTAACTAATATGCTACCAACATCCTTTGTAATGTGCTCACAGGGAAGTTGTCCATGAACAAACTGGTCATTTGCTTAAAGTTCCTTTCAGGCGAGTGCACCTATCGGGTGATGAACCAAGTTTTGATAATTATGATACAAGCGGTCCTCAAAACATTAGTCCACATTTAGGTATGGATTTGAAATCTACGTTGGACTATATATAGATGATTTGGCTTAGCAGAATGTTCTTTCGAAATTCTGTCTGTTCCTCTTTTCTATGTTGTCCAATTTCTCTCATGTTTATATTCTCCATTTACTAAAATGTTTAGGATCTTTCATATCAATTTATTCCTCATACTCTGTGATCTATCATTATCAGCTTAGTGACATATAAATTTGTTGATATACATTTCAAAAAACATTTCTGCCTATGCTTTCTTCAATTTCTGGCCTTATGGATTACATTTCTGGAGAATTTCCATATCTTCTAGGTATGCCACTTGTTTAAAAACAAATGTTTGCTTGTAAAGAAGAGAAAATAATGTCATTCAACTTTGTCCTATGGTGCATGTATTAATTGAATGTTCCTCTATCTGATACTTTAGTTACTGGTTTATTTGGCTTAACAACCTGCTTTGGTAGATTTTTATATTGGGTGCAGGATACATCAATGGCTTTGTAATGCCAAAGGTATTGACTAGTCCTCCTAATGTATGTTTCAACAGGACTCCCTAAACTACGCAAGGACTGGGTTGATAGGAGGGAAAAGCTTGGTTTACCAAGACATACTCAGATGTTCTATGCAAAACAGGGTATTATAACTGAGGAAATGTTTTACTGTGCTGCTCGTGAGAAGCTTGATCCAGAGTTTGTAAGGTCAGAGGTTGCTCGTGGGCGGGCAATCATCCCTTCCAACAAGAAGCACCTAGAGCTTGAACCAATGATAGTTGGAAGAAACTTTCTGGTGAAAGTTAATGCAAACATTGGAAATTCTGCTGTTGCGAGTTCCATAGAGGAGGAAGTGTATAAAGTTCAGTGGGCGACTATGTGGGGTGCTGACACTGTAATGGATCTTTCTACTGGTCGACATATTCATGAGACACGTGAATGGATTTTACGAAACTCTGCCGTACCAGTGGGGACTGTACCTATCTATCAAGCACTTGAGAAGGTAAATGGAATTGCTGAAAATCTTAGCTGGGAAATATTCAGAGACACGCTGATTGAGCAGGCTGAGCAAGGTGTAGATTATTTCACAATCCATGCCGGAGTTCTGCTGCGTTACATTCCTTTAACTGCAAAGCGCATGACAGGAATTGTTTCTCGTGGAGGATCAATTCATGCAAAGTGGTGCCTAGCTTATCACAAGGAAAACTTTGCTTATGAACACTGGGATGACATACTTGACATCTGCAATCAATATGATGTTGCTCTCTCAATTGGTGATGGACTGAGACCTGGGTCCATTTACGATGCCAATGACACTGCTCAGTTCGCAGAGCTTTTAACTCAAGGTGAACTTACTCGTAGAGCATGGGAAAAAGATGTTCAGGTATTGCCTTTTTATCAATCCTGCATTTTGTTCAGGCTGTTAAACGTCATCCTGCATTTTGTTCAGGCTGTTGAACGTGGGATATGTTCTAGAAATCAAAATTTGGCTCGTATAATATATGATAAAATTGTTAGCTCCTTAGTTCCTTAGTGTAAAATCATGTAGTTTATCAAATTCTGTTATTTTGATAAAAGATATCCTTACCTGATAATAAAAGATAATCCAACATGGTTGATTTCTTAGACCAGGGTATTCAACAATAAGTCCTTACCAAAAAGATTGATTCTGTACTTTCTCAATGGTCTTTGTTTTGCTTTCGCCAAGTGATCTGCCATGTGATGTCTATTTTTAGGTAATGAATGAAGGACCTGGACATATTCCAATGCACAAGATCCCCGAGAATATGCAAAAGCAGTTGGAGTGGTGCAATGAAGCACCTTTCTACACTCTAGGACCTCTTACAACTGACATTGCTCCTGGATATGATCACATTACCTCTGCCATTGGCGCTGCAAACATTGGGGCTCTTGGAACTGCTCTTCTTTGTTATGTCACCCCAAAGGAACATCTTGGATTGCCAAATAGAGATGATGTGAAAGCTGGGGTTATAGCTTATAAGATAGCTGCTCATGCAGCTGATTTGGCCAAGTGTCACCCGCATGCTCAGGCATGGGATGATGCATTAAGCAACGCAAGATTTGAATTTCGATGGATGGATCAGTTTGCTTTGTCCTTGGACCCAATGACAGCCATGTCCTTCCATGATGAGACTCTTCCAGCGGAAGGTGCCAAAGTTGCACATTTTTGCTCTATGTGTGGGCCTAAGTTCTGCTCTATGAAGATAACAGAGGATGTCCGCAAGTATGCTGAGACACATGGTTATGGTAGTGCAGAAGAAGCTGTTCAGCAGGGGATGGATGCAATGAGTGCTGAGTTTCAGGCGGCTAAGAAAACTGTTAGCGGAGAGCAACATGGTGAAGTTGGTGGAGAGATATATCTGCCAGCAAACTATATTACTAAAAGGTAAAGTCCGTTCTTTCACTGGGATGAAGTACTATCACAATGGGTAAAAGATTCACAAAAGCACAAATATCATTTTGATGAGAGTAAAGCGGTCATCCTTCCCCCTTGGATAGTTACTGCCAGCAAGTGTTGAGAACAAGATTATCAATCTTGTTCTCTGGTCAGATTATATTTGTCATAAGTTATATTGAAGTACAGGCTAAACATGTTAAAATCGGAGTCAAATCTTTGTGAATGATGGGTACGCCCTAGACCAATAATCTTCCTCTAATGGAGAACATAAACCATCTAAATGGTTATTGCCAATGAGTGCTTGATTGCGTAGCAACCCTTTGATATGCATGAACTCCTGCTCTCGTTTGAATCATCCTGTGAAATTTCCTTGCAGGAGAGTTTAAGGTCCTGATGGTTGGTGAGGATTTCCTGAAATCAGAGTTTGCCAAGAAACGCAATACGCAGTAGTCAACAAGAAGTGTGGTGGTAAGTTTATGTTTCTAGTTGCTAGGTACCTTTTGTGACATTTGTAGTTGTTCTGTTGCTTGCGTCACAAGTAATAAAATGGAGTCTTTCAGATCATGATTCTCTATGTATTGCAAATCTGAGGTTTTTTTAATGCATTTTACTGACCCAAAAACGCACCAGGGGTGCCTGTATTTCTGCTAAAATTCTGGCAAATAAGCTAGAAAAAGCAGCAGTTCAGGCTGAGAAAGTCCCTTTGAACCTGAACAGGATAATACCTGCGTAGGGAGTGTGCAGTTTCTTTTTCGCACTTTTATGTTGCACAGGGAGGCAGCTTCGCTTCAATTCAAGCGCTCGGGCTAGCTTATCCTGTTGAGCAGACGACCAACCATTTGCTTACTCCCACTTGGATCATTGCCACACATTTGAGGTTATAAACCTTATTAACTTTATAATCAAAAGGGTATGATACCGTTGAAATTAATGTTGTAGAAAATCTGGAATTCAACATCACTGGATTCTCCATAAGCCAGCTTTACATCACCGACAATATTTTGTTTATTATTTAGTAATAAAAAGCGAGATTTGCAATGACATGTTTTTGAAAACATTAATGTAATATAAATGAATTCAGTGTTAATTGGTAAGGAAGGTTTAATAGTTTTTCTCTCGTCAGCAATCGTTCAAACGTGAATAAATTTAATAATTATTAAAAATGAACAAATTTAATGGCTGCATTCTTTATATTGGAATTAGTATGTAAGTTGTTCACTGGTGAGTTCTACATTATGCCCTCAAGGGGTGTGGCTCGATGGTTAAGAGCGGGGCTTGACTTTGGTTAAGTCCTAGGTTCAATTCTATGCTAGCCCTTCTTGTAAGAGCCTGGGGCAGCCGGAGTTTTACCTGTAGATGGAGAACTAGTTAGGTCCTCAATGATGAGGTGCGCCTGCTTGGCTCACCTGTGAAGCGGTTGCTAGTTGGGCTCTCAGAGAGGTGTGCCCGCTTGGTCCGTCTACGGAGGTTTCCTCGAATCCAAAAAAAAAACAAAAAGTTCTACGTTATACTTTTCACTGAAGCGTAAAATTTAGTTTCTGAGAAAACCATCCAAAGATTTGGCCCGACTTAGCGATTGCCTGCCCCCGCTAAGTACCATCAGTTTCTCTTGAGGATTGAATGACTACATCTCTGGAGATGATTGTAAGAGAACAGCAGCAGGGTTTCTGCTTAGTAGTTAAAATTCTGATACTAATCAGTAACTGCTAGATTGTTTCTTTTGGTTAGTGATGTTTATATATTTGATAATCGACGTGTAATGACTGGAAAATTATCCTCAGGAGCACAGCAAACCGACACTGGTTTTGATGCTTCAATGTTTTTTCATCTCATCTGATGAAGCATCATTCACTGTTAGGTATGAAATTTGAGTCTAGCCTGAAATCGAGTTTGGTTAAATTTGAGTTGGATTTCGATCCTGATTAGAAATTCAACGTATGTAAACTTTACTAATCCCTGTCGTCACTGTTTATCCCTTCTTAAGTTCAGTTCTATTTTCATCTCTTTTTGGAGTCCGTTATCCTCCAACTGTGCCTTGGAGGCTCTACATAACTCTCCTATTGGACCTGCAAGTACCTACCATTGCATGTTCTCACTACAGTTTTTTTTTAATAAATGTTTTGCATGTGTTTTTTTTGTCTCGGTTTGTCTCGTCTGATCTTTGATACTTCTCTCTCAATCTCTCTCTCTCTCTCTTTTTCATTTTTTTGGATATAACAGCATAGCAACCCGAGCATCTTCTTTCTGCATAACATAGCCATGATCCATGAAGTGGTTAGACAATTGTCACCCTAGGAGCATGGTTTAGCAGTATTATGATAGGTGGCGAGCTGCTGCTCTGTAGCCTGCTTCCTCCGGTTGCTTTATGGTTCAAGTCAGTTTGGAATTGGGCATGATATGTTTTTTGATCGGCCTCCGGATTAAGTAACGTAAATCAAGTTTTATCAAACTTGGGACCAGGCTTGAATAACTCTCGACTTGGCTCGACTTAGGGACGCTTGATTTATAGAGGGCAATAAGAATGAGAATAGGAATAAATATAATAAAATGGATATAATCATTATAATTATGATGGTTGATTAAAATAAATGAATGATTATTATTACCAGACATAGTGATCGGTTTGTTAAAAATTTTGAGAAACAAAAATTTGTTTTATATCAAAATTTAAATATATTTTAATTAATTATATTTTATGCACCCTATTTATAATGACAAAAT
>JANIPM010000008.1:42803341-42814350 GCA_027478405.1 Erythroxylum cassinoides | reverse complement strand
CTGCTACTATTCATCCTCAAAATTTCAGATTTTCACATCTCCAAAATCTAACACTTTCACTAATAAATTTCATAATATAATACAAATTTAACCAAAACCTCACATCAATTTCATTCAACTCAAAAACACTCATTTCAAGTCAAATTTTAACTTGCAATTCTAAGAAAAGTTTGGGGTCCAACAATATCGAAGAATCCCTGATGGCAAAACACTTCACCCTTTAACACTTCACCAAGAGATTCCTTCTTTTCCTTCCTGGGACCTGTCAGAAAAAAACGTTAGTGCATTCGAATAACAGAAATATATCACGTTCCCAAAAAATATCTAAAATACTACGAAAAGTGAATTAATGCAACTAATACAACAGATCCGAACCCCCAGTGAGCTCAGATCCACCTCCATACTCTCATTTCCATCCCAATTTCATAAGCTATCGGATATGATGAAGAGAACGACAATGAAAAGTGTTAAATTAACACAAATTGAAGCCAGCTAGAGAATGGATAAGCCATGAATTTCCTTAGAAGTGCCAACTTTCCAATTTAGAATGTTTCTATCAAGCAAAAAACCGATACCCATCATCAAAAAAGTTAACTTGAAGGCTGGAAAGGGTAAGAAAGAATCGGTTCTAGTGATGTTCTTAATGAGCAGCAAAGACAAAAGAAGAAATTAAAATATGTATAGAAGAACATTTCACCATCTGGGTAATGAATGGAGTGTTGTAGGTACTTGGAGAAAGAATCTGCAGACACTTTGCACACAAAAACAAACAGATATTCGTCAGTGCGTAAACCGAAAAGAGGTAAGAAAGAAAACAAGAGAATCATCTTGCTTTGGGTTTCTACATTATAGCTGTACGGGTCTCCCTCTCTAACCTCTATCTATCTCTATGTTATCTTAAATGGAAACAGAAGGAGACAAATCGTGAGAGACGCGAAATTTCAAAATTTGAACAAAACCTCAGATTGGAAAAACGCCAAGAAACCTGACCTTGAAATTCATTTTTACTGGAGCGGATGGTGATTTCCGAGTCAAGCCTGTGAGAGACAACGAATCTCTTTCTTTTTCTTTTTTTTTTTAAATCTCAGCTCCTACTTGATAGATAAACAAGAAGAACCAGAGAATAATAAGAAGCTACGAACACTTACTTAGCTAATCGAAAGATGGTGAGCAGAGCAGCAAGTGGCGGGGCGCGGGAAAAACACAAAAAAGTGACGGTGGAATATTTGGGAGGAGAGAGAGATGCTAAAAAAACACAAAAAGAGACGCTGGAGTATTTGGTGGAGAAGAAAGTGTTTTGATTAAAAAAAAGGCAAACCTCTTTTCTGACGTTTTATTGTATAAAACATCGCTACTTCTATTTTGTGACGTTTGAACAATAAAACGTCGTAAAAAGTATTACACATTTGCGACGTTTTTATAAACGTCGCGAAAAATTTAAGCTTTTTGTGACGTTTTTTAAACGTCATAAAAAACCTTGACAATCTGTGACGTTTTATTAATAAGACGTCACAGATTATCTTATTTTTTTGTAGTGCCTGTTACCTTCCCAACACTTACGAGGTTAATTTTGAGGTTGGTAAAACTCAATACATCTGCCACGTAATGTAACCAAATGTTCCCCCACTTGGTTCAGCAATGTCACTCCTTCAATAAGGAAGGAACCCAATGTTGTATATGTTACTAATGGAGCAAAATATATTCCCAACCCTAAAGGAACGAAAACATCATAGATGGCTGGCTGTTTCATGTGCAAAATAAGTGAAACACAAGGTAAAAGGAACTAGCGACAATGAATAAAACCACGAGATTTAATTGCAATTTTGAAGTAACGACGCACACTTACAGGTCTGGTGGGATTACAATATATATAGCCATTCTCAGCAGACATTAACGACTATAAGATAAAGTCCCTCACAGTTGGGATAGTTACAAACGGTTGGACAGTTGGACAGTTCTTATCTTGGTAACATGACATGGTTTGATTGGTGGCATGGGTTCAACGATAGGACACTTGGATGGATTGGAAGTTTGCCTTGCAAGGTTTGACCGTAGATGATGTTGGACAGTTTATATAAGACACTTGGATGGATTGAAAGTTTGCCTTTCAAGGTTTGACCGTAGACGATGTTGGACAGTTTATATAAGACACTTGGATGGATTGAAACCTTGCAAGGCAAACTTCCAATCCATCCAAGTGTCCTATCGTTGAAACCATGCCACCAATCAAACCATGTCACGTTACCAACATAAAAAGCCACGTAAAGATCCATTTGTTCAAGCCACCAAGTCGCTTAACAAAACAAAAACGCCCACCAACGCAAGGCTATCCAAATAATGTTCAAGCCATCCAAGACTTCAGTTAAGCCCTGGAATTACGTCCATCACTCCTTGCAATACACCGTGCAAGTATCATGCAAATAATACAACGTTACACAAAACCAAAGTTGTCCAATGCTTCTTCATTTTTCCAGCACTCATAAATCATTTCAGCTTCAGTTTTGAGACTATATATTGCCAAAGGAACTTTACAACTTGTCAACACATATCACCATCAAGTTATCAAAGTTGTGTAATATTGCTGTTTAACGAACACCGAAATGAAGGTCTCATTGTGTGTGTGTGTGTGTGAGTGAGTGTGAGAATAATAAGTGTGAAAAATTTTGTGGTTTAGATTTGAATGATTTTCGAGTTATGATTATTATGAATTTGTTGCTCTATAAGTATATTTTGTTCTTAGCACTTCTAAGAAATATCATAACTTTATTTGTTGGTAACAAATCATAAAAGAAGAAATTAAAGGAGTTTTGAGGAAGATAAAGAGTGGAATGTTGTGATAGATTGGAAATTCAGAAGAGACGAATCAAGGAATGAAGATATAAGAGGAAGAAGTAGTATTTGTTTCTCATTCTCCCCCAGCCCATTGCCAGTACTTGGCTTTTATACAAAGTTGTGCTACCTAACTGGCACTATAATTCAGAAACAAACAGCTACAAATCAGAAGATATATCCTCCAACTAACTAACGGAAACAAACTAACAACTGTACTAGACTAGACTTATTCCAATTCAAACAACAGAACATGGAAATCCAATTTGACTGGGTTTGAGACCAATAAGAAGTAATAGCAGTACGTGTGGGAAAGTTGATTCAACTCATGCAGCTCATACAAGTGTGTTGAAGACGTCACTTGTTTTCCCACGTGGCATCTTCATTGGAAGCACCAACCCATTTGACTAAAATTTCCTCTTACGGACGATAATGTCCCTTTTGAATGATTCGAGTATCAAGGACCTTTTCTAGTTCAGGAAAAATGGATGAATCCTCTGAGACTAGTGGTAACTATGGCATGATTGGGACCCCTGAACCAACCTATCGTTTCAGCATGCTGATATGGGAAACATTGTGAATTTTGGATCCAATTGGGAGTTCCAGATGATACGCCACTGGACCAACTTGAGATAAGACTTTGGAAGGACCAAAGAACCATAGAAAGAACTTAAGAGAACTACAAAAAGCCACTGATTGTTATCTATAAGGTTGTAGTCGCACATATACATAGCCCCCTTCTTGAAAGCTTATTTCACGATGATGTTGGTCTGCTTGCACTTTCATTCGATTTTGGGCCATGGTTAGATTGTGTCTCAAATCTCGGAGCACCAGTTCCCTTTTTTGACGGTACTCATCAACAGCTTGAACTTTGGTTGTTCCAGGGATATAAGAGACAAAATTAGGAGGAGGCCTTCCATATATAGGTTCAAATGGAGTTAATTTGGTTGCGGAATGGCTTGTTGTATTGTAGCTATACTCGGCCCATACTATCCAATTAACCTATATTTTGGGCTGGTCGTGAGTGAAACATTAAAGATATTGCTCAAGGGTGCAATTGACCACTTCTATTATTCGTCACTCTGTGAATGGTAAGCAGAGCTCATGTTTAAGGTAGTCCTTTGTAATCAAAACAATGTATTCCAAAAAGTACTTATAAAAATCTTATCTCGATCACAGACGGTGGTCTTTGGTATGCCATGAAGGTGAACGATTTGATCCATGAAAGATTTTGCAATAGTGAGAGCTGTGTATAGGTGTTTGAGCAGAGTAAAGTGGGCATACTTTGATAACCGATCAACAACTACCATAATCACCGAGTAACCTTGTGATGTGGGTAATCCGTCAATGAAATCCATTGAAATATCACTCCAATTGGTGATAGGAATAGGTAAGGGATGGAGTAGGCCGGCAGTTGGAGTGTTTCAATTTTACACTGCTAGCATGTTTCACACTCTTGGATGTATTGTCTGACTGTTGCTCGCGTTCCTACCCAAAAAAGGCATGTCAAATTCTGCTGAGTGTCTTGTGAAACCCAAGATGTCCCTAGTTGGAGAGGAATGATGATCTGCCAAAATTGCAAGAATAAGGGTGGATGAAGGACTCAAAAGAAATTTCCTATGCATGAACCAAACGCCATTTTTGTAGCAAAAATCTAAGAAATATGATTTTGATTGGTATTGTAATGATGAAAAAATGGGTCAATAGTAGTTTCCCTCTTAAGGGTGGTCCACCATGTGGGATAGGAAAAGGAGATTATGTGGAATTCAAATTTAGCAATATGAGAGAGTGCATTCACCCCTTGATTTTTTGCCCCTCTTTTGTACTAAATCTCGTAGTCATAATTAAGTATTTTAAGGAGCCACAGAAGCTAGGTGGGAGTGGACATTCTCTGCTCCAAAATACTTTAGACTTCTTTAATTAGTTCATATTATAAATGGCTTTCCTAGGAGATAAGGTCTCCACTTTCAGATAGCTTTGACGATTACTAACATTTCTTTATTATAGGTAGAGAGGGAAAGGGGTGCTCCTTCTAAGGCCTCATTAAAGTAAACAATGGGATGGTCATTTTGTGAGAGGATTGCCCCAACTCAGGTCCACACACATCAATTTCCACCATAAAAGGTTTGGAAAAATCAAGTAAACTCAGGATGGGTGCAGCAGTGAGTAGTTGTTTCACCTGTTTGAAAGCTTTCTCATATTCAATATCCCAATGGAATCCTATCTTGGATGTGAGGTGGGTTAATGGTGCCGCAATTGAGCCAAAATCTTTCATAAATTTTCTATAATAACCTGTAAGTCCCAAGAAGCCATGGAACCCCTTTATTGTTGTAGGCCTCAATCATGCTTGGACTACCTTAATTTTTTCTGGGTCAATAGTGACTTTGTTTGCAGATATGATATGCCCTAGATAGTCCACCTGTAAAGCACCAAACCTGCATTTTGATTTTTCTTGCAAATAATTGGTTAGCAAGTAAAGTCTACAAAACACTACGCAAATGTTGTAGGTGTTCTTCCCACGACTTGCTATAGATTAAGATATTGTCAAAGAATATAAGCACGAATTTACGTAAATGGGGTCTGAACAAGTCATTCATGAGACTCTGGAAGGTGAATGGGGCATTTGTTAAACCAAAGGGCATGACCATGAATTCGTAGTGTCCTTTATGGGCGCGAAATGCTGTCTTATGAATGTCATCTTCATATACATGGATTTGATGATACCCTGAGCGTAGATCGATTTTAGAAAAATACCTTGCTCCATATAATTCATCCAAAAGTTCATCAATGACTGAAATAGGATATTTATCTTTGATAGTAATGTTCTTCAAAGCCTAATAATCTACGCAAAATCTCCACGAGCCATCTGCTTTTTTTACTAACAATACAGGTGACGAGAAGGGGTTTGTACTTGGTCGAATTATACCTGTCTTTAAAAATTCACGTACCAATTTTTCTATAACATTCTTTTGGTACTGGGGATATCGATATGGATGCACAATGATTGGTTACTTGCTTACCTTTGTGACAAAAGGACACGATCAATTTGCGATAGTCAGTCTTTGTAGTAGGTTTCGTAAAAACCTATGAAATTCAACAGTGAGTTATTGCAACTCAAAATAATCTAAGGGCTCCATTAGTGTTTAGTCAATTCCACGTAATGTCAATTGCTTGTCGTCCTGACAAAAGGACATGGTCAATTTGCGGTAGTTAGTCTCTACTAAGCCTAATGTCTCTAGCCATTGCACCTTTAACACGACCTAGCAAGCAGCAACTAGAAGGATGTAGAAGTCTACTCTGATTGGAATATCTTGAACAACAAGTTCGAGGCCCTTCCCGTGCAATCAATTTTCTCACCGTTACCCACCATTACCTAAAAGCTTTTGTCACACACTATTGGCAAGGAGAGTTTGCTTGCCACTGTTTGATCTAAAAAGTCACGAGTGCTGCCCCCCTCTATCACACAATGATGTCTTGATTTTTAATTTTTCTAGGGATGCGAAGAGTTCATGAATGATTTATCCCAGCCATAGCATGGATGGGGATTTCTGACAGTGGTGCCTCTTGTTCGGTTTCCTTAGGGCCCTCATCCTGTTTTTCAGCTAAACATTCTGTGATAATAAAAAGTAGTGGATGTTGGCACCTATGACCCAGTATGAACTTCTCGTCACAATAAAAACATAACCCCTTTTCCCTTCACTCTGTGGCTTCTTATCTTGATATTCATCGGATTGGAACAATGGTTGAAAGAGCTCCTGATTTCTGTCTAGGAGGAGATCCTAGAAGTCTAGCAGCAGTTGAGCTCTATTTGTGCAAATATGAGCCAAGATTCTAGTTTCAACTTCCCATACTATTACTGGTTTTCTTGAGTAAATTGTTCTTTTTCTCAATGAGTCGTGTGACTCCAATAACATTAGCAAGGGTCTTTGGTTGTTTCACCTTGACATCCATTCGTATTTCATCCCTTAGATCTGTAATGAAATAGCCAACAAGAAACTTTTCAGATAACCCATCCACCCAGTGTGAGAGCTTTTCAAACTCTTCTTAATAAGTAGCTACAGTAGTGGTTTGTTTAAGCCGTGAGAGAGCTTCGGAGGCCTTCTTTGTAGTCAGTAGGCCCAAACCATAGAAGTAAGGCTTTTGTAAATTCATTCCATGTTAACGACGCCTTGAACTTCGTGAGCGAATGGTGCCATTATAATGCAATTCCTTCCAAATGAAAGGAAGCCAACTGAACTTGTTGACCTACCAGTACTTCTTTAATCTTAAAGTACTATTCTACCTTATAAATCTGTCCTTGTGGATCTTCCCCATCAAATTAGGAAATTGGAGTTTGAGTTAATGGTTTCTTAGGTTTTGCAAGCTCACAGTATGGCTTGAAGTATGTTGATATGTTGGGGTTGTAGAGGTTTGAGCAAATGGGTTTTCATCAGGTGATGTAAGGTGGGTTTGCTGGGAGAGTTCAATGATTTGGAGTTTGGTTAGAATGGTCTATAAGGTGTGCATATTTGGTCGAAAGTAGATTCATGGTGGGTTTGACATTGGACTGATTTCGGGTTCCCATTAGAGCCTAACTAGCTCTGATACCAAATGATAGATTGGAAATTTAGAAGAGAGGAATCAAGGAATGAAGAGACAGGAGAAAGAAATAATATTTGCTTTTCATTATCCCCCAGCCTATTACTAGTACTCGGCTTTTATACAAAGTTGTGCTACCTAACTAGCACTATAATTTAGGAACAAATAGCTACAAATCAAGAGATATATCCTCCAACAAACTAACAGAAAACAAACTAACAATAGTACTCAACTAGAATTATTCTAATCGAAACAACAGAATATGGAAAACCAATTTGACCGGGTCTGAGACCAATAAGAAGTAATAGCAATATGTGTGGGAAAGCTAATTAAACTCATCCAATGATAGAAGTTATACACCTTCTTAAATGATTAGTGAAATATTATAAGGGCAAACAAAAGGACTCACATATGTTTTCATTAACTTAGAGAAGCTTATGACATGGGTACTTAGAGAAGTTATATGGAGGTTTTTTAGAAGTTAAATGAGTTTCTATGACCTATATATAAGTTATTAAGGATATGTATGAAGGTTTTAAGAAGAGAATAAAAACGATATAAGGAGATATAAAGCATTTTTCTATTGATATCAGTGTATACTAAGGATCCTAGTTGAGCCTCTTCCTGATTGCAATAGTTATGGATGAGCTCACTAAAAATATCCAAAGGAATGTGCCTTGGTATATATATTGTTTGTTGATGACATTGTTTTAGTGGATGAAAAAAAAAGAAGGTATTAGTTTCAATCTAGAACTTTGGAGGAATAAACTTGAGTTAAAGGGCTTTAAATTGAGTAGGACTAAGACTGAGTACTTATAGTGTAACTTTTCAAGTCACAAGGTTGCATTCGACATGGTGATAAAGATTAGTTTAGAATTTATACCACGGAAAGATTGCTTTAAGTACCTTGAATCTATCATCCAAAGTAATAGATAAATAGATAATAATATAGTACATTGTATTAATCAAGGTGGATTAAATAGAGGGGTGCATCAGGAGTTTTATGTGACAACATGATATAACTCAAGCTAAAAGGTAAATTATATTGTTTAGCAATTAGGTTAACCATACTCTATGGGGTAAAGTGTTGGCTCATCAAATAGGTGTATAATCATAAGTTAATAGTGGCGGAGATGAGGATGCTCTATTGGATGTATAACCTTATAAGAAGAGATAAGATCAAGAATATAGTGGCAAAAGACAAGTTGGGTGGCTAACAGTGATGATAAATTAGGGGAGATGGGGCTTAGATGGTTTAAACATGCTATGTAGAGACACCCTAACTCTCTAGTGAGAGGATGCGAGAAAATTGTACTGACTGAATGTACGAGAAGAGGAAGACCTAAGATGAATTGGGATAAGGTAATCAGGTATGATATGGCCATCCTAGAGCTTAACGAGGACTTGGTCCTAAACAGAAAACTTTGGCAAACTAAGATACAGGTATAAGATTTTACATATAGAGGTCCTTCTCTTTTCATAGTCTTTTGAATCTTTTCCTTTGATTTTTAAGTCTTATATTTAACCTAAATACTTTTGTTTGTAGTACTTACCCCCTTTATTGTTTTATTTATTTATTGGATATTTTTTCTTTCAGTTACTTGTTTGCTTTATTTATTTATTTGTCTTCTTTCTTGTTTGTTTATTTGTTTACTTATTTTTATGTTAATTTTTGTTTATTTTGAATTTTTATTTTTATGCAGTTATTTGTTTATGTTTTTGGCTTTTATTTTCTTCAAACCATTTTAATAAATATTTTCTTTTTCTTATTAGTCTATTGGAAATAACCTCTTTACTAATTAAGGATAAGGCTGTGTACTTTTAAACCTTCTTAGACTCCACATCTCAACAGAATTCCTATTGGTACGTTATTGTTGTTGTTGTTTAAGAGTAAAATTTATGATTGTGGTGAGTCATTATGGATTTCCCATGAAAAGGTTGTTTATGTGAATTAAGAGAGTTGTTTGAAATGGATGGTGTAAGAAATATGTGAATACTCATGAGAAATTTCTAAAGCTGTCAATGCTGTCATGTATAAATATTGTCTTGATTATTATATTGTGTCAAAATTTTATGGCATGCTTTTTGAACTTTTTGCTAGAGTGGAAATTGATTGCTTGTTTGAAAATGTGTAGTGAAATGAAGTGCCCTCCATGAAAATTGATAATAAATGGATTGATTATTAAAATGAATGATAAATGCAAGATGACTTAAACAAAATTTTTAAATCAAAGACCTAAGTGACTTTATTATTTTTGCTTTATTTTTCAAATGGGTTTATTGGAAACAACTTCTCTACCAGTTAAGGGTAAGGTCGTGTACTTCTAAAACTCCCCGAACCTTGCATTAATTAGATTTTTATTAGGTTGTTGTTGTTCTCATTGTAAAGCCCTAAGTTAAGTGGCTTAGGCAAAAGACCTACTAAGGCAACTTAGGCAAATTTCCTTTTTAAAAAACCTAAGTGTGATAGCTTAGGAAAAAGAACTAAGTGAGGTGACTTGGGCAAATTTTCTTAAACAAAGACTTAAGTGAGGTGGTTTAGGTAAAAGACCTATGTGAGGTGACTTAGGCAAATTTTCTTAAACAAAAGACCTAAATGAGATGACTCAGGTATTTTTTTTTTAAATAAAGACCTAAATAAGGTGACTGAGGCAAAATTCTTTAAACAAAGACCTAACTGAGATGACTTAGGCAAAAGAGCTAAGTGAAGTGAATTCGGAAAATTTTCTTAAACGAAAGACCTAAGTGAGGTGACTTAGGTTGGGTAGATTTTCTTAAAAAAATATTACTAATAGGGCTTAGGAAAAAGACCTACATGAGGCGACTTAGGCAAAATTTCCTTAAACAAAGACCTAAGTGAGGTAGTTTGAGTAAAGACCTAAGTGAAGTGACTTAGGCAAATAAGGATCCCCAAGTTAAATAATTATTAGAAATGAATACAAACTTGATGAAGGGCATGTGTAATGAAATTGAGCTATATGGAAGCTTCATGCTTAATATGTTGTTGCTTATGTAAGAAAAATGATATTTTATTAAATGGTTGATGATTATGGTGATTGATGAACTTGTGCTTTAATGACTACAATGATGCTTGATTGAAGAGTAGATGTCTTGCTTAACCCTTGATGTGTGATGTGACAATCAATCTTATACCTTAATTTAGGTGATGCTTATGTTGGAGCATTGTTAATAGATTAGTAGGCATGGTTGTATGTGAACATATGTACTGAACTTACTACTTGTTTTTATAAACCAAAAAAGTATTCAAAATAAAAACGAATTTTCTAATGCATGACCATTTATGGGTAAAAATGTTTTTCCCTCAACTAGTGGAATACCTATGTTTTCATTATTTTCCCCTCCCTGGAAAAAGGAAAAAAGGATATCGAGTTGACTAATCAGTAGCAACATAAGGTCTAGAAAATGTTGGACCTCGAACTTTTCTTGGAGATTTCATTTATTAAAACGAAATTAAATGAGAAATTAGTAGTGTTTAATGTTGTATTTGGGTAATGTTAATTGGAAAAATTGCAATGATATTTTGAGGTTAATGCATGAAATGGGTGTTTTGTGTATGATTGTGTTATTTATAGACATTGTAG
>JANIPM010000008.1:42780624-42792342 GCA_027478405.1 Erythroxylum cassinoides | reverse complement strand
ATAGCAATCCCTATACAAGATAACTTTGATGACCTCAAGTCAAATGATCACTTATATAATCATCACAATGAGAATTCTATAGACATACAAGTAATGTTTCAAATATATTTATCATATCGGATCTGTTCAGTGAACTTGTTCTTTAGTAAACACCCACATGTTTTTTTAAGTATCTCTATACGTTCCTATGAGATCGACTAATTCTTTTATAAGGAAAAACAAAATAAGTGTTAATCTTTTTATATTATATTAATGTCCAATCTTAATAGAACAATGACTAGAAACTTTTAAGAATAATACATAAATACAATAAGAATATCATTATAATTTCATTTGTAATGTATAATTATCTTATGAACTTTATCATATATATTTAAACTTGTACAAGATAAATAATGCTTTTAAATAATTTATCGGTAAACTACAATGAACCGTGAGGCATAAATCAGCACTATCTTTAGTGATGACTCTATACTAGATGTTCTGATTGGAGACTTTTATAGCATGAGTTATTTGTAAATAGACCTTTCAGATGAGGCTTCCATATTAAATATGTATCCCTGTGGATAGTATTGGCTATACTTGAGGATTATTATTGTCAATTAATAATTGAAAAAATTAATAGTAAATTAATTTTTTAATGTATGAATTTTAATAACATAATTAAAAATAATTATTTTATTAAAATTCATACACGTCTCCTCTCTTGAAATAATTTCTTATCCAAAACTAAAACCAAAACCAAAACCAAAACCCTAAGCGCAAATCTAATTAAAGGAAAGCCCATGGCAACGGAGACCGATAAGCCTCAAATCTATCACGAGAAACAAAAGTTGCAGTTCTGCCTCTTACATGCCCTCAATAATCTCTTCCAGGTATATTACTTCTCACTTACTCTTTCGTTCATATCGCTTACACTCACTTTTCAAGACTGTTTCTTCCCTTCCCCATTCAGCGAAATGACGCGTTCTCTAAAGCCAGCTTGGACGCAATCGCCCAGAAATTAGTGGCCGATGATCCAAACAATCAGTCATGGACTCCACTGTCCATTGTATTCAAGCCTCATCACAACACATTCACCGGAAACTACGATATTAACGTCTTAATCGCTGCTCTTGAAGAGAAAGGTCTTACGGTCGCCTGGCACGACCATCGAAACAGCGCATCCGCTATAAATCTGGAAGACCCAGACGGGAAACTGTTCGGGATTGTGCTTAATGTTCCTGTAAGAAGGTACGGTGGGCTTTGGAAGAGTAGGCATTGGGTTAGTGTGAGGAAGATTGGTGGGGTTTGGTATAATTTGGATAGTGATCTTAAAACCCCAGTGGCTTTTGGAGATGGTGAAGAGGTCGTGGAGTTTTTGGACTACCTAATCGGTCAAGGTTCTGAGATTTTGCTTGTTTCGACTAAAAATGGATGAGCAACTGTACGATTTCTAGTGTTGTTGTAATTTGTGATTGTTGTGCGTGGATTATGTGATTCTTTTGAATTTTCAAATCTTGATTTTAATATTATAAGCGAGTGTTTTCCAGCATTTGATTTGAACACTTTTGGAAATTTTAGTCCCACATCGATGAAAGCTTACCAAAAGATTCCCGAAATCAAGAAATCGGATTGGATGATGCCTTCGACCTTCCTGCCTACGCACCGTCCACTCCACTACTCCATTCCACATTTTTCTTCAAAGGCATTCGAGAGCCAACTTATTTTGAATATCTTGGCAGGTTCCGAGTTCCAGCTCTGATCGTATTGCCTTCATTCACACCACCTAATACAATTTTTAATAGCACCTTTTACTCGTAACCTGCCAAAGATGGAACCCACATGATTGGAGAGGTCAGTAGTGAGGTGATATTTTAATAAAATGCACAAAGCTGAACTCACTCGGTAAAAAAGCAGACCTCCCTGCCACCCCTAGTTGATTATTTCTCTTCGGTCTCAAGAAACCAACTTTTCTTGTCACACGGACAATTATCATATTCATATTCAGCTTTTGGTGTCAGTATTTGTATTAAATGTCAAGCTCTCACAGACTACATTCTGTTTCTCACCTTACCTGTTTCTTAGCTCTTTTCACTTGGTCTCCTCCTCTTGCAAAGCAATCAGTTTTAACTCCTCATGCCAACTAGAGGCTACCAAATGAATCAGAGACCTTGTATCGACAAAGATGCCATTTCCTACAAACGCAACTCCAGTGGTAGAGTTGGATGGAACGTTGCGGGTGCCGGAAGTTGTGGATTCATGTCACTGACAAGACCAGAATTCTCGTCACCATTGAGATTTCTCAGGCGTGTTGGAGGTAAGTTGGCAACATTTCTACATTTGAGTAGGACTCCAAAGGTTTCTTCGTCAGGAAGGCCACTTGTCGCTCCCATGGATACTTACAAAATTCAAGCCATTGAAGATTGCATCGACTTTATCAATTCCTCCTCATCACTCCCAAGATCAAATTCTGTTTCTGTCAATGTTAACTAAACTCTCCAGGCTTTGCCACATACTATTGTCGTAAATGTTTTTCTATTTTTCATCAGAAACCTCCATAAAACAACAATACAGAGTGTTGCAGATAATTCAAAATCGATATTATGTGGAAGAAGCTAGGATAATGCACCATCTGATTAGTTTCGTTATCATTCACTTTTTACGGTATTGTTACACCACCACCAACAATGGAGGAAGATAATTTTGAAACGCTCTTGTCCGTTTATAACACTAATATTCTCCAAGTTTATGTTTCTACACATGAACTTGACATGAAGTATTGAGGCAGTTTAAGGGTACAAATAAATTAAATGCCCCTTAAACTTGTCAGTTGTCCAGGAAAGTGAGCAAAAGAAAAGGGATACAAACGGGGATTACGGGGATAACACGCGAACTTCAAAATCGCTCGCTCTAACTTGCCTGCCGATGATACAAATACAAAATTCTGAGTAAAAAAAGGAAATAAACATCCAATATTATGGGTGAATTAGCTGTGGAGACCAAAGAAATAAAAATTTTCCAAGTAATATACATTTTTTATAATTTAATCTCAAACGTTTGAGAGTTCTGCAGAACATGGACCACCAGGAAAATGCATTATCTTCATCCCCGGAAGTGAATGTTCATTGATGGTTGCAAGAACAATGCATGTTGAATGGAGACAACCAGGGGTAGAAATGGATGGAATAGGAATGAGGAGAACTTTCTTGCTCGGCTATCCAGATTTCCGGTTTCAGGACCTAAAATGGCATCATTACCATACACATTTTACTACTCAACAGTGGCATTAAAAGAAAAATGGCATAATAAAAGTCTTGGTTGAGCATTGCAGTTTTCTCCCACTCACAATTCTATTGCATGGGAACATTTGCGCCTAAGATGTCATGGAACGGGTAAATCAGTACCTGGTTTAATTTTGAATTTAAGGATATAAGGTTGCCTTCGGGATATGAACTTGATGGGATGGTCTGTTGATGGTTTATGCCGATCACTAGCAGATATCAGCTATCACACCAGCATAATAAAGGGGAAGAAGATCAGATATGGTCAAAAATACAAATAAAGTGCTGGTGCAAAAGAAACCAGTATTGCTAAGACTACCATACACTAGAATGCCACGCAAACACAAGAACGAATTGACAAGCCACAGACACAAATTGAACAAAGAGAATTCGATATAGAAGTATCAACCACATTTATGACAGGGAAGGAGAACAGCTAAGACACTGAACTTCATCTAACATGTTTTGTGCAATAGCAATTAAGCCCTCTGTTGGCTTGAACACAGGAGAAAGCACCAACGGTTTCTACTTTCGACCTAACTCTTTTATTTCATATGCTTTTAGCAGCCTTTCTAGTTTAATGCTTTTTAAAAAGACTCCGACATTCTGAATTTCCCATATGCCTACTCTCCACTTGAAAGACTTAAACTAAACTCGGACACCAACTTTCACAAAAAGTAAAAAGAGAAAGGCAGATCTCATACATTCCCTTTCACAATTCAGCTTTGCAATCCCAATGACACAGCATCGCCACAGAAAGACACCGTTATATATCAGCTGGCGAAAGCTTAAGTCAGAATCCCTCTTGGACTTCCACTTTTATTCTTCGGTATTATTATAGTGACCAATGAATTCTCCGCTATTTGGTTTTTATATACTTAACAGAATTCTTTTTTTCCTCCTCCAGATATACTTTTCATACACGTGGATCAGGTAACTTGGTTGTTTAAAGAGTCAACAGCATTCAGGTGTGGAGCACCCAACAAATACGAAGGGATGGGAAAGACTCATGACCATGTTAATAGATGTCAGACAGAGATGAATTCGCAAGAACTTTCTTAAGTTGTCTAAAAAAATAGTTAAGTAGTAATTATTCTTTAGCTACATCTGGATCAAATTGTTATTGGTAGCCAAACAGTTTATGACTTAAACTTTCATGTATTATAGATTTTCACAAGCTTCGTAGCTTCTTAGGTTCACAAGTCTCTTGAGGCATCACTCATGATCTTCTCCTTTATCCTTTGACGAACAGTTCCCACTACTGGGAACTTATTCTCACTTTAATTCCCTTATCACTTTCTTGTTTAGCCCAAGTTTCACAAACAGCAGAAGTTTACGGTGTCAACTATGTTGTTTTTGCTACATCATTACACCAAAAAATGGGTTTTGCTCTTCACTTTGGAATAGGCAAAGGCATCAAAGGACACTAAGAATGACACTAATATCCAGGATTGCTTTCAGTTTTATTTTCTATATCATCCCTCATGGTGCCCATAGAAGAGGTCCAATCCAATAAGTACAAATGTAAAATATATCACATGCTAGTTGTCTCGCCATACCTTGTATAGAAAAGAAAAATCTTCAATTTACTATTTTAAAAACTTAAGTAGAAACAAATTGAAGTACACATGAGATATTATAAGTGTATTTAAAGTCATTCTTGAAGAATTAAAATAATTAAGTTAATACTTATATCAATCTATACATTTATTCACTAAAACATTAATCATCAAACCAAGGCTTTAGGTAGCAAACAATGGTTGACACTATCATTGTAGACACAATAAGCCCAAATAGAAGTAATCTAAAAAAGTGCAACACAATAAAAACAATTGCGATCGTGGAGTGCAATGTCAAAAATTTCATCAAATTAAAGTTAATTTGTATTTTTCCGAGAAAAGAAGTTCTATTGAAGCACAAAATCACCGCCTTAATTGCCATTGTATCTTATGTATCAACATAGACTTTTGTGTTTGAGGGGCAAAACAACCATTGGCCAATGCTTAAAACACAGTCATTGAAAACTCCTACTATGTCTAGTGAGAACCCTTTCATTATTTCTTAAATAGTATATAAATATGTCATAAAAATTCACGGAACTTTAATAGAAATCATTTTCACCTCAAGTTTCTTTCTTTCACACATGCTTATAAACTTCTCTCTCCTCTTATGAGTTCCTCACTATCCTAATTTCCTCTGTCCCTCAGCTCCTCCTACTTTGATCACTTTACAAGCTATAATAAACATAACAACAATAACAACCCAGTAAAAATCTCACTGATTTGCGGGATCTAGGAAGGTTCAGTAGCACGCAACCTCATCCCTAACTAGTAGAAAGACTATTTCCGAACAAGCTATAATAAACATGTTGTTGGTATATATGAATATAAAATGAAAGTTACAGTAAAGGATCAAACCTTTTCATCATACCGAAAGAGAGACTGGTCTAAGTAGGGAGATGGAATCAGTGACTGACAACTGAAAGGCAAAAAGACCATCATCTTCTTGATGAACTGCAAACCATTTGTTGACTTTAGATGTTATGGTATAAAAGGAAATCATATTATCAATATATGATCAATAAGGTCTTAAACACACTTTGTGTGGCACCAAAGAAAAAGAAAAAGAATGAGTAGAAGGGGAAAAAAAAAGGACCAGAAGGTACAGAACCCAAATATAGCAAAATTTTTGGTATCTTCAAAGAACTCATCCTCATATCACAGAGAGGGGGGGAGAAAGAGTAAAAAAACAAAAAACAGCTAAAACCATTGTTTTTCAGTTCAGTTCAGTTCTTTCAACTATGGTAAGTACAAATTCAGAAACACCATTGTCTTATGTCTAGTTGCACATCCAAAGACCAGACTATCAGATGGAAGAGTATAAGCTCTTTAGATCAGTGAGTTAGCCACTACATACAGGTTACTTAGATTAACATATGGCAAGTCACATGTGTCAAGTTCATAACAACAAGGCTTACCTGTGAAAAGTTGTTAGCTTTGTCCTTAATGGTTCGCATTTGTTCAAGAGCATGGATGTTATTTGAGTGGGATGATATGAAATTCATATATAATGAATCTCTTGACATTGTATAAAAATGGTCACAAAACCGCTCGAATAGGAGATAAAGTTCCTCGGCTGAATTCTACAAGTTGAAGATTACATCCATATCAAAAGAACAGCAACAAGCCCTTCTAAATTAGTAGCAACTTTAAATCAAATTTATACCTGGTAAAATGCAACAATTTCAGTCGTATCCATATTATATACAGCAAAGAATGATGGTTGATGATCAGCATTTCGTGATAAATGAAGCTACAAAAGTATGTCAAACATCATGAATATAAGCACTCTAGAAGCTAACAATAAAAGATCAAAACGATAGTTTTAACTTAAATAGCTAAAAAGTTTTTAAGATTTTGAATTCAATATAATGGAATGTAAAATTTCAAATGGTATTAAATTAAAATTTCCAGCTTAACTAGGAGGCTTGGAAAGAGTTCTCGGTACCGTCATAGTTATGATGAACTGACAAGTTTTAGAGTAGGAACAGTTATTCAGTATGCATTACCATATTAATTTCCACTCCCTCTTAGCTTTCGACTTCTGGAGACTAAAGTCCTTTTGACAAAACAACAGAATCTATATGTTTCTAAATCTAGAGGACCATGTTATCAGTTTGGAAACAAGGATGCCGAAGTAAATCTGCCATTTTTTCTTTTTGATATTACCTGCAAAAGCAACATTGAGGTTTTATTAAATACATGTTGACAGGTCTTCATAGTTTTCTCTATTCCTCTTTTTATTTTTTTCTTGTTTATTATCATTTTTTATATTTTGTGTAATGCTGAGGTTAGAATTATTGATCCAACAATATTAGTCCTGCTAGGAGTTTAAGTAATCTAATGATTCCCAGTCCTACTCGGATATAATGAAGTAGCTGAAGAAGACAAACCCTCACCCCTCCATCTAGACTACCAAACTTTATTAACAGGTGATGCCGATCCAAGAATTGTACCTGATTCAAAAATTACAAGTTATTTCTTACAAAATGACAAGTAAAAAAAAAAGCACTGAATTAAAGGAAAGAGTCGGGAAGGGGAAGGGGAAGGGAAAGGGTAAGATGGAAGGTGGACGGTGGAAGGTGGAAGGTGGGAGAAAGTAAAAACCATAAGTTTTTTGATACCTTCCAGATAATCAAATCAACGTAATCTTGAAAATGGAAATAGAACTTCTTCTTCAAGCCTTGAAACCTCTGGCAACGTGTCATCATAAAATCAATGGGTTTATATAAATATACTGTTCTAAAAAATTCCAAGAATTATCTGGGCTCAATCTAGAAACAGGTCAAAACTAGCACAATTCATGCAAATATTAACAACATAATAATGAAAACAAAATTGAGAAATAGGCAAAAAAAACAGAAAAGTTCAACCAAGAAAACCATATCTACCGCAAGAAATTAGTAGAATCCATGTCTTTAGAGTATTAAAAAGGATGCAATAACACATTAAGAACAACTATATGCCACAAACTAAAATCTACCTTAGGATGAAACATTCCTTGGAACATTGTTTATTTCAAGCTTCATTAACAATTATAATTTTTTGCACGCAAAGTTATTTACAAGAGAACTTGACACCCGTGTCAGTTGTGAGTAAATGGAAGGCAACTGAATTTATCCAATTTTATTCTTGGAATCATAATGCTAGTAAATGCCAACTATCTGTAAATAAGTCTACATATCATGAACAAACCAAAGATCTTATACAAATACAAGAAAAAAAATCAAGAATATCAGAAAACAAGAATAGCTGGACGTAATATACAAATAATCCTTAAGATAGAACCTGGAATATAATGAAAGAAGATAGCAGGAGCACCTCTTTGTGCACTAGTATGTAAAAGCACGCAAAATTTGAAAAGACAATCTTTACATGAGTTCTTAAAATCTAGAAACAACAAAAATTTGGGACTAAGATAACCAACCAGAGCGTTATCTCTTTCTTCATTCCATATTGCTCGAAAAATGAAAGAGAGCAAGCGTTGTTTGATGCCACCTAGAAAGGAATGCTCTGAATTGGGCTGGTTATGATGGACACCATTCTCAGTGAGGTTCCCAGGGGTTTGATGAATTGCCATACCCTACAACCAGTGGTTCTAACCATTAGTGTGTCAGCCCCATGACTATTAATAACAGTGTTATACAAGAAACGTACGGCAGCAGAAGTTATTTCTATAATGTCAAAAATGGAATGCAATAGGATGCAGTTAGGATAGAAAGTTGTAAACCTTCTGGTTTAAAGAGATACTTCTTTTTTGTAAAAGCCTACTAACTAGATATCAATAGAAGAAAACTAACGTGACTAGTTGTCTTTCCACCAAAAGCATTTGATTTACTGTGAAGTTCTTTTAGAATGAACTTTTAAGCTCCCCCTTTTGTTCTTGTATATTTCCTGACCTAACTCATTTCACTTTTCTATGAAAACATGAACTTGTCTTTTTACTCAATATAAAACTCTCTCATAAACCATAAACACAAATTTAGCATCCAATCATCCTTTTCGCACTAAATGCACTGCAGATGCTTGATTCAAAGATTTTATTAGCATTATAACATTAATTCTCATCCTAGATAAAGAACCATGTGCATTTGCGGATGTTTTCTTCAAAGATTTCATAGTATATGTAGCATTAGTTCTCATGATAATATGCACCAGATTTAGCCTACAAGTCAGCATTAAATCGTTACAGTAAACTCGTGAAGGTTGATATCCAAAGAAGGATCAATAGTTTAAAAAGATTCCCACTTGCCTGAGTACTGAAATTGATAAATAATTCATCATCCTCTTGACAAAATGCACCTATAGCCCGTATGTCAACAAGGTTACCAGATTCCCTTATTTGGAGAATGTGTATTCTTTGATAGCGAAGTGATACGATTGCTAGCAGATCATCATACAAGAAGGCACCGGTGTTATGGGCCAAGTTAACAAAATCATTTCGAAAGACCTTCTCATCCAGTATCACTCCATCTTCCAATCTAATTTTACAAATATAAAGGAGAATGAAAACTATGGCAAAAAGGAAAAGTTATCTATAGACATTAAGCTCTTTAAAACAGAAAGATCACTAACCTCAAAAGATGAAATGTAATTTTTTCTATGAAGGGCACTCCCTGGAGAGCCCCTTCAGTAGGTGGAGAATCATGAATTTGGGCAGTCGAAGTAGCAAATAATCCAAATTGGTAACCCTCGATGTACAAGAAGAAATCTTTGCATATGACCTCATTGCTAGAAGCGAGCGAGACGCAGTACAACTGGGAAAAGAAACTCTCAAACTTTTTTGCTCTTGCAGGAAGATCACAATCTTCTTCTTTGCATGAATATGAAAGCCATGTTGGTCTATAAACAATCAGGTCCTGATGGTTTCTACTAAAACTGATGAGGTATTGGCCGTCATCAGTGAATTTACGGAACAAATAATCAGGGCAATCAATGTCATATATGGTATAACTTGGGACTATATCCTCATAAAATCGCCTAGCTTGGTGGACCTGCAAGCCCACAACACCATGATTTAGGGCACAACATAGACAATAATAGTTGTTCTGATACATCTTAAGTAAGCCAAATCAGAGTTAAATTTGGACATGTTAAAAAGTTAAATGGATATTATAGAGGAAACTGATAAAAAAAAATCAAAGTGAAGCCCAAGTGAGAAACATGATCTGTTTACAACTGGCCGATGAAGAGGATAAAATTTTAACAGAAAATTTTGGTATATTCACTAAAAACGTTACCTCCACCGCTAAGTTCTATCTTTAAGATTTCAAAAAAGAAAAGGCCTTGAGATTATTTTGCTAATTAGTCTTTTGTATATAAACTGAAACAACGAAAGAATCCAGCAAAACCAAGTAAAGAAACTGGCTAATTCATGTACGTTTAAATCAATTTCCATTAAACAAATAATTAACCAGAAACCCCGAAGCTCAACTACCAGATGAAAATTTCATTAGTGTTAAGGAATTAAACTAGATAAAACGTTAAACATGGAGAATGATGAAATAATACGCTGGTGCCGGGAGCAGGAGAGCGAATTTGACGCTCGAAAATCCTGCGGGCAACATTGTTCCTCCTAGACATCAGTTGCTGTTGCTGCTGCTGCTCTCCAACTTCAATTAACAATCTTCCTCCTACAATTTAACTCTTTTTATTACTAAGATCAATATATTCTTGAAAAGAAAATAAGAGAAGAAGAAGAAGAAGAACCTGGAACTGCTAGAAGCGATTGTCGAACATCACCAGCAATGAGCGTCTCCTCCGCCAAGTGGGAGTAGGTGGTGTGTGAGATTGAGTAGAGGGAGCTTACACTTAAAATGGTAAGCGGTGATAAGGGAGGAGAGGAGACAGAGAAATGACAGAGGAGCGTGTGAGGATGGGATAAAAGATAAGCAGAAGAGAAGAAAAAAGTGAGAAATATTAAAAAGTAGGAGTTGAGACACACCTTATTAACAAGCCCTTTGCCCACTGCCACCGCTTGGCTTTACTCCGCTTCTCTCGTACTTCAGTTTATTCATGTTTCTCTTGGAAATAATAATGAAGCCTTTTTTTTTAATTTATCGTAATCGTCATCATCGTCACACTTAATCTAAAATTTTACAATAAAGTAAAATTTAAAAAAATTTAATAATATACAACTTTATCTCTACATAATAGAGAAGTTATTTTCTGTAATTTACATATATCTATTGCAATTTACAATGTCAAATAACGTAATATAATTACGATGGATTTTAACATTAGTGCCATTTTTAGTTAATATCGAATGCTATTTATGTAATTTGCTAAAATTATAAAATAATTCATCAATTTTATATAATTTAAATTTAGATTGTTATTATAATTTTTCAATTAATTTTAATTTTTATAGTAGTTAATATTAAATAATTAAATAATATTTCGTTACTTAATAATTAAATTAGATCATAAAAATTTATAAACTATAACTAAATAATAGTTTGAACATTATTAAGTTAGCTTTATTACACATGTTCATCTTTGACACTCATTCTACTTTTTGCTGCACTGAAAATTTCTTTTATGGAAACCAAAAAGCCTTAAGACAGAGCTCTATACCATTGAGAAGGAGAAAGTGGAATGGAATCAGTATCCTGATGAGGCATAGGAAGCGTGATATTGGGAGAGGAATTTGAAGAAAATATCGGCGGAGGATTTTCTGGTGGATTTTCTGGTGAGCTGTCAAAGGGAACATGGGGAGGGAAAGGAAAACTTGGTGCGAAAGTTTGAGGAGATTGGGAATGAGAATGGAAAGGGAATACATGTTCTCTAAAATATACATCTCTGCTAACCGAGTTTTTTTTTGTGTTTAAGTCAAAAATTTTATACCCTTTTTGGCCATGTGGATATCCCATGAAAACACAAACAGAGGCTCGAGG
>JANIPM010000008.1:42688216-42699944 GCA_027478405.1 Erythroxylum cassinoides | reverse complement strand
ATCTTTATTTTGATATAAAGTATAGAATTTTTGGATCAAGGAATAATAAGGTATGATTTTTACAAGTTTATGTTATTGTTTTAGCATGATTATTAGAGGACATAACTTTTGATTGGAAAATTCACTTCCTTAAAGGTCAAATTGATTTTTCTGTCCTTCATGAAAGTTGTAGGTGACTTTCTGATCTTCACATTGATGTAAAATATGATGTGTTTGGACTTTGGAGTTGAAAGATAGGAATTTTCAAAGTTGAGTTATGGCTTAGGGCATTTTAATTTGGACAGAATCTTTGATGAGAATTTTAATCATATTAGAGGCTGAATTAGTTGAGGAGTTCTACATGGAAATTGTAAAGCTTCCTTCAAGCTTTCTATAGAGACCAAATTTGTCACATTTGGAGTTCGAAATCAAGAGTTATGAATATTGGAAATTCGGATTATTATAAAAAAAGGGGACGAAAAATTCAGGGCACTGCTCGCCCTCGCGAGCCCTCGCCCAGCGATGCCGTTTCATGTTGTTCTGCTCTACGCGCGCACTCGTTCTGCTAAACGACGTTGTTTTGTATCCTCCATGCGATGTCGTTTCTTTTTCTTCTCTTCTGCGCGCTGCGTTTGGCGCCATACGGCGCCGTTTTGCTCCTTTTGATTTTGAGTTATTTCCTTCCTCATCCGACCTTTATTCAATCTTTTGCTTATATATTTTCCGTCCGACATTCGATTGACTTGGTTTTTAAAGCGTTGAATTTCTAAGACAATTACCTACATTCTCAGGGGAAATTTGTATTTTTTATGAGATTAATTGGGGATGATTAAGTTAATGAAAGTGAGTTTGATAATTTTTTGAATATGGTTCAGTCTTTTGTAAAATTCAGAATCTGTGGAGATCCGATTGAATTGATTCTTGAGGAAAAATAAAATAAAGACGTGGGGCTACAAATCATATGAAGAAAGTGAATTTCAATTTAGCCCCTAAGACTTTTAATTTCTGACTTGAAATTCAGATTAGTGTGCAGTCTTGGATTAGAGAAATCTGAACGTAGTTTGGACATAACTTTTGCTCTAGTAATCCAAATGAGGTGATTTTTGATTTGGATTAAACTACAGAAATGGGGCTACAATTGTTATGAAGACATAGAGTTTCAATTTTGTCTTTAAGAAGGTCAATTGTTGGGTGGAAATAAAGTGCTGGAAAATGTTTTAGCATAATGATAGTCCACAATGTTTAGACTATAACTTTTGACGTAGTGCACCAAATTAAATAATTTTGGTGGCGTTATGAAATTGAGACAATAAGGAACAATTCTCTAGAAGGAACTTTTAGCAAATTCCTTCAATTTGATAGTGAGAAAAATGTCCTAAAGTAAGTATGAATTAAAATGAGTTTAGGGCCAAATTTGGAAGAGTACATAAGGAGTTAAGGTAATAGGCTAAAATGGAGGGGCATTATGGTCATTTAGCAATCATTTATGACATGGCAAGAGGAGGCTGTCGTTTTTAAGCCAAGGAATGCACGACAATGAGCAAATGAAAGAAAGAAAAAGAAGAAGAGAAAGAAAGGAGAGGGTGCTTCGGTGGAGAGAAGAAAGGAGAAGAGAAAAGGTACATGGATTTCGATTTTTTTGGGGCTTCAAGCATGGATTTTATGTGGATTCTAGAGGGAAAAGATGGAAGAAGGTGATAGCTCCCTTATGAGACAAGAAAAATTCGAAAATGGTGCAAGATGAGGTAAGGCTTAAAATTTTGATTTGTGAATTTTGGAAGTTTATTGGTTTAGATACCTTGGAATTGGTATGGGTTTGTGATTTCCAAGCTTAATTTTGATAATTATGCCTTAGGTTATGTTTAATTTTGGTTGATTATTAATTAGGGTTTATGTTATAAATTAGGAAAAATTAAGGAAGAGCTTTGGTGAAATTGAAGCATTGGGCAAGTTTCTAGCATGGATTTGAGGTGGGTAATATGATTATACTTTGAATTATAAGCTATATATAAGTTTTGGAAAAATCAAGAAAGTATAAATGTTTATAAATTATTGTTTTTCAAATGATTGAATTGATTGATTTTGGAATGAGTTATAAATCGTTAAATTCATTATTTCCGAATGATTTAAGAAATTCCTAAAATTGTTTCGGACAATTTCTATATTCAATGGATTTTTGAATGATTTGATAAAGTTGAAATAATCGTTTGAATTCATTGTGTTTAATTGATTAAGAATTTTTAATATGTGAATTTGTGAGGCATTGTGTTTGAATTATTTGGAATTTTGCTAAAAAGTTGCATTCTTTGATTTTGATGTTATGCGAATCTTAGTTGAAATTTGTGATCGACATTATGTTTGCATATGATATGACATGATATGAAAAATTTAGTTTCTGAAATGTGCCTTCGGGCAATCTGATTTTCAAGCATGAATATGTGTTATATGGGTTTGGTTAGGTCCCATAAGTAGAGTCAGTGCACTGGTCTCATTTTTAAAAGGCTTCACCCGCTGCCCACTAATGACATTAGAGCTCCGATTTCAGACTCCCATAAGTTCACGGCTACACTGGACTGCTATGCGGGAAAACGTAGTACGTTCTGTTCACGGCTGCACAGGACCGCTATGCAGGAATGTGCAGTACATTCCGTTTTGGACCGACCCAAACCGTTTGATATGTTTTATGTGTTTGATTTGTAATTTTATGTAATTGGTGATTTTATGTGTTTGCATTCTTGTTTATGAAAAACTGGAGAAAATTGAGAAATGACAAAGTGAATTTCATTATGAAAGGTTTGAAAAAAAAAAGGAAAGGTTTGAGAAGTTGCAAAGTTTGAAAAAAAAGCCTTTTGGCAAAAAGTTTGTGAAAAATGATTCTTTTTGTTTATTTTTTAATTTATAAATGTGTTATCCACTGAGCCGTCAAGCTCACCCCCTTCATCCCCATCTCTAGGTTTCGAGCTGGAGATCGGATGAAAGACGGTCAAGACATCCGTTCGATGTTTTCATGTGTTTGTATTTTGTGTACCTTGGATTATGGATTTTGGTTATGTATATGGTTTAAATTGTCATTATGGTAAGATAAGCATTTCTTTCGAAATGTATATGAATTCTGGAAATGTGTATTGAATTAAACTATGATTGGGATTGTAGATGATTGAGAATTTGGCTACGGATAATTGTGTATGGTTATGCTTTATGTATGTAATCGGATATCGAATGAGGATTTTGAATATGGATTTGAGATATTGAATGTGGTTGGGATTGAATGATGAATATTATATATTGAAAATTGTTCTGTTTATGATTAAGGATTTTGACGTGTTTAGATATAGGAGTGCGTTTGTTTGTGCTGAGATCCCGGATGGAGGGTCTGGTGTATTTTGATTGATTGTGTGAATGATTGGGGATTATAGAAGTGTGTTTTCGATACTTTGCAGGTTTGTGTTAGAATAAATGCAGCCGTTATGCTGCTGAATTTTTGATAAAATTGGGATAAAAATAAAATTTGAGATTTGTATGGATATATAAAAGTAAGATCAAGTATTGAGATTTATATGAGGATGAATTCCCAACAGTGGGAATTAATTGTATTTGACTTGCATTAGTTTGAATAAAGATGAATTTTGGGATTTGTTTGTATTGTATAAGAAGTATGAATTGAAAATATGGATTGAGGATAATTTCGCAAAAAGGGGGAAATTGTATTGATATGTATGAAAGATGAATAAAGTGAATAAGATAGCAAAGAAATAAGAAAAAAAATATGTCGGATTTCAGATCGGTTAGTTTAGGTTTCCAACGAGATGAGTGTATTTGTTCCAACGAATGTCGGAATTTGTTTCAGTTCGATTGATTATTTCGTTTGTCTCCACCTTATGATTCGATTCTATTGATTATTCCGATTTGTTATTCGGTTTCGATTTGCATTCGCTTTGCGTTTCGCTATGTTTATTCGATTTGCTTTCAGTTTCGCCTTTTGTTTCGTTCGGTTACTTTATATTTTCGCCTTCGCTTCGTTTTGATTTTGCTTTTGTCTCCGTTTTCCGTTCCGCTTTTTCGGTTGGAATCCGGTGCCGGATCGGGTCCCAACATACCTAATTTGATAGGATGTGATAGTCCTTATTATTATAATAAGATAAAAAATAAATATAAAAGAAATAAATATTTCACGAAAAGACATTTTAAGAAACATAAAGCAAAATATTATAAGAAAAAGGAAGGATATAAACCTAGAAAACTTATGTTTAGAAGAAATAAAAAGATAATTGAATGTCAGTGCTACCATTGTAAAGAAAAAGGGCACTACACTAATAAATGTCATAGACGATTTAATAAAAAGAAAATAGAAATAGATTATGAAATAAATAAAATTATAGAAAATGAACATTTTATTGGATCAATGCCTTTGAGGAATTCTTTTCTGAAGAAAACAAATTTATAATAACAGATACAGAATACTAAAAAACCTCAAAATTTGAAATAAATAAATGAAATAGGAGTATCTTCTAATGCTTAAACTAATAAACAAATAATAGATAATATAGTAGAAGCATTCGAAAAACATGGAGACTGCAGTTAAGGGGTTGACTGATAGAAAAATACTGAAAAGATTTATAATACAATGTTTTCTATAAATTCTTATAGCGGGTTTAACATGACACTTCTAAAAAAATAGGTTTAAAATCTAGAAAAAAACATATGGTCTACAAGATTAATATTAGAATTATTGTCATTAGATATAATTTAGAAAATCAAAGAAGAATTAAAAATAAAAACTTCTTAAACTAGAACATCTAAAGATTATTAGGCCTAGTAAATCCTTCCATTCCTCTCTAGCTTTTACGATTAGAAACCATGAAGAACTAATGGTCGTTACGAGATTCCTATCCCCCATCAATGGTTTGAGACCTCACAACTCCATGGGCATTGTTAGGTTGGTAGCTCATTTATCTTCTTCCCGTTTCGATATTGCTCATTTAGTGCCTAAAGTCGAAACCACTTCATTAGCACTTGGATTATATATCCACTACACGTTCTCTTCATACTAGTGTGCTTCTGCTTAGGAAATAACAAGTCGATGAGCAATAGCAAGATTTGCCCAATTTGTGTTGTGAAGCTACCAACCTTATCGTCAATTCTGGAGTTTCAGCTATGACATACTAGTTTGGCTATTTCCTTATCCGTTCCCAAATAAGATGGCCTGCGTTGACAATTGACATCTGCTTTTTTCTTTCAATAATCTTTTAAAGGCTCTCAAACTCAAACACCATTAACAACTAGTATACAACCCCAAGTGATGATCGGTGACAAAGTAGAAATTTTTACACATGTACACTACTCAAAGTGCTCGTATTAAGATATGGCTACAATTGTTAGACAATTGAGATCATAATTTTGTCAAACTCGAGTAGCACTAGTTCAATAAATGTACTTCAGGCAAGCAGGTGATAATTAATCATGGAAAATGAATTCATCGTCATGATGATTGAACATTGAAGTATTCAAAAAGCAGTGTGCTGTGAGAAGAGGAGGGTAACCGCTTTTTAACAGTTCAAGAATGATAATCATCAGAATCAGAAGCATTAAAATGCAAATAAAATCATACATATAGATCTTATTCATTTCTTAGCAAAAAGGCCACCAAATCCACCATTCTTCTTCTTCTGAGGGACAGCCACGGAATTCTTGCGACCACCAGAGGTAGTGCCACCACTTTTCTCTTCCACTTTCTTGAGGATTGGATCTGTCTCGTAGAACTGGTCTTCCTTCTGCAAATTTCCTATAACCCAATCAAGAAAACCCTTTTCTTCTTTGCTCCCACCTGCCCCTTTTGCTTCTGTTGCCGCATAAACTCTCACAGTAGCAGGAGCAAAGGAAATAAGAAGAGAAGCCATTGTTTTGTGAAGTACAGTTCTCTGCCTTTTTTTCCCCTCTCTAAATGTTCTTAGGAGAATGGTGGTGGTGTCGAAATAAAGATGGTGAAATTGTATTTTCTCTGGCTACCGGAAACGTGGAATTCTAAGCCGTTGGATGTACTTAAGGGAGCGTTTCCAACACGAGTTCTCCACAAGTGGCTTATCTTCAATTTTCCGTTGGTTTTTTCCTTTAATTTTCTAGGAGGTGAGAAAAAGAAGAGATCTTGGGATGTATGGATACAGGTTTGTCACGTGGCAGCTTGACAAAATCTATGCTGTTGATAGGAAGTAGGCCTAGCATATGATCAGTCTCTCGGCATGAGCAAGGGATGAGAAAGAATGGATTGGGTCGAGTTTAGGCTTGTATTTTCCGGCTTGAACTTGAGCTCGGCCGACAAGGACTAAAGTGGCGGGTGGACTTATTATTATTATTTTTTAAATTTTAAAATGATATAGCTTTTGTCATTATTTATTGGGCCTTGGGCCTAATCAAGCCTTATTACCAAGCCTAGTGTTAGAAGGCTGTGTTGTGTGTGGGTCAGCCTACGAGTAGTCAGTACTACTTGTTACTGAATTTGAGTCAGCCTATAAGTAGACAGTACTAGTCGATTTCAGGCTCAATTTGTAATCCTCGTAGTCAAGCCTATGACAGCAAATTAATTTTTTAAGTAATAAAAGATATATTTTTTAAAGTATAAGCATAAAATGGAAACAATAATTTGAAAATAGGCGATAAATAAACTTTAGGCTAGTTTTTCAATTGAGTTAGGCCACTGTCTTGAAAGAATTGTTGACACCAAACCTTTGTAAATTTCAATTAGTTGAGGAACTGCAAATTTGTATTGCATAACATTATTCTTTTGATAGTTGCCAAGTGGAGCGGAATGGCAAATGCTTATCTGTAGAACGGTTGCAACTGTTGTGGAAATAAGGGTGACACTCGAACGATTGACCTTGGGACAAAAATTAAAGACTCGTACTCTACACCCTATGTATCTCAACCTGCTTGACCAAAAGGAAACTGGAAAAATGGCGGAGTTGGTGTCCTTTTCCTTAAGAAAGGGCAAAAGGAAACGTCCACGTACTCACTGTTTACAGAGCACCTTGCACATCCTCCATTGAGTCTTGAGTTAATTTCTTGGTCATTCCCATTTAATTGCTGGTTTTTGAAACTTTGTCCTGGTTTTGGAGCAAAACCCAAATTTTCTAACTGCGGTTAAACCATCTCTAACAACTCTCTAGAAACCTTTAACTTCAAGACTTGCAAGAATGCCAAGAAAAGGCTTTCGGGTTTCCGATAAGCATAATTAAGACTAAAAGCAGTTGGTAAAAAGCTTAAGAGCTTGCGTCTTTGGCGAATCTCTGTCGTCCAAGTAACGTGATGGCTTAAGTGATAAGACTCAGAAAACGAACAAACTCACTCCAATACCACCAGAGTGGGTGGCCACATTCTTTTCATGATCGTTAACCAAGTTACACATTAAACTGCAAATTTTCACCCCTCCACCTGGCCAATCCTGTTTAAGTCCTTGCCAGTTTAATTCATTCAACCCGTTTTGAACTATCAAATAATGATTTTCCCCGTCTCTAGCCGTACAATTTGTCTACAACTTAGGTGATGACGAATGTCACACCATGTCGTCACCGGTCGAGCCAAGCCATTATAATTGTCATCGGACCTCAAGGAGTAAGCAATATAATAATCATGGAATAAGAAATAGTTTTTTATATACAAAATAAGAAATAGTTTTTTATTTTGCATATTGTTAATTGTCAACAGAAATACCATAGTATTTAATTTGCTTCCAAGCAGTGCTTTACATGGGTAAAGTTGAGTGTGAATTATAAATTATTACCAAAGAATTATTAAATGGTAAAACGAACTGGGTCTTTGAGTTCATTTGGCTATAATATTTAATCATCTGTATCGAGTTTCACCAATTTAAAGTAATTTGTACTGATTTAGGGAAAAAGCATTTTTTTCAGTAATTAGGAGGATTGACGCCATACCGTATATTGCATGTATTGGGGTATTGAGAAGACCTCCTGACATGTTCAACTTGTCTAATTTTGTTATATATATAGATTTAGAAAAAAAAAGATCGCTTAATTAAATCCGATTCAAGAATCAGTAACTATTTTCATTCCTCAGGACAGCTTTGCTAGCCACTCCTTAAATTGGCAAAACAAAGCTGAAAGAGCAAGCTAACTAAGTCAATGACAAATCACCTACCATTGCCATTAGCTAACAATTAAGCACAGGGAAGTTTATTTGGAATTGCACCTACTTCCGCGACTATTGAAAGACTCAATGACATTTGCTTGTACATTCTTTCACGCACACTGTTTCCATCAGACACTCCTGATCAAGACCAGAAATTTCCTAACAACTTCTCCTACATCCATCCTTTTAATGTCTTCCTATATATACACACTCTCTCCCTATCACCACCAACACTTGTGACAAAATAGTTTCATTCAAACAATTCCTCTACTCCTCTCAATGGAAACCATGTCATTGTTCTTTACAATAGTAGGTTTCGCATCAGCTTATCTTCTCTGGTTCTTCTTCTTAGCTCGTAAACTTACCGGTCCAAAAGTATGGCCTATCTTAGGTAGCCTGCCTAGTGTTTTCGTGAACCGGAGACGATTCCATGACTGGATGGTCGATAACCTCCGTGCAACCGGTGGTGTAGCTACCTACCAGACATGTAACTTTGCCATTCCTTTTATTGCTCGCAAGCAGGGGTTCTTTACTGTCACTTGTCACCCCAAGAACATCGAGTATATTCTCAGAACACACTTCGATAACTACCCTAAAGGACCGGAATGGCAACTAGCATTTCATGATCTTTTAGGCGAAGGTATATTTAACAGTGATGGAGATACATGGCTCATACAACGCAAAACTGCAGCCCTGGAATTTACTACAAGGACTTTAAGGCAAGCGATGGCTCGATGGGTGAATAGGTCAATCAAGAACCGTCTTTGGATCATTTTAGACAAGGCCTCCAAGGACAAGATCTCTGTGGACTTGCAGGATTTGTTGCTTCGCTTGACCTTTGACAACATATGTGGTCTAACATTTGGCAAAGACCCAGAAACACTCTCGCCGGAGTTACCCAGTAACCCTTTCTCTATGGCTTTTGATAGAGCCACTGAAGCTACTCTACAAAGGATTCTTTACCCTCGCTTTGTATGGCAAGTGAAGAAGATTTTTGGCTTTGGAACGGAGAAGAGATTAAAGGAGAGCCTTCAAATCGTCGAAGCTTACATGGACGAAGCAGTAGCAGCACGCAGAGAAGCTCCATCAGATGATTTGTTATCGAGATTTATGAGGAAAAGAGACATTGATGGAAATCCTTTTCCTATCTCCGTTCTTCAACGGATTGCTCTAAACTTTGTCCTCGCAGGTCGTGACACTTCCTCAGTTGCTCTCAGTTGGTTCTTCTGGCTAGTCATGAACCATCCTGAAGTTGAAGCAAATATCATAAACGAACTATCAAAAGTGCTCAAAGAAACTCGAGGCAGTGATCCCCAGAAATGGCTTGACGATCCATTAGTCTTCGATGAAGCTGACAGATTGATCTACCTTAAAGCAGCACTATCAGAAACATTGCGCTTGTACCCATCTGTACCCCAAGATTTCAAGTACGTAGTCTCCGACGATGTTCTACCTGACGGTTCCTTCTTGCCGGCTGGATCAACCGTCACATATTCTATCTACTCCATTGGAAGGATGAAGAGCCTTTGGGGTGAGGATTGTCTCGAATTCAAGCCTGAAAGGTGGCTATCACCGGAAGGTGACAGATATGAACCACCTAAAGATGGCTATAAATTTGTGGCATTCAATGCCGGACCAAGGACTTGTTTAGGCAAGGACTTGGCATACTTGCAAATGAAGTCTGTGGCCTCTGCTGTGCTGCTTCGTTACAAGCTGTCGCTTGTTCCCGGCCACCGAGTGGAGCAGAAGATGTCTCTTACGTTGTTCATGAAAAATGGGCTTCGCGTATTCTTGCATCCTCGTACTCTTGCATGAACTGAGCATCTCTTTCCCAAACTGTTCCTTCCTTTGCTTGGAGAAGTGGCAGTTGTCATTCAGTCACGGAAGATCATCGAGGGTATTGTTTCCTTTGAAGGGTGTCATCACTAATCTGCTTTTCTGCTTTATCTTTGAAATTTCTTGCTTGTTTGTTGGTTCCAAATTGGAGTACAGTTTCCTCATCTAGATTTGGCTATATACTTTGGTCACTTTAAAGAGTGATTGTCATGTAATGTCCATATCAATGGATATGGGTTTTCGTAAAATCATATGAATAAGAATTATTTTTTTATACTAAATCTTTTCGTATTGATTTGTATACGTGCATACAATTTGTTAATTAAAACATGAGCTTATGAGATGATAAGAAAGATGCTACTTGTGAGGAACAAATATATCCTCTGCTCTATAGCGCCTTGTTATTTCTAAATAATAATTTTCAAATTGAATTGATGAAAAGCAGGGCATTAGTGACAGCAAACATCTTCACCTTATAGTGCAAGTAATTCAGTTAAAATTAAAACAAGAACATTAAAAATGCAGCCTATTACCCAAGAAGAAGTCATCGTGTACTGATGTGGCCAAGGAGAAATCAACCTGAAAAAAAAACAAGAAAGAGTTGAAAAAGTTTTACAAGGACACAAAATTGATTCCTTAGTAATGATATAGTTATCATTTTCAGCTAGCCTTTAGAAATACTATACATCATTGGCTTCCTTCAATGGCGTCCACAACCATGGAATTGGAAATTTTACCTGGCATTTCAAAAGTTTCCCGATCATTAAGCCCAGATACCTGACGCGATATCCCAATTTGGTGAACAAA
This sequence comes from Erythroxylum cassinoides, assembly GCA_027478405.1. Taxonomy (NCBI): domain Eukaryota; kingdom Viridiplantae; phylum Streptophyta; class Magnoliopsida; order Malpighiales; family Erythroxylaceae; genus Erythroxylum; species Erythroxylum cassinoides. Next base: position 42,689,180 of record JANIPM010000008.1, on the reverse strand, counting down.
AGAATGTCATCCATCCCACACTTGTCTTTGTCTCCTGTTCATTGAACCCTCAGCGTGATCCGGCGTGCATATCGTGAGTCCCTTCAACGCATTCTGATTATACTACAACATAAATTTTTTTTTGCCACGAAAAATTTGTCCCTCAAAGATTAACATTTGTCGCAAAAATTCGTCGCATGAATGGTCGTCAAATCTTGGTAGTAAAATATTATCTGCAACGCTTTCACAAATTTGTCGCACAATATATTTTACTTCGATCATGGATCCGTCGCAAAAAAAGATAGGCAAGGATAAAACAAATTATCATGAATGATGTATTGTGATGTTTCTTTTTTTGTGGCTAAATGTTACTAGCTTTGTTATCATAGGCGTAAGTAATAACATTTAGCAACAATTTGTTTTGGTAGAAAATATATTTAACTACGTTTTCTAAAACGTAGCTAAAGGTTTTTGATGACGTTTTATGGGACATAGCTACAAAGTTTTGGTGATGATTTTGTAATTGTAGCTAAAAAATTTTGTGACAAATTTTGATATTTTACTAAACTTTCTTATTAATAATTTATCATTTAATTATAATTATTGGTAATAGTTTTAATCCATCTTATTGCTTGTAACATTGTTTGAATTATTGTTGGTAAAATTGTTTGAATTATAATTTAGTAAATGAAAATAAAAATAAAAATAATTAAAAATTAGTAGCATTTTATATAAAAATAAACAAACTAAGACTCCTCCTCATCGTCACTACTACTTACATATTTTGACCCAAGTATTTGTTTGACCATCTTTTTAAGCTTGGTGAATTCTTGTTCAATGCGATCTAATTTTTGTTCATTACGTTGTAATTTTTCTTCATTGTGCTCTAACCTATCTTCAATACGATATAACTTTTCTTCTTTATGTTGTAATTTAGCCTTAAGTGACTAGTTCTCCTCTTGAAATATTGTTACATATGTTGGTC
>JANIPM010000008.1:42632077-42650003 GCA_027478405.1 Erythroxylum cassinoides | reverse complement strand
CAGTCCACAGTCAATCACTCCATCACGTAATCAGTCATTGTCACAATTCAGTCAGTCAAATGTATGCAATGCATATGCAGTAGACCTGACATGCTCAGTCAATGGATGGATGCAATGCAACCTATCAGTCTTTCCCAATTTACCAATTTACCCTTGCTAACAGTAACGGGATGTTACACTATAAGATATCCTTAAATTCAAAATCTTACTTCACAAAATTATAATAATGATGAGTAAAAAGTTGTAAATTAAAGATGTGGTAAAGGATGAGTACAAACTAAAGGTAGATATCCCATCTTTTATTAATGATTTAGATATAGAGGCATTTTTGGATTGGTTGGCAGAGGTAGAATGCTTTTTTGACTATATTGAAATTCCTAAGGAGAGAAAAGTCAAGTTAGTGGCTTATAGTTAAAAAGGGGCATCAATATGGTGAAATTAGTTGAAAGAGACTAGGAGAAGAGAGGGTAGAAATCTTATTTCTCCTATAGTGTGACGAGCGGTGTGTACAAGGCCCTCAAATGAAGTCACCAACATATGGATGACCAGCGACTACTAGCGATTTGGACTTCAAGTAGGCAAGTTGCAGCCTGTAATCCAAACTGAGGATCCTTACCTTCCTATGGCTTATCACCGATAATATGCTCAAGGTTCCAAACTCAACAGTGGCAACTAAACACAAGTGTTACACTCGGATGAGGATGAAACAATTATTGAGGGAGATATTTCTACCACTAGATTATGAATAATATATCTTTGATGCTTTCCATCAATGCCATCAAAGAAATAAGAGTATTTATGAATATACTATAGAGTTTTTAAGGTTGGAAGCTTGCAATTAATTGTCTAAAACCCAACCTCAATAAGTTGTAAGGTACTTAAGGGGATTGAAGCCAAGTATAAGAGATAAGATTGAGATCTAGATGGTGCTAACAATTTAAGATGCTAGGAATTTGGCTATAAAGGCAAAGTCTATTCTTAACAAGAAGTTAAGGGAGTTTAAACGGTATGGAAATGAAAATACTTTCATTGAGAAAGGAAAAGAGGTAGTGAATGCAGCCTCTACATATAGTGGTAATGGAAAAAGCAACACTAATAGTACAAATTCAATCAAGGTAGCTCCAACAACCTCTAAATCCACAAATCCTTATACAACCCCTCATAAGTGTTATAGATGCGATGAACTGGGTAATAAATCTAATGAATGCCTAAAGAGGAAAATAGTAAATATGGTAGAGCAATATTATGATGAAGAGAAACTATGTGCAATCGAAGGAGATGATTGGGAGAAGCAAGAGGAACAAGAAGATGATGCTTTTGTAGGAGTGATTAAAAGTTTGATGATATCTCACAAAAAGCAAGATGATTTGCAAAGATTTAAAAATTTTCATATAAAGTATATAGCTTAAGAAAACTTATGTGAGTTGATTATTAATAGAGGTAGCCAAAACTATAATGTTGATGCAATGCATTTAGGTCAGTAATCCACGGTAATATTATGTTGATGCAATGCATTTATGTAATTTTTTTCACCAATTTATGAAAGATGGGATGAAACATATCTTAGTTCCTATAGGTAGGAAAAGGAGTGTGAAACCTAATATAGAGAGTAAAAGAACTTAATTTCAAGTAGAAAATAATAACAAAATTTATGGGTGAGATAAACAAAATGGGGGAGATGCATTTATTAATTGTAAAAGGGAAATAGGTGAGAAAAAAGATGAAATTCTCTTGAAAATCTAACCTATTTTAGAGGAGTTTGGGAATGTACTTCCTGATAATTTACCTAATAAATTGCCTCTTATGAATGATATTCAACACCACATTGACCTTGTTTTTAGAACTAATTTACCCAACCTACCATACAACCATATAAGTCCAAAACAAAATGAGATATTAGAGAAGAAAGTATAAGAATTAATTAAGAAGGGTCATGTTATGGAGAGCATAAGTCCATGTGATGATATGGCAGTTGGATGATGTTTGTTGATATTAAGGCAATCAACAAAATTACTATTGGGTACAAGTATTCTACCCAAAGTTAAATGGCATGTGGGATCAATTGAGTGGAGCAATTATTTTCTCCGAAATTGATCTTAGAAGCAGTTATCACCAAATAAGGATAAGGCATAAAATGAATAGAAAGTTACATTCAAGATAAAAGATGGATTATATGAATGCTTAGTTTTATCATTCGAATTGACCACTGCATTAAGTAACTCTATGAGTCTAATGAACCAAGTGCTACAACCTTTCATAGGTAAATTTATTGTGGTTTATTTTTATGATATCCTTATCTATAACTAATTTATTGATGAGCATGTTGACATATTAGAAAGGTATTTGAGAAGAGGAGTTGATGACAATAACCTAACGGTGATCGACTAGTGGTATGTGGCGAGTGGCGAGTGTTAAGTTAGCAAGCTGGCAGTGAGGAGACATTTGGCTCAGCAAAGAGGAAACCTAGAGGTGAGGAGAAAAAATAGCTAAAAGGGAGATGATGGGAAGAAGACTGGAGAGGTACAATGAGGAGATGATTAAAAAAAGAATTAGGATGAAGAGATAACAAATTAATGGAGAGAATAGATTGTCAGTTGAGGACAATTGAGAGAAGAGCTGTAGGTAATTATAATGGGCAAAATTTTGTCACAAGTCACCAAATAGTGGGCCAAAGAAGAATTATGGCAAAAGTTAAGTGAAAATATAGGCCAATTAATGGTGAAAATCAGAGCCATCTTTCATGTCTTGGCTGGCGGTAACATTGTCTCTTGATAAGAGTGAGTAAAGAGAGAGCCAAATAATTATGGAAACATTACCAAATGACCTGTTCATCTGTCTTCAACTTTGTCTATGTCTAGTCTACCTTTTAATGTTAAGCATGTTTTGTTTAATTGTATAGAAAATCTAGTTGAAATTACCTATGTTCCTGTAGAAAATCGTGTTTATGAGTCTTTTTTACCTTTGTTGAGTCCTTACAGTATCTATTCTCGTGATCGCTCTTGGACAATAAGTATACGTACTACTTTGTTTACATCTAGACCAAAAGTTAAAGAAATAATTCAGAGTTCCAGATTAGAATAGTGTGGTCTTAGATATACTATAGTAGAACAATACGTAAAGCTTGGGATACCAAAAGAGCTGATCTCTTTCTGAAGAGAACACAACCATACACATTTACATGTTGAAGCTATACACCTTGTTCTCACACTTCATGGAAGAAAGGGAATACGTGCTACAGCTAGGATATCTCTTCTAGATACAATGTACTAAAATGCCTTGATTGGTACTCTGCTGACTACTCACAACAATGGAAATGTCATTATGACAATAGCACCTGATTTCAACATCAGGTTAGGTGATCCTACTTTTTCTGAACGACTGCAAGTTCAGATTCAGATCAATGGAGCAAATCAAGATCCTGTAGCCATCATGGATACCTTACATCATCAGATGATCTATCATCTACAAAATCATACTTTAGACCTCAACTTTCCAAATTCTACTTCGAATGCTCTTTATATCGTTGCTGATCGTTCCAGTGATAAGACTAGTATTAACCAAATCCTGAAGCAATTACCAGCTGTAGAGCTTAAAAAGTTGACGGCTATTGAATGGATCACCAATTACCAGAAGGTGTTCCATGCACCTCATCGACACTCTTTTCATACAATCACTCCTCTAATTCTGATGACATTAAAAGATGGAACAGTGAAGTCTATCTATGCAAAGCCCAACAAAGATCCATCTGGACCTTCTACATTCGGAGTTTTCTTTTTGATCCAGCCCATATTTTCTCATACAGAAGGTAAATCTGGCCCTCCTATCCATTATTTTAAATCTAATGGAGATATGTCTATGTAAGTCATCATCGTGGATACTTTATATGGGATGTTGACCATCTATGTGCGAACCTGACTGTGAAGTCTGTCCCAACCCTAAGTTAGACATGATGATGATGATGAGCGGTATGCCAGACAACGAAGGAGGAAGAAAAAGTCTAAACCTCGTTTTATGCCTTCTTAACAGTATCATCCACACAAGGATGATTCAGATCCGAATGATTCCAACAAATCTAGTGGTCTATCCACAAAAAGATTCAAACCTAGATCTCTTTATGAGATGCTGAAATCTTCTACCTATCAGCCTAAGCCAGCAATTCCTATCATTATTCCTGCTTCTATGGCTTGTATGATGGTTAAGTCATACGAAGAAGAGTTTCCTTCTTTACACAAGAGTACAGATGAAACAACTAAGGTTATCTCTAACCCTTATATTTGAGCAACAGGAATCACTTCACAAGGAATACTTGTTTCAAATCCTTTTGATGAAGTTCTTAACTGGCAGACATCAAATGCAGTAGCATAGAATAAAATCCTTAGAAGAATTGATTCCAAGCTAGATGGAATCAATCAACAGAGTCATGCTACTCAACATAAAGTTGACGACGTCTCTAAGCAGATCCAACAATTATACCACTAAGACAAAGCTCAGATCCATCAACTTGACGTTGATCTTTGACATTACCTTGCTACATAGTATTTTGGACCTGACTTCGACGTCAAAACTAGAGAACTTAGGAAGATATAAAGAATTGTGAAACAAATGGAAACTGATATGTAATCTACATAGTCTAAGACTGTATATGACTCATCCTCTTCAGTATTTCCAAATATATAGCCAATATATACTCCTCCTCTGTATCAGACATATCTAGAAGAAGCTAATTATTTAAAGGTTTTCAAGTTCAACTATCCTCTGATCAGACAGCATATACACCCTCAGGCAGCTCAAGCAAAACCTAAAAAGCTAAAGTCAAAACCAAAGCCTGAACAAGTTCCTGAGCCATCACCTTCATATACTAAATCTGAATTAGTTAACCAGTGGAGTAAACCATTACAGATTCATACACCTCCCAGTTCTCCACCAAAGTCTCAACCTTCCACCTCTATTGGGAAGAATAAAGCGCCTCTGACAGAGTTCATAGCAACTCTTGCACCTACACTTGCTGCAGAAGATTCCTCTGCTCAATCAGATAATACAGAAGTTTGCTCTGAAGCCTCTGTCCCAACATCTGAAGTCTCTGTAACAATCTTTGAGTTATCGTCTGAACCGATATCTGAACAATCTTCTGATTCCTCATCACAGTTAGCTGGTCTGTCAAAATTAGCACAAGTTTTGATGACTATGTTTCAACCTACTAAAGTTGAACTAGAAATAAGTGAATCATAATTCACAGGTACTGAACCTTTCAAACCTACACCAGCACCACAACCTACTTCAAGACCTTGGTTTACCTTTGACGATCTTCTCTCAAAGAAATGGAGAGATTGATTGCATGAATTTGGTGCCTAGATAGATCTACAAATGACTCGACCAAATAATCCTCTACATGATATTTTGTCTGAGTTTACATCTCATTTCACTAGTACTTTGCAAGAATGGTGGCAAAGCATTAACAACTATTAAAGACTTCAGTATATCCAAGTCACTACAGCTGAAGCTCTTCTTGGAATAATTCATAAGGAATTCATTAGTGACTTAGCTTATTGATAAGCAGACCCGTCAGGAATATTTTGCCATAAACGTACAATCTTTTGAATGGATGGAATGATGTTATTCTTCAATATACTTTTATCTCATCCCTTCTAGATCAACTGCAACCAGAGTTACAACGGATCATTGCTTCTTTACAAAGAGATGTGACTAATATATCTCTTGGAGAAATTTACCAACTTACTTTAGCTTCTCTTGATAAGCTGTGTGATCAACCTGCCTTATTCAAAAACATCGTTAAGGGTGGTCCACTTCTCAAACAGGCTTGTAAGAAGCCTTATCTTCAAATCAAGTGCAAAGAACAGAAGACTTGTGATTGTCACAATAAGAAGAAAACTCATCTTTGATAAGTCTATCATAGAAGAAAGTTTCGCAAATAAATGAAAGGCTACACCTTTAGAAAAGCATAGGTGAGAAAGGATGGCAAGAAAAGAAGATTCGTTCGCTTCTTCAAGAAATCCTTGCATTATTAGAAGGCTTATCACTATTTTCTCTTTGGACAACCAGGACACTTTACACGTACTTATCCTCATAAGACTAACAAGGATATCAAGTTATTGGAGCAAATGTAATCAATCTTACCTACTCATTCTTCCAATAATTTTGAAGATCTGATTGAAGAACAATCGAATAAAGATGAGGACACAAAGTATGTTGTTTCTGTAACGACCTCTGAAGATGAATCCTCTGATGATTCACTATACATGCTACAATAGACCTGTATGAAGTTAGATCGTAATTCAGTTAAACAACCATATATCCAGATCCAACTCTTTAGACAAGAAAAATATGATAGACCCATTAAAGCCATTGAGTTTATGGATATTGGATCCAACCTTATGATCATGAAGTCAAAAATTTTACTTTCTGAAGCATGGACCTCACATGGTGAGTATTTTACAGTTGCAAATGACAATTCATTCAAAATAGGGCTTATTACAAAGAGAAAGATAGGGATACGATTCTTTCCATAGTGTATAGTTTGGACTAAAGTACTTAGAAGCACTCTATCTGACCCAAATATTCTCATTGGTATGGATACATACAGTAAAGCCTCACTTTTACAGATCCTACCCACAAGCCTCAGATATTAATCATTTTTTAGTCCTTACATTGACATAAAAATGTGTTTGACTTTTCCCAAGTTCCTACACCATATATATCATTGCGAGATAAAATGTTAGACTACTATCTAGAATCACATGCACAATTTTCTCACTCATATCCTCTGTGAAAAAATACTGATTTTTTTGTAAGTCTACCTTTTAAAAAGAACGAGGATATCAATCCCACAAAAGCCATACATCCAAGGATGAACCTTGATGACCTCTAGCTTGCATAAGATGAGTGTGCTATCCTTTTGAAGCAAGGATTGATTGAGCAAACAAAGTCATACTGGGCTTGCCAGGAGTTTTATATCAACAATTACTTAGAGTAAAAGCGTGGGAAAAGGAGATTGGTAATTGATTACAAGCCTCTGAATGCATTATTGCAAGATGACAAGTTTCCTCTTCCAAAGATTAGTACTCAGGTACTATTTCTAAGAGAAGTTGTTATCTTTTCCAAGTTTGATCTTAAAGTAGGATTTTGGCAATTGGGTATCGACCCAACTGAGAGATACAAGACTGTATTCTGCATTCCCAATGTATATTACTAATGAACTGTTATGTCATTTGGGCTTAAAGTTGATCTATTACTGTTTCAAAGAATAATGACTAAGATCTATGAGCCTATCCTCTATAGTGCAATCATTTACATTGATGAAATTATCCTATTCTCAAAGACAATGAGGAACATCAGGCCTTACTTAAGCAATTTTTAGATCTTACCAAACAGTATGGCATTATGCTTTCAACCTCGAAAAGCATCGTTGGCACTAAAGAAATTGAATTTCTAGGTATGCATTTCAAAGATGGATTCTACCGGCCTGGTCCACATATTACACAAGAGTTGTTACACTTTCCTGAAGAACATCTCACTGTGAAACAGATACAACAATTCTTCAGGATTATTAATTACATCCGTGAGTTCATACCACACGTAGCAGCTTATACTTCATGTTTATCCAAGTTACTGAAAAAGAATCCACCATCCTGGACATTAGAACAAACCAAAGTTGTCCAACACTTAAAGCATATCTGTTAAGATCCTCCACGTTTAAAGATTCTTGCCATATGACAACATATATTATAGATAGATGCTAGTGACAAGTATTAGGGTGATGTGCTTCTAGAGACATTAATGGCAACCGACATTATTGTAGTCATGCTAGTGGCCAGTTTCGATCCTTAAAGCCACTATCACATCAATTACAAAGAAATTCTGGTTGTTAAGCGAGGCATTAAAAAGTTTGCTTTCCGTCTCACACCTTATCATTTTGTTATTGAAATGGATAACACCTCATTCCCTAAAATTCTTGATCAACCTAAGAAAAAGATTCCCAACAGTCAATTGCTTCATTGGCAAGAATTGATTTCTCGCTATAAATTCTCTATCCACCATATCAAAGGTCACCATAATACATTTGTTAATTTTCTCTCTAGACCAACCAAACCAATCTTGCTTCTTTCATCTTCTCTACACCATTTTATTCCTCTTTTTTGGCTAATGGAGTTTCCTAAATTTTCAAAATATAAAAAAGACTTTCCTCCTTTGTTTTATATTCCTTCAACAAATGTTGCAGATCATTTTCCTCTTCTTCATCAGAGTCTCTTTTGTTATCTTCATCTCACACTTCTTAAATTTGACATTCTACCTACTCCTAGTCTTTTTGATACTCTTACCCGTTATAAACTCATGTATCATCTTTATGATACTCTTCATGAAACTACTTTATGGCATCTCTGGGCTTTATTTGCTCTTTATGCTTGCTCCATATCTCTGTCACCTCTCCATGTTTATCGTCACTTGTCTGATCTGACTAATGCCCATTCTCTTTTATAGACTTTCTTGGAATGGTTTCAACCCTTATCCAAATGGTGCATCGACATGTCTCAAATCTTGACTCATCATTGTTTATGGGACGCTGCCTTGGCTGATCATAAAACTTATGTTATTTATATCATTCATCGTGCTTAATGTATGAGTACTTCAGACCATTTATGTACTCTCAATCACATTTAGCATTGATAAACTACCCCCGATTGGTCTACAAAAAGTACACATTTAATGGGAGAATTACATTCTTTTTTAGACCAACTTAATCAATTCCCAAGTCAATCTCCTTCAGACATTTATACCTCCTTTGGTCCATATTTTGGTGATACTGCTCTTCTTGCACCAATTATTACTCCATCGTTTGATCAATGGACATCGATGACTTTCTCTAATGTCATTAACATTCAAGCTGGTGAAGTTTCTTATCCTACATATTGACATTCGACAGCTTCAAGCAAACCATCCAATCCAATCCACGAGCCCATTTCTATTTCTAGTCCTGGGCTTTTTACTTGTCAATTCACAAATCTTAGTCTTCTTCTTGAGCAACTTGATAAAGATATAACCTTGACAGAAGAATCCAATTATAATGATGACCGCACTTTAGTTCTCTAAAGAATGACTCGTCTTTTTAGGTATTTGCTTTTGAGTCTTTTGATGAAAGAGAATCTTTGTGACCCACAAACTACTATACAAGATTCTATCTTATCATCATACTGTTTGTTTTTTAGAAAGTTGTTTGCTTTCTCAAAGTAACTTTATTAAAGGTGTGATGATTGTACTTTGAAGTTACTTTCTTTTTTAATGTTGTAGTGAGCGTGTCTCTTAAAAGATTTACTTTCTTACCATGCTTTGCCTATCAAAGCAAGGCTTTTCTTTCGTTGTAAGCAGACTCAATTTAAATGTTAAACATTTGGATAGAAGTTTAAATGAAGTTTAGTTTGTGTGTTTTCCATTATAGTTCTCCCTCTCCTGAAAGCTTACATCTTAAGTGATGTTACTATCTATCACAGTACAGAGACAAGTATGCTTTACATTTGCCTTTTCTAAGGATCTTGTATATCAGAAAGTCTAATACAATTTGTGACTGCTTTTAAAACCATTATGTTGTGAGATTAGACTTTAACGGGAGAAGAGTGTAGATATTGTTGCAACTATTATTTTAAAGGGGAAAAGGTGTTGTGAGAGAGTAAGGTTCCTAAGAGGAAAGTTGAGTGTTGTTCTCATAAAGAAAAAGGCTTTGAAGTCTCAGCCATCATACTTGGAGCATACCAATAATCACAAGGTTCCCATGTTGTTCTACAATAGTCTACCAGACATTGCAATAGTCTACAATCTAACTTTAGTTAGTCAATGGTCTTCTCAAAGGTGTTGTTTTAGCTAGTTGGTTATCGTACTTTCTCTTTGTGCCCTTCAGAGTCCGAAGAATCCATTTTTCTGTGCAGGAATAGTATAAGCATGGTGGGATGGTATGACCAATGGTAAAATGGATTCTTATTTTGCCTACTAGATGAAACTTGTTGGACCATATTCTCTTTTGCCAAAATGTGAGATAGTCCATATTTTTCAATATTTTTCAGTTGAACAAAAAAGGGGTCTTAATGAACAAGAGTACATGACGTCATTTCTCCCTTGTCTTCTTTTCTAAAATTATGTATGGGAAGAAGGATTCTATGCCTCTTGAGATAAGTTGTGGGGCACTGGGCCGATATTAAAGTTACATAAATGAAATGTATACAACTACTAGTAGAAAATATTTCATAATGGGGATACCAAAAGATTTATCAATTAAATAAGGAGCATTGTCACCAACCAGACCACCTATTCATTATCTTCCACGAAAGCAAAGGTTTGTTTATGGCAACATCCATAACATATCTTCAAACTCATGCATATTTGTACTATTTTATAATCCTACCCATTAATTAGGTCCAGGTTCTTCGCGCAAATTTTGTTAAAAAAATGCATTGATGGAAATAATTCTAATGTCATGTGACTAATATGCACAAGTATAACATAACTTATGCACAAGTATAATATAATACAGTATTATAACATAACATTAATATATTAATCATACATGCTTTTACACATTTCCAATCATTTAAGATAAAATACGTTATTCATACTTACTGGGTAGATTTTTTCTTAAAATCTAAATGTATATTCGCTTAAATAAAATTTTCAGATACTCATGGATGAGTATCCCTTGGCGTCCCTACAAAATTTCAAAGGAAGCTTTTAAACATGGCCACTGCATAACAATTGGTCACACATGGAGTCACATTTACCTTTTTATTTTCAATTGCAAGGCCAGTACGTAGTGATGAGGATAATACACGGTATATAGAAATTGTAATTAGATATCACCGACTTGGAAAGTAGGCAACACCTTGCTAATCTATTACTTTTGTCGGCAGCTTTTCTACTAAGTGGAAGAAAAGATATAAAAGCAGATGACAGGCAAAAAGGTTGTTAAGAAGTAAAGAAGAAGAAATTGCCATAGCATATATTATGAACAATAGTTTCTTCTTTTGCTTCTCCTGGAGTCAACTATATTTGTGGTCAAGGTGAATTTTAATTATTGTACTTCTTTCCTTCTATACTGTCCATCCTACAAACTTAAAGACTTGTTGACTTGAGTTGTCCCATCAAGTGTAGACATCGACATTAACAGCTTTACATTTTGGACGAATCTTTCTTTTCTCTTTAGCCCGCGAACACAGTGGCGGGAGACTAGTCGTGACTCGTGATTCTTGTTTGTAGTTATCTTCTAATACTACTGCTCGTTACTGCAACTTTCTCATGTATTCCAGTAGTTTACACCGTAAAGGCTGCTACTTGCTTGGTGATAATGAATGCGTACTTTAATTTTTCTTTGAGGTATAAGTGGGAATGGATACAGACACAGAATTAATTAAGTTATGACACTCATCGACATGATAAGTTTAGGTCATATGGTATTATGACTTATGAGGTGACGAGTTTTCGTTTATTTTAGTCTTCGTGAAAAAATGGGAGACTTATTAGATAAAGATTTCGATCCACGGGAGACAACGAGACTTCATCAGATTATTAATGGAAGATCATATTGGCCCCACCCCGAAAGCGAGACAGCAATTGAATGATTGTGCTGTTGCTCCCAATATATCGCGAGTCAAAAGAAAAGTTGAAACGTATGGAAGTCACAAAGTCCGATTCTTAAAACTGATTTCATCGTTGTAATTCTATCAGATTATTGATAAGACCGAGGTCATTTCATGCAAATCTCTTTTATATCATGCCAAGAGCAAAGAGATTGTCGGTTGAACTTGAGGTTCGCACATGGGTGGTAGATGTTAAGTACAAGTGACAGGTAAACTCGTACTTGTCATGCTATTTAATTACTGGGGTCGTAAATCAAAGTTCACCTGACCCCAGTTTGCTTGGAATCAACTCATGCTTTAAAAGATTTCAGCCTAATAATGAGTATTAAGGGTTTTGAGACATTAAGGATACAGCCTGAGTACATGGAGAAGCATGCTATTGTGAAGGGAGTAGTTTAATGATTGACATTGGTGATTTTTTAATATATAACTATGGACGAGTGTCGACCCCTTAAATTGCCTAAATTAATGAAAGATGGCCTACAATCTTCCGGACGTCTTGCCAAACTTTAATGACTGGATCCAGACAGGTCCAGTGGTGGAATTCAGGTAGGAGACTGCGAAAGAAATTTCCTCTTTCTTCTCGCTGCTTTTTTAATATAATAATTTTTAAAATCAATTGTCCTTAAGGCTTAAAGAGATTGTTTATCACCACAAGGATTACAGTTTTATTAGAAACTAGTTCTGTGAATATAAACAATACAAAATTAACTGACCAAACGTAAATATTTAAACATTACAAATCAATTGATAATTAACCGCATAAATGAGTCCAAACATATTTCTTTTATTATTAATCGATATAAACAAGATTATTTAAGTAGTTAAAAACATTTTAGTTAATATGAATAATAACCTATAATTTATCCCTATGAAAAGTGATATGGTGTAATTTTTTAGTACTTAAATTCTTTGAACCTTAGTCTAAGTTAAGATATCGAGTTAGGCCTAGCATAGCGGGTTTGAAGTGCAAATTGAATGTGTTTTGAGGATCCTCTTAACAAATATGCAAAGTTAAGTGTTACGTGTCTTTCTGTCGTTTGGCCTCCAACAATTTAGTTAGTAAACTAGATAGAGGAAAGACAATAGAGAGAGAATTTATAGGTAAGCCAAAAGTGCATTTTGAACTTTAACGTTTACAATAAAATACAACTTAAACTTTAATATTTTGAGATGTTGTATTTGACTCCAAACGTTTGCAAAACGTTTAGAACAATCTTTAAATGGACGAAATTTTGATGGGATTAACTCTATGTTAATAAATGTCATGTCAATATAGATATGACATTATTTTTATATTTTAAAAAAAAGTGAGTCTTATTGCTACATAATTAACTTTTTCTAAATTAATCATAGATTGAGTCCCACTGTCATGTGACAGTAGAGCTCCCTGTTATACATTTCAAACAATAGGTCCCATTTGCCATATGATAGTGGGATCCACTGTTATATATTTTAGATTGTAGGGCACACTTATCATGTGATAGTAGGGCTGACTTTTTATTTTAAAAGTACAAAATATCACATAAGTGTTAATGTAACATTTAACTGATGACAGCTAACTCTGTTAAATTTTTCATCCACTAGGGTCTGCTTTGTATGTTTTGAAAATGTTAGAGTTCAATTTGAATGTTTCGAAATCTTAGAGACTGTTTTGTATTATGTTGTAAATGTTGGGGTTCAAAATGCACTTTTAATCTTTATAGATATAAGTGACATCATTCCTAGAAATATTGATTACTTTTATGGTGATTTATAACTTCATAAGATTATGATATTAATCTTCATCTTATACTATGTTAAACTATCTCTGGTTTACTGGGCCATTAGTCATATCTATCATGTTTCCTTGAAGTTTTAGCCTTAGGCTTCATTTAGGATTGAAGTTTTAAATCCATATCTGTTACATAAAAGGTGGAAATGTTGTTTAGTTGTTGTACATATTTATTTGTGAGTTTGTCTTAAAGATGAGTTCTAGAAATTTATTGAATGAGGAAGATGGTAGACTTGAATTATAAAGGAATAAGGTTTATTAATCTTAAATATTCTCCATTGTCATTGCAAGTTGGATTCTAACGAGAATCTATTGATAAATAATCTTTTCTTGACCCAAATCTATTGCATTATCATCACAAGTTAGATTTTGTATGGAACATGAAATAAGGTTTGAGGTCTTGAGACAGGAAACTAATCCTCATACAACACACATTTCAATCAATAACTTGTAAGATGAAAACATTCTTGATTTGTGAGATGTTTAGTGGCAGAGAAGTTTTGACTTGTTTAAGTAATTATGTCTCATATTGTTAAGGAACATCTTGCATATGCCTTGTTTTTCCATAATAGAGTTGTCTTTTATGTCTACATATATGAGAGTTTGACTGACCTAGATCACCTAGTTGTCTTTCAGTACATTTTATTACCAGGCTTATTATGTAGGAATTTGAATTTGTTTAGAAGATAATATCTGGAATATTGAAAGAAATTAGTTTTTAGGTAGGAAAAGGAGAGGAAAATGTTACACACACCTTCTCTATAATTCTCTTTTCATTTTTCTTTGTGTTTTCTCTTTTTCTTTCATTTTTATTCTATTTTTGTTTAGTTTATGTGTGGCTTATTATAAATTTTTTTATTCAATAGAATTCAAAACTCTAGTTATAACCTTATGCGTTTTTGTTCTAAATCTAGATTTTTATTTCAATTCAAGTATTTCTTGTTTTGTGTTCTTATATTTCATGAATAATTAATATTGATTGATTTGAAAAATTAATTTAATGTTGATTATTCTATAGTTATCCATAAATTCAATAATTTGTAATTGTCACAAAGGATTAGTATAAGTAGCAAATAGGTTATTTATGAAGTTGCATATTTAACTTATGAGAAACTAGAAAACTAAGTTGAATATTTGTAGCTATCTTAATTATTTAATGTAGGGTATAGTCTTTTTCACTAAGCTTATTACTATCATTTAATTGATATGGATTACTATGATACCTAATCAATTGATGGTAAGTTTTAGTTTAAATGTTAGGTTTGACTTTAGAAAAATTTGAGACTTATTATAACTATCCTCATATGTTTTGGACTAATCACTTCAATTATGAAAAAAATATTGTTTTTATACTAGATATCAATATTACAATTAGATGAGATATTTCTCTTGAATAAGAATTATCTTGAATTTTTTTCCTTTCTATTCAGTTGATTTGTTTTAATTCCTTGTTAATTTTAGTTAATTAGTTAATTAATCATAAATCCCCACGTTGTTTAGTTTATTGAAATTAAGAAACTAATTTTTAGTTATATTAGGATTCGATCTAGTTCCACGACAACTACAAGAGTTTAAGGAATCATAACTACTTTTGAGGGTTTAATAACCCAATCAAAATTTTGATGCCATTGTTGGGGAACTACTTTAGATTCTTAGTTTCTTTGAGTTATTTTACAGTTTACTGCTAATCTCATGTCTTATATGACTCGTTCTTTTCAGACAGGTGAATTGCAATATAACCCAAAAATTGAGAAGATAATGCATCGTTTAAGGAAAGAGACTAAGCAAGGAAGTGATCATTCACCTGTAGAAGTTAAAGTTGAGATAGATCTAACAATTGGTGAAGGTTCTAATTTCCAAGAAGTTAAAGAAAAGATGACAAATCCTAACATAAGAATGTTGAGGGAGTTAGCAGCACGAAGTTTGAATCAACAACCCTTATACATACGATTTTTAGATGTTAAGGTAGATTTTGAATTGAAATTTGGTTTGATTCATTTACTCCAAATTCTTCGTGATCTTACAGGTGAAGATCCCAATAAATACTTAAAAGAATTTCATGTTGTCTGCTCTAGAATGAAGCCATAAGGAGTGATAGAAGAACAAATTAATCTTAGAGCATTGTCATTCTCACTGAAAGATAAGACAAATGATTAGCTATATTATCTTCCCTATACTCAATTACAACATGGAGTGAAATGAAAAGGTTGTTTATAAAGAAGTTCTTTTGTATTTCATGGGTAGCCAGTATCGTAAAGGAGATATGTGGGATAAGATAATTAACCAGAGAAACATTGTATCAATATTGGGAGAGGTTTAAAGAGTTTCGTGCTAGTTGCCCACACCATTAGATTCTTGACCAACTTTTGATTTGATGCTTTTATGAAGGGCTATTTCCAATGAATATGAGAATGGTAGATTCAGCTAGTGTAGGAGCTTTATTAAATAAAACACTTGAAGCAATTAGAAATTGATATCTAATGTGGTCAAAAATTCTCAATACTTAGGGGCAAGGTTAGATGGAGCTGTTAAGCACATGAATAAGGTGAATAATATGAACTTTGAGGATAAAATTTTTGATTTAATTGCTATAGTTTGTCAAATGGGCATGAGTGTGCATAATAGGCTTATTTTTTTGGACATACTACAGATATGTGTCCTACATTATAACAAGATTTCCTTCAAGAAGCTAATGCACTAAGAGGATTTCTTGGTCAACCTCAATAAAAATATGACCCTTATTTCAATCATTATAATCCAGGATAGAGGGATCATCTAAACTTTAACTATATAAATTAAGGAGGGCAATAACGATATCAACCTCACAATTTCAATAGATAATCTCAAGCCCTTACATATGTTCAATCTCAATCTTCAAATTTAGGTGTCTCTTTGGATGAAATTATTAAGGCACTTGCTACTAATACTCATCAATTTCATCAGGAAATAAGAACAAATCTTCAAAACTTAGGAAATCAGATAACTCAATTTGCCACCTTTGTTAGTAAATTAGAAGCATAAGCATCATGAAAATTACATTCCCAAATGGTGGTGAATTTTAAGGAAAATGTGAGTGCATTGACATTGAGAAGTGGGAAGAAAATTCAATCTAGATCTTCCTTACTAATGGAGGTAGAAAACCATGACAAAGGAGAAAAGAAAGATGAACGTCCAACTCAAGAATTAATAAAGGTAAACGGTGATTTATCTTTACTAATATCAAGTTATAAATATGTACCAACTTTCCCTTGTAGATTGGCTAAATCAAAAGAAGAGGAACATGAATGAGAGATCTTAGAAACTTTCTGAAAGGTGGAAATCAATAAGGCAATTCTAGAAGCTATTAAGCAAATTTTGAAATATGCAAAGTTCTTAAAAGAACTATACACCAATAAAAGGAGGTTAAAGCATAAAGAGAGAATAATTTTGGGTAAGAATGTATTAATTGTGATAACTAAAAAATTATCAAAAAAATGCAAAGATGTAGGAATGTTTACACTTTCATGTGTCATTGGTGATAAGAAAATTGAGTGTTCCATTTTATACCCAGGTGCATCTATTAATGTCATGCCATACCCAATTTACTAAGCTTTAAATCTGAATTCCTTGCAAGAAGCTAATATGCTTCTTTGGCTAGCTGATCATTCTTATGTGCATCCTATCGGTGCTATAAGGGATGTTTTATTCCAAGTTAACAGTTTGATATTTCCAATGGACTTTTATATCTTGAAAATGGATAGAAATAGTGTTGAACATTCAATTTCAATTTTGTTAGAAAGGCCATTTATGAAGACAACCATGACAAAATTGTTGTGGATGAGGGTACTCTTTCCATTGAGTTTGATAAAGAGATAGCGAGTTCAATATTTTTGAAGCAATGAAGTTCCTAAATGATTTTCAATATATTTTCCATATGGATATTGTGGATTCATTTGTGTAGGATATGTTTAAAGAAGAAAGTGTTGATGATGAGTTACAGTTTAATGCTAGACTGAAAGTGAACGAGCAAGTTGATGAAACTTGTGAAGTTGTAGAATCATTATTAGCGTTGCTAATAGATTCAAAAACTTTACATGTTGAAATTACTAGAACTTATAAGAAAATGTTAGGATAAAATTGAAAGCCTTACCTAATCATGTAAAATATGTCTATTTCTGTAAAAGAGAGTCATTACCTATAGTCATTTGAAAAAGGTTGACTACAGGAAAAGAGGAAGGGCTAGTAGCAGTACTTAAGGATTACAAAACTAAAACTATATAGAAGTTTCAGGAAAAAAGTCCCATCGAGCATAACAACATTAAATAATTGCCTTTTTGGAAGGCAACTCAAAATATAATAGTTTTTATTAATTTTGTTTTACTTATATATAGTTTTTATTTTCTTGTTTTTAGAAGTTAGTTTATTTGCTTAAGAGGAAAATAGGTCTTAGAATTCTATAATACTAAATTTCATAAAGTGTGATCACACTTTATGTAATTCACTGGTCGGGATTAAAGACATAAAATTCTAGAATACA
>JANIPM010000008.1:42605549-42620454 GCA_027478405.1 Erythroxylum cassinoides | reverse complement strand
ATTCAGACATTGCTGGACCATCCAAGCAGTAACATATTGGAGTGTGGAGTGTACAGTGAGTAACCTAAGATGGTCTCACCTTTATTTGTATTGTTTATTACTTAATTGAATTTGATATTGATGAATGTGTACTAATTTGTGTACTAAATTTCTGACAATAATTGTCAGAGGCATTCAATACATTTGAATATCATTGGAAGCGCTACTTGTATGTGAATGAAAATGACTAATTAAATTTGATATGTACTGATTGTGTTCTGAATTCCGGACATGAATTGTCCGAGGAGTTTAATATTTGGGTATGTAATGTTGCAAAACTCTGTATAATATTTTAATTCTCAACGAAAGTTGAATGTTGAACTTAGGTCTGATGATTATGAGATTATGATTATGCATCACTTGTGATTGTTATATATGGTATATTATGTAATTTATGCATTTCATAAATTGTATGCTTAGATAAAGGTGTTGTGACCAGAATAGCCAATTTGATAGAGCTTTAAGCTTGATTTTCTGCACGTAATGCTTTGCTTCGTGAATCCTATATGCATGTAGGGCTTTGTTCCATGATATATGTTTTTGACTGAGCCCAATAGGCCAGTATTTGTATCCGTATGTGAAAGGTACTCGATCACAACAATAATAACGAATGTAGAGTCTCATATGCATTTGTATTGATATATATATTCTGATTCGCAATGATATCATGATTTGTCATGGTAATGTGTGTATTTGGATTATACAAGATCTGAATGATTATATGTGAATTATGTGATCTTGTGTGATTGACTTGGGTGAAATCATCAATGATGGTTCATTCATTGAGTTTGCAAAACTCATAAAAATTACATGTAATTTTTTAGGTACGAGACAGGAGACCTAGTTCCTTAGATTAGACTAAAGGAACCTTTTGGATTAAGCTATGGCTCAGAGGTCTATCAGTTAACATCAGAAGAGTTGTAGCTTATGTTTTGTCGTCTTCCTAGAACTTGTATAAGGTTTTGTAAATATTTATTAATGGATACAATGTAAGCTTTTGTTCAATGAATACAGTGTGAGTTTTTAACAATGAATACAAGGAATGGTTTTAATTTGATGACTTTTAAATTATGTTAGATGATGCCATGTTAAGTTAGATTTATGTTCGCTCTAACATGTCATTATCACAGGATATGTACTTGAATGTCCTTAGTGTTTGGATATATACTCTATGGTAGTGGGATGTTGCATCAAACGTCTATATCCCTTCTAATAAATTATTCCAAATGTCCTTGTTACAAGAGTTATTCAATAATATGTTTAAAGCTCTTGTAATCTTTGATAATATGACCATAGTCTTTATAGAATCCATAGTAATTGCTCAAAGAGGGTTCACCAAATCTTGTTTTCCTTATAAAAATAAATATGTGATTTATAGATGCATTAGCATATACAACTTCACCTGTGTTTGATTTGTTTAACATATACAATTTCACTTGTGTTCTTCCTCTAAATTACCTTATCTCTTTGGGTGTTTTGCAACTTTTTTTGTCTAGTAGTTTTGCTCCATTGTTTTATCTTAGTATGTAATATGTACTATTCTCCATGTTTGTAGTGTTATGTTTTAGAAACTTATTTTATTGTTATATAAATAACTCAGCCTCTTTTAGATCAATTTACTTTCTTACCCTTTCTTAAACTTCTTTGAAGGTATGAGATTTGTCTATTTGTAAAAAATTGTAGAAGGTTGATATTTATTCAATCCTTTCTCAAAGGTATAGCCATAATGTATGTGTTAAGACTAGCCATTTGTGTAACTTACAAGCTTAATTGCCTTATGTAGTCTTGAAGAGCCTCACTTAATTTTTGCATTACCTCAAATAATATTACCAATTCATAAGATTTGCATTAGTTTCTAGTAAAGTGAGTGTTAAACCATTTCTTTAGTTACTTAAAGTTTGCTATTGAGCTTGTAGGGAGCGATTATTATCAATTTATTTATAAACATATTAACATAGAAGAAAAAGCATGAAACCTTATTGCACCCATTACGCCATATTGGTCTATCATTTCTTTTCATCCAACAATGTGATCGCATAGATCTATCATACCATTATAAAGTTCAAATATTGGTAGCTTGAATTTCGATTGCAAGGGCTCAAACAGTATGCCCCCACGGAAAGGGTTGTCAAAATCAACATATATGGGCTTTTAGTCTTGCTTTTGTGATACAACAAGTGATGTTTGTTTGAGGTAATGCTTTAGGGGGTGGGCAGAGACATTGTTCTAATTTTGTAGACCTTTTGCGACTTGACGATCTGTTATAGTTTGCTTTGTCTAATAACAATTCCACTTATTATGTACTTAAGGTGATTCAAGTTTGACTTCATAAGTTTTGAGTGCAGGTCTAAATGATGGAGTTGTAATTAAGGCTAAGAGTTAATATTGTATATTTTAATTATTGTTAGAAAGCTTACATAATCAAAGGTTGAAGGTAATTATAAAGATGGAGGAGGTGACTTTGTTAGTTTCATATTTTGTTAAAACAAAGAAGAATAGGAGTTAGTAATTATTATCCATATACTTTTTAAGATTAACTAATCATGACTTCACATTAAGCATTAAATGATATAGTTTAATTTATGAGTACTTGAATTTTTTAAGCTTAGTTCTAGGCAGAAATTTCCAAAGCTATACTTGATGTAGTAGGTTGGAAATGCAAATTAAAACTACTTTTCAAAGTTTCTTTCAATAGACTTGCAAAACTAAGTTGTGGGCAATTTTTCAACACTTGACCTTATATCAAGTTAATAAAATTAGAGAGGAAAAGAAAATAATGAATGGTTGTGTATAAAGAAAAGTGATTAGTTTTTAACATAGTAATTATTTTTATAATGACTTGCAACTCTATAAAGTGTTGATCCTTAAGTCCATCTTATATTACTGATCTCAGATTTATCATATCGTTTATTGGGATTTGATGCATTCACTTCAAAGCTACATCTATGAAAAAGGATGTCGATAAATTTCAAATATTACTTTTTAAAAGAAATTTTAGATTTTAAAACTTGAACATGTTATGCGGCTAATTGATGAAATTTTGAAGCATGATATTTGTATTTTAAAATTATTTTAAATCAAACCCTTGGCACGATAGACCGAAAAACTAAATCCTGTAAATGATCAAGCCACTCGATTCTATCCAATAAATATCCATCCAGGCATGGAGATGCCTTCCTAAACTTTGTGATTTTTTGTTCCCACTGTTACAACATTTTTCTCTTAAATCTCATCTATATATTTGTATAGAGTCCACATAAATGTGTGGATGAGATTTAATAAAACATAATAAAAACACTATAACTGAAACACAGGATCAGAACCAACATATCAATACATCTACCAAATGGATCAGACACGTTTGGGTAAAATTTCTTGGCAATACAATTTGCATTGATTTTGATTCGTGGCAACTCCAAAAAGAAATGTTTGTAGAAGCACCATTTCGCCAGAAGCCAAGCCATGTAAGTGAGTGCTATTGAGAATTATTTTATTTTCTCTTAAATTTCTCCCCCACCCGGCGCACAGATTATGGAGTAGGTTTGGAAAGAAACTATTGGCTTAATCCCCTTAATTGTATACATCTTATCTAATAAATAAATTATTGCATAAACACATGAAATTATATTTCGGATAATACAAAACATTTAACTGGAACAGACAATCCCTCTCCATTTAACAGGATATGCAACATAAATTGCTCCATTTTGCATCGAAATCCGGGGATGAGCAACTCGACAAAATAGCATGTGCTACATGTCGTACATGTTTCAAAGATGACAAAACATGAAAAACCATAATAAATGGCAGCAGTTGAAGCATTGGATTCTCCTCGAGAGAAGAGAAGGGAACTAACTAGGACTGGGAGATTAAAGAAGTAACAATAATTTGGATGGCTAATGGCTTCCTGAATCCTGATCCC
Source organism: Erythroxylum cassinoides (assembly GCA_027478405.1). Lineage (NCBI taxonomy): Eukaryota > Viridiplantae > Streptophyta > Magnoliopsida > Malpighiales > Erythroxylaceae > Erythroxylum > Erythroxylum cassinoides. The sequence goes on along the minus strand of JANIPM010000008.1, from coordinate 42,616,493 downwards.
GACCGCTTAAATGTAGCTTTGAAACTGAAACTGCGTTCGGATACCAAATGCCGAATCCCTCATCCTTGCTTGTTATGTGCTCTGTTGTCACTTTTTAGTTGAAGTTATTTTAAGCAACTTCCCTTTCCACACACTCGCATTGGTCCAAGGATTCAGAATTTACGCCACACACACACGTTCTCGTCTCGGGAAATTATCGCGTTAAATTCATCGGGTAAATACAATATACAAATGGCCAAGGTGCCTTCCACCAACTCTTTGCTTTTATTCTTCTATGTCCCAACTCTACGTCAGCTAAGCTTCCTTCACATTCTGCTTCTTTTTCCTTTTTCCTCTGTCCATCATCAGCTATCATTTTCTCCACACGTCTTTGTTTGCATCTCTCTCACACGTCGATTCACTGATGACCTGAATAACGATAGCTTCATCTATCCAGCTGCCAACATCCCATCCATGGCAAGCATAGGAGCATTGTTCAACAACTTCCTTGCTGTTCTCATCCTCTTTCTTCACCTTGGTTGCTTTATTTTCTCCGACAGAGGACACCAATCAACCAGGAAATGCAAAGCTAAGCCTAGTCCTCTCTCTCCAAAGTCTTCTCAATCTCGCATTAAAACTCCCAAACTCATTGCTTCGCCTTGGGCTTATCTCAAAAATGTTTTCTCTGGCAAAATATCTAAGGCGAACATTCAGACTCACCCGACAGCTCCTAATTTAACCTCTGCAAGATCGTCCCAGAAATCTTTGGTTTCTATGATCCCGCCAGAAACCGATTTATCTGATCCTCCAAGGATTAACCCATCTGATTCATGCCAAGAACCTGATATCTCCGTCGATACTCAGTTTTTCCCTTTACGAAATGATATTTTCCCATGCACAGCCTGCGGTGAGATTTTCCAAAAACATCAGCTTCTCGAACAACACCAAGCGATCAAACATGTTGTGTCAGAGCTTTTAGATGGAGATGCAGGAAAAAACATAGTCCATATCATATTTAAGACGGGTTGGTCTTGCAAGGAGAAGAGTCCCAACATCCATAGGATCCTGAAGATCCATAACAGTCCTAAGATACTGTCGAGATTTGAGGAGTACAGAGAGTTGGTGAAAGCAAAAGCTGCCAGAAACGGTGCATTTGGGAGAAGAGACGAGAGGTGCATAGCTGACGGTAACGAGCTCTTGAGATTTTACTGTTCGACGTTTACGTGTGACTTGGGATTGAACGGAAATTCTAGCATCTGCAGCCAGCAATACTGCAGTGTCTGTGGGATAATCAAGTCAGGTTTCTCTCCAAAACTTGATGGAATTTCGACACTTTCCACTAGCTGGAGAGCACACCTATCAATCCCCGAGGAGATTGAAGAAGAATTCAAGTTTATGAACGTGAAGAGAGCTATAATGGTATGTCGGGTCGTGGCAGGTCGGGTCGGGTCTGAGTTGGAGGAGGATATCAACAAGGAGGACGGTGGGTTCGATTCTGTAGTGGGGAGAGGAGGCAGCGGGGTCCATTCCAGACTGGACGACGAGGAACTTGTGGTATTCAATCCTAGGGCTGTACTTCCCTGTTTCGTGATTGTGTATACCGTGTGAGCGAGCGAGTGTGATTATTATTGTTTAAGAAATTGCAAACTGTAGTAAGTAGCGGTATTGGTGGCAGAGATGGTCTTCAGGTTATGGTTTTTATTTGTCCTCTGACCAGAAGTGGTCACCACTTGTGAGTGTGTTCAACTTCAAAGTCTCATGTTTTATATCTTATTAAGATTTTGGGTGTGTAGCCACCAAGACCAGTGTTAGGATAGTTGGTTATAACAGATGTAAGGATACGTGATGTAAATCACTTCTCATACTGCAGAGATGGTTTGTGTAGTATTGGATCCTGTGTTTTTAGGAACTTAAATCAGTTTTCTAATCCTTTCTCTTGACCATATGAAAGTCTGCTTAGCTTAGCTTGGGTTATTTCCAACATGTGAAGCCCTCAGACCTCTTGGATCACATGTATTTACTATATCTATTTGAGTTGAGTTTCCATGAAAAATGTTCTTCTGGGTTTTAAGATAGTTGATTGATCACATTTTATCTCCTACTGTAAACTCATGGTCACCTAATCACGCTTTTCATCTACTACTTTTCTCAGTCATCATTTAAAGAGGTGCAAAGTGCATGAAAATGTCCCACCTCCCCTTCTCTTTAGCTCCACAAATTACGGGTTCTGTCATTTTACGCGGGAGGAAATAAAGCAAAAGGGTTTCTAATAACCAATGAACCAATTAAATGGGGTCACTATGATCACGGTAGCAGTTATTAATTGGTAAGCTATCAATTAGTCCCCCCTTTAAAATTGTTAATTAACAATTTCAGCATTTAAGCCATGACTGGGTCAAGAATGCACTATGTCAAAGGTTTAACGATTTGGGCTAAGCCCAAACCTTTTGGGAGATAATCTCGTTAGTTGACGGTATTTATTTAGTCAATAAAATATTTTTATGTCTATTATATTTAATAATCAAATAAGATTATTAGAATATTTAATTTGCAATTCAAATTATGGTGTAACTATAATAATGGGATTTAAAATACAGTCAAGTATTATTACTAAAATATTTTGAGTCATGGTTCAATCAAGATGGAAAACAATAAGACTAGTAAAAGTTATATCTTTTTCTTTATTTTTTTATTAAAAAAGTAACTGATTTTATGAGTTAAAGTATACTTAAACAAATACATAGATACTTATTAGATAATAGGTTCTCTTAATTTACATAATAATATGGATCTTGAATGAAATGTTATTTTCATATTTGGGGATAGTTTCATAATTGATCTTTATTCTTTGAGATTATTAAATTATCTCATATAAGAATTACTATGTTGGAATGTTACTTATGATATTCATAATCGATAATACTTAAATATAATATGAACTATATGGAAATAATTGAGTAAGAAAATAAATGATTTGTCATTTAAATAATCAAGAAGAATGCTATATTATTCTTGATTATTAGTGGTTTGAGAATTCTCTAGACATTTGACAAGTTATTTTAAAATATTAATTATAAATAAATTATTGATATGTAAGAAGGAACATAATTAATTTTAATATACTAAACAATAATTCAATACTACAAGTTCAAATGAAATATTAGAAGATGAAATAAGTATATATTATAACTATGGATAGATAAGTTAAATAAAATAACTTTAAAATTTTTAATATTTAGGTAGTTATGATAAATTGCTAGACTTCAATCTTGGTCTATAACTATAAATTAAAAATTAGAAAATTAAAAATAAATTAAAAGTAATTTTAATTTATCTAACTCTAATTAGGATTTGTGTTAGTCATTGAATAAGAATTGAAAAGGGTGTGAATTTTGTGTGTGTATTTTTTTATCATATTTGATAACTAACTTATTAATTGCACATTATAATAAATGGTTATAGCACATTCACATAAGAGTTAAAAATAAATACAATAATAATAAAATAGAGGAGAGAAATAAAGACAAAATCTATCTTAGTGGTTCAATTAAATAACCTTTGCCTTAAGTCCATTTTTTAATCTCTACTTTAGAATTTACTATCCTTTTTTTTAATAGGTGAAGAAGAACCTTTATATAATTTTTTGGTCACCGGTGAAAAGGAACTTTTTATATAATAATTTTTAATCATAAGAGAAGAGATATCATCACAATTGTCTTACTTTATTACAGGTGAAAAATAATCCTTTATAAATATTGTTCAAGGTCATGAGAAACCCTCATATTGTATTTCTCTAATAGTTTATGTAATTACTATAATGGACCATTCTTATAAAATTTCTTTTCTTGCTTACATGATAATGAGCTAACACACAATATATGCTATGTAACATATTTTCATTCAAATTCTCTTTAACCTGTTAAGACTCTTAACAACTTTGTAGTTTGTCAAAGGCTATTGCGTAGTTTATTTATACACAAAAACTAATTTAAATAGTAATTAAGTATACAATTAGTCGTTACATTGACGATTTTCTAGGCATGATCAACAAATCGTTCACATATCTTAAGCTAATCCTTCACCCACTAAACAGGTATCAACTAATTGAACAGAAATCAACCTTTCGATAAATTTTAAAAACAATTGTCAACTAATTAATTATAATACTTTGACTAACCAATGGCAGGCGCTCTTAGTTCAGATTGGTAGAATGTGGATCTCCAAAACCCAATGTCATTGGTTCAAATCTTATACCACTAACTAATTTCTAAACAATTGTAATCCAATTACTATGTAACTTTTGAACACTTTATTTAGGGAGCATATTCAAACTCTTAGTCTAATTGAATTCCTACAAAATCAAGTTAAAAACTTTGAGTCTAACACCTTTTCAGAGAAACACTCCCTTTTAATAAGCTCTTGACTTAAAATTATTTTAAGATTTCTCATAATTTTATTTGAATATTAAAAGGTTTTTCTTTAAATGTCAAAATAAACCTTCTCTTAAATATAAAAAGATTAATGTATCATGTCCCATTTTTAAATGGCGATCCAATTATAACCAATAATTTATTGAAATTACTAAGATAATATTATAGAAAAGATTACAATAGTTGTTACACATAAATTGGCTTTATTCTTCCTTATCGTAATTCTCTACTTGAATTTTCTTTAACCTCTCTTAAATTTTATTTATGCTCTTGTTTGCTCTTTTTTTACTTGTTGATTCAATTAGTTCATTAGCTGTTTTTTTTTCCTTCCTTGTATTGAATTTGATCTTTCACATATTGTTTAATTCCATTATAATAGAACTTTTAATGTCACTAAAAGTAAATTCATCATCAGAAATATCTTTTGTTAGCATAAAAACTATAGGTGGTCACACATATAGAAAAGGTAAATAGAAAACTCAATTTAAACTAAGTGGAACTTAATTATAAAATTTAAGGAATATTAGGAACCAAATATAAGATATTTAATTTATTAAGGTTAAATTACAATTATATAATTGAATTTAGACTTTATTTATTATTTAAAATTTAAATTTATTAAAAGAATAAAACATTTTTGTTTCTCTATCTAAAAAGATAAACGCCAAGTAAGTTAAACATTCTCAAAAAACATAGAGTTTTCTTTTGCTTTGTAGATACATTAGAGATTACATAATTAAATAATTTTATAACTAATTTCTCATCATCAAAGAATTTACCGATCCTGTAAATCAAGTTTATCTTTACTTTTTTATTTTTATAATTATTATTTCAAAATTTTCTATAAAAATTGTAAAATTTATTATGTTCCATCCCTGATATAACGAAAGTTGATTTCTCAACAATGGTATTTTAAAGGAAAAAGTTGAATATTCATATTTGGTTACAACAGTTTAATTAGTTTAAATATTAATTATTCTTTTTTAATACAAGGGAAAAGAAAACTAGAAAAAAAACTAAGGCAGAGATCTGCGATACAAGACGCCGTGAGAATCACGGGACATAGGGGCGATGATGAACGACAGCGCCTCCTGAAGGGTGTGGACTCCCGGGCTAGAGTAAGCAGCAAGACTGTCCACACTCTGATTACCTTCCCGATGTACATGTTGTAGCTTCAAATCCGAAGCTCGAGACAACAGATTCCGGATACCTGTCACCAAAAGAGAATAATCAGTTGGCGGGAACCTGGATGAGAAAAGGATATTTATAACCTCAAAAAAATCTACTTCGATAATAACTCTCCGAAAACCCAAATTCTAAGCCAAGGTAAGATCCTAGTGGACTCCCCAAAGTTATGTAGCAAGGGGGAGCTCCAACCAATATGATGTAGAAAGCTCCCGCGCCATTAGCCTCGCCAATCCCTGATTAGCCCACCAGCTGTGACAATGTGGGCCCCACTCGTGACTGCTCCATTGGTATTGAGCTTGACCAAGCCTTCCATGGGTTTAGCCCAGCCCACCAAGTGGCCCACAGCTAATCCCTGATCGCCGTGCATACACCCTTCCATTATACTAGCTCTGACTATCCAGTTAGCATAGGCCAAGATTGCCCGATAACCATCGCTAGGCTAGGTGAACTCCTTCTCAAAGATAGTATTGTTGCACCATTTTCAAAGGAATCAGCAAGCTATCCCGTAAATAGAATTCCAGTAAAGTTGCTGAAATTGGTCGCTCTTGCACAAATTGCAAGTCACCCACTGGTCTACATCCTGACTAAAAAAGTCCGGGTCTTGGAGCACAAGGGAAAAGTTACACCAGAAAGCTTTGACTTGACAAAAGCATGCAATATAGTCTCTTCAAGGTCACAGGAAGGATACTAGCTGTCAATTATAAGATGTCTGGCTATCCGTTGTTGATTAGTCAAAAGCTTTTACTTGAGAAATAGCCAGAGGATTGGGTTAATTATTCTTTAGCAACAGTATCGTTTGCTTTGCATACAAAAATTTTGTCGGATTGTAAAAACAATACCAAGTGTCTGTCGAAGAATTAGAAGTCGTTGAGAAAAGAAAAGAAGAAGACAAAAGGGAAACAAAGAACTGTCTACAAATAAAAATGATCTTGAAGATCATCCTTAAATCCATACCCAACAACAAAGTTAAAAACAGAAAACAGATGACAATTGCCCATAATACTTGCGAGCATGACAGTACTCAAACTGTTTTCAGTAACCACTCTTCATAACATTTCCTAGATACCACCCATCAGAAGTCCACAAGTAGAACTAGGATAGTTGTCAACTTCAAGCCCCAAGAACGCTTTATTGGATCCAAATTGTTCTAAAAGAGAAACGAAACGAAAGAACATGACAATAAAGCTAACAAAAGTTGTTAGCCACTACTGTTGCTATCTCAAGGCAAATGAGAAGAAGATATCATCTCTATCAAATCCATCTCTTTGTTTCCAGTTGAAGACTGTTGATTATCCCTTGTGAAACTCATCATGTTTGTGCTACAGTGTCCATTTTCCAAGGGAGATGCAAATGAACTTGATCCGTTCAAGAGGTATGACATGTAGAGATCAGAATACAGGTGGTGGCTTGTGGGTATTAGTTCATCAGTGCACAACTTTGTGTCCAAATTGTGAGGAAACAAGCCTCGATCACTTGAATTTGAATTTGCATTACCTAGTAGCTGCTGGTCATCGCTCTTTTGGAATAAACCAAGGGAGACAATACCGGAGGTCTCCATTAGCTCTGGATTGTTGACAGATTTATCAAAAGGTGACTCATTTAACTTGTTGGAGAAGAAATTTTGCATGAAGAGAAGTTCATCGTCACAAGTTTCAGTGAGTAATGTGGGAGAGTCATCGGTGCCCGCAGATTCCAATAAATCGGGGAGAAAGTAATTGAGTTGAGTAGATGGATCTTCTGATACTGAAGAGTTGGACGGAGTGTAGGTGGCTGTAGTGGTGCTGTGAGTTGGGGTGGCTGAAGTTACTAGGTTTTGGCTTCTAATGTAGTTCTCAAGTATCGATGACTGTGGCTTTCCACTTTGTTTCTCGGGTTGCTTGTGTTTTCTCCTTGAATTCTGCCTTCTTTTCGTAGCATTCCAATGGTTCTTTATAGCATTTTCAGTCCTTCCAGGAATGAGTTTAGCGATCTCCGCCCATCGGTTCCCAACTTTTGCATGAGCTTCAACGAGTGTTCTCTCCTCTTCTTCGCTCCACCCTTCTTTCTGAGACAAATTTATGTAACAAAAAGATCAAGAAGGGCTTCTTATTTTCACATTACAAGGATTTCGAAAGACAATTCCAAGAATTAATTTTGCACATGACGGCTCCAAGAAGGCCTTGAATGACATTAAAACTTACATATGGTACCACGTTAAAGCATGGAGACTAACTACTTTTATGTTCGCTTGTATCAAAATGACCTATCATTTATACCCACATTCAAATTAGGTGGATATTACTGATTCTTTTATTTTAGAAAGTTCAAAATTAAAATAAAAAAGATGGCATTTTTATTTGCATCTAAACCCTATATCTAGTATTTAATGATAACGGTGAGGTAAAATGACCTAGTAAGCTACATGAGAAGTGGTCAATTCCGAAAAGAAAGTGAGCAAGGAGATGCAGAAAAGAAAAAGAAAACTGAGGTTTGCATGTTGCACAGTAACTTGAACTCAGATGACGTGTAGTTTCTTCTCTTAGCATTGACTCAGATTTTTATTTCTTAAAAAAAAAAAACAATGCTGGAGCTCAAAATTAAAGAACTTGTTTTGAGCCCTTTAACTATAAAATAGTTAATCTTCTTGTCGGAAGAATTGCTATTTACGTGGTAAACTAGTGTATAATGGATGGATTCAAAGGGAAAATAAAAGAAAGGAACCCTAGTTTTTGTTTAACCTTAATAAAGAATGAGGCAGGCAAGCAGATGACTAATATTTCAACTAGATTCTTGACAATCTTAATTCCATCTTTGGGATTGATTTGGTAATGAAACAATGAACATCGCATCTTTGCAGTAAGACATATTAGATAGATGAATCTCGTGAAACGAGTTTGAGTAAAGAAAACAAGAACCAAGGGTAATGTCACAAAAATGGAGTGTGATCGCAGAAATACTTTTAAGAAATTGAAGGAAAATTAGCACCTTGATATCAGGCCGTAAGTGATTGTGCCATCTCTCTCGACATTGCTTTCCAGCCCTACCAGCCAACTTTTCAGCTATTTGTGCCCATTTCCTTACCCCAAATTGCTTAACCAACTTCACTAGTTTACTTCATGAACAAGACACAACATCAGAATACGTTCTCTGTGGAATTTAATCGATGGTATGTAGTGCTATCCACAAAGAAAATGATATAACAGTCTGAAATAAAATGAAATGAACTTTCTTCTTTGTACCTGTCTTCTTCCTCTGACCATTGCCCTTTGATCAAAGCTGCGCAAGAACCTTTCTTGGCTTTCTTTCCAATTCCTTTAGAACCCTTCTCTTCAAGATTATGGTCTTCGTTCAAGCCCAAGTTAGGATGTCCCTCGAACGTGCAGTTGAGGATGTCACCGTCAATCAATATATCATCAACCAAAGTTGTCTCTTGCATAAAACTTGAACACGAAACCCCTCCTATTGCACTAATGTTTGAAAGAAGACCAAACAACTGGTGATTTGGTGACACATAAGTGGCTTTGTTTCTGTCATAATTCTGAGCAGGATGCTGTATGCTTTGCTTTTGACCCCACAAAAACCTATCTATCGCTGTTAATGGTGGAGTTGGTCGACATGTGACAAGGTGGTTTTGCAGCATACTTCCACACCCGAATCTCCGACTTCCTCCTCCTCCTCCTCCTCCTCCTTCTACTCCTAATTCCTCCATAGGAAGGAAAACCAGAGAAGGAAGAGAAATGGGTAATTTAGGTGATGGAATGAGCTTGATAGATGGGTGGTTTTATGGTGCTTTTATTAACTTTCTCAATTCTCTTCTTGTAAGAAAACCCCCCTTCAAAAAAAAAAAAAAAACCATGATAGAAGCTGGACACAAAGCTAAAACAAAGCCTTGTAGTATGCCACATGGCTCATCAACCGTTGATCAGAAGGTTTATCAAGCGGCTGAGGGCTGGAGATACGTGCAACTCCTGAGCTTCCTCGCTTGGACAAAAGTACAAAAGAGAGGTGGAGAGTTTAGTGGGTTGGATATTAAACGTACAATTGAATTAATCAATCATTTCCTATTAAGTCTCACACAGAGAGTGAGGAAGCCTAAGGGAGTGTTTTGGTGGTGGGCTTATGTTGAAAGGGATAGTTCGGCCCATAATTAATTGAAAATGATTGCAGAACTATGAGCGTACAATTAATTATACATAATTGCATGGGAATAAATACAAATTAAGACGTTGATAGAATTACGCCCCAGATTTAAGTTGAATAATGATGCAAATTGCCATAAGTTCAAATGTGCATTCGTTTAGGTAAGGGAGTCTTAAATAACCTCCAGATTAACTCATATTACACACATTTTGAACCTATGCTTTATGGATAATCCATAATTTACTTAACTCCGTCCTAGATTAAATCAGTGGTGTTTATAATCATAATCTAAACAGGTCCTTCAACCATCATACTGTTTAGACAAGCAATCAACAATCATACATGTTTCAAATAACACAGTATGTTGACGAGGTCATAAGGACATCTCCGATTAACTTATTATTGTCCATAAATAATTATATTTATGTTACTTGATATTGAGCAAAAGTTAATCAATTGCAAGCTCACACCAGATATTGTACCTGTTGATTGATAATTAATAAAGCCCTTCCTTGTATTCTATGTCATTGTCACATCTTGTTTTGTCCTGAAAATGCCCAAGTACTACTATCGATTACTACTAATATCTAGAATGTGTTTTAACAAAATTTCATCGGGAGCCTTGTTTTTAGACCTAGATATGATTTTAACGAGATATAGACTTATGATTGTGTGAAAATTGGGGCAAAATTCGACCTCTTGCGTACCGAAATAATAGCAAAAGTATTTCCTATAATTTTTCAAAAGTTAAGATTACTTTAGATTTACAACATGATTAATATATAAGACATAATGAAGTATGAATTTTACTTCGTATTTTATTGTAAAATTTGATCATTTTCTTATTGTATCTATTTCAACCAATGTAACCATATAAGTATCTGAACTCTTTTGAAGCTTAAACCAATTTATAATAGATCTTGTACTTTTCAGTATTTTAATTGAATTAATAATATAATTTCAATTAAACTTCAATTAGAATTTTAATTAATTCTAATTAAATACCAAATGGACCTAAATAAGATCTAATATCTCATATTAGTCTTTATTTATAAATTTTATAATCAAATCCAATTTGTTTATAACCCCTTTTCTCTCTTCAACTCATTTTTATATGTGATCTATTAAATTTCCAAATATATTGATAATGGATATAAATTATAACCCTAAATTATATTTATGATTAGATAAATTAAACTTCTTTAATTTATCTTTAGTTCTTTAATTA
>JANIPM010000008.1:42286570-42307638 GCA_027478405.1 Erythroxylum cassinoides | reverse complement strand
AGGATGACTTAGGATAGATGCTTGTATCAGTTTCCTTTTTGGTTTTGTTTAGGGGACTGATAGACTTGTCTATTCTGCTATTGGATGATTGTACCAGATTGATATTTTGGATTTTAAATTTACTGATTTCTGATATATTGTGTTTTAATTATTGCAATGCCATGAGGATTTTAGTGGAATTTTCTGATAGTGCACCGTTATCGTGGGATACGTGTCGGAGCAACCTTCGAGCGTCTCGATGTCTACCCTACGGTGAGGGGGCGCTACAGTTTCACTGTACATATATTGTCTCCAACCTTTCAAAGCAATGGCTATTTCAGCAAGTTTCAGATCATGTATCAAATAATCGACTCACGAGACTTTAATTGTCTCTATGCATACAAAAATCATTTCTACTTATTACTCTCTTTTCCTCAAACAATCCACGACAATGCATTCACGTCTATATCATATTTGGGGATATATTACCATAGTACAATATTGATATCGTATTCTATAATACATCCACCAATACAAATGTTTATTTATCGTATCTAACTAGATACTATTTCCCAATTCTAAATATCCACACCTTTCATTTTCTCATATTCAGACAGATCATCATTCTAATTATTTGACACCTCAACTTCCTGAGATAAAATCACATATATGGAATCAAACTCGTACTTCCTGAACATACTGACATAGAATTCATTATGGACCTAAGTCCCCCTAACTATAATAAGAATGTAATCTCAAATTTAAGAACCCCACTTTCCAATAAACAAAGTACATTCACTCTCAATAGTTTATTCAGCTTCCATTGTCTGAATCTCATACTTATCCGACTCCAATATTCATATCTGACTCGTTTAATACTCATTCATTCATTCTTATCCACACAGATATAACATCTATATACTGTAACATCATTTGCCAAAGCAACCACTTTATCAGATGTACACTCATAATAACTGATTAACTTAATCTTAAGGACTTCTACATATATTACTATCATTGACTTCATCTAACTTGAATACATTCTCTATATGTAACCATCATAAAATTCTCACATCAAACCCAGTGTTATAATCTTATATAGAATCACAAACTCTCAATAAGATACCTTATCAACAGCCTTATGAGATATTTCTATACGGAAATTAGAAAACCAAAACATAGGAGAAATTGCATTAGCCCATACATAACTCTTATATTCAAGTACAAGCAATAGTTAAGTGCTGGTTAGACCATAATCACCTAAACCATGCTTTGATACCAAAAAGTGTAGCACCCACATACCCTTTGGGAGGATATACTAGTGTCACACTCACAAATAGAACAAACAAACCAAAAGCAATCTAAATCTTCCTTAAAACCAAATCAAGAAATCTTACATGATATTACATTGATCTTAATACAAACTTATTCAAAATACAAAATGCTCCTAAAATATAGTTATTGTAAACTTATAAACAAATCCAAATTCATACACTTCATATACAAGCCAAAATCAAAACTCAAAATGCATTTGTATTAAAACAAATTTCAGACTCCATTGGCCATTGCGATTGACTTGTCTCAGTCCTTATAATCCTCGCTTTGAACCTACATGGAGCACATCTACCGTGCTAAACATATAGCTTAGTGAGTGATAACTAAACTATCATAAACTAACAATCATGTTATAGCATAAACAACCATTAAAGGATTGTCTTTCATAACAATTCAAATATAATGAATTTCAGAACAGATTGTATAGATAACATAACTGAATATCAGGAGCAAGTATAATCCCTTCAGAGCAGAACATAACAGATCAGAACATAATTTTTGTTGTTATCAAAATCAACATGTATCATAATACAAAACCAGATGATTGTTAAATCCATTTACAGAAGCTGGTAACGGGACTTATACAGAAGAGACTGAAGTCTCGACACCGAAGTATCACAGAAAAGATCAAAGTCTCGACACCAAAGTGTCAATAATAAGACACCGAAGTGTCATTAACAGAAGACACCAAAGTCTCACAGAAGTAGCTACTGACCCTTCTAGGCATGCCTATTTACCCACAACTAGGACTTAACAGATTTAAAAATAGAAATGTATGAAATTCAATTCACATATCAATCAATGTTTTCATACTATGTATTCAAACATATCACATTCTTACAGCTTTGCAAATCATTCAATGATCCAAATCAATGACAAATAAAATAGTCAAAGCAAAACTATCAAATATTACTTACTGAATTACATACAAAATTGACCATCTAAATTACTTAAAAAAAGACAATCTAAATTACTTACAAAAAATACTAAAGGATTACTTATTGAATTTCTTACGAACATCCATCAAGAATTACTTACAAAATTTCTTACTAGATTACTTACAATTACTTATTTAATTGAATAAGCTCATTTAGGAATATAACACATATCACGTATGTTCAATAACAAATTATAGGTTTCTTATCCTTAATCTTGTCACATTATTATTCATGAGAAACCACACTCAATGGCTCAATCTAGATTTACCTCACAACCAACTTTTGGGTCCACTTTGCTCAATTATTCACATCAGGTAGATGAGGTAATTTGATAACACTTCCTTCTATAAAGTTTTTCTCCCAAGTCTTAAGTTTCTAATGATACCAATTTCATTCCATTTGGTTCTATATACTTAAAGTTATACTCAATAGATCTCATGTTGTACTTAAGCTTTAGCAGAATTCTTATCTCAAATTACAATGAGATTCTGAAATTTTTACAGGTAGAATTAGAATTCAATCTCTTCAGACAATTTGTATTCTTATAACTATAGTTTAATTAAAATTAAGAATCACTACATTTGGAAATCTACAGATCTAGATATAAGTAAAATACCGAAGTATGTTCAGTAAAATCATCCCAGTTATCATACTTCAGTACAATCACATTTTCATCTTAAATTATCCAATCAATCCAATTCATATAGTCCTAATTTTTTGTGCAGATAAATATCAATGTCTTATGAGTCTATCGGTTTAAGAATCAAGTCATTTGGACATCAGGTGAAGGAGTTATAACAAAAGATTAAAGTATGTTCAGATAACAACCCCTTCGGATAAAACAAGGAAGTCGTGATCGTGCACATGCACGACTGCGATACGCCGATGAACCATCTACAATATCGCAACTCGCTACATTCATTAGCGATGTCGCAAATCGCTATATTTATTAACAAAGTTGCAATCGTGCAGAAGCATAACCGTGACCTCCTTCTTCTTTACTAACCTGTTTTCTTCTTCTTCTTCTTTCCTTCTTTTCCCAGATTTTCTCACTTCTATCTTATTCAATGAAAGCATATAATACTTAAACCAATTCTTGTACTTCCACTTCAGCTCATCACAACTCTCAAAAAACTCAAAACTCAAGATTCAACACAATTAACAAAATCCAAAAACTCATATACGATTCTTTTCCTACATAATTACTATACTTTACATTCAAGAATAACCTACGTAAATGTAGTCACAAGCAAGAGATTTTTCATACACACCGGTGAGTGTGTGTTTCTCTTCTTCGATTTTTCTATATCTTCTCCCAATTCCTGCATTCCTAGTTCATATATTCTGTATTCCTATACCCAATACAAGCTTCAAACACATCAAGTACAAGATTATATGATAGTTCAAAAAAAATCGAAACCTCACACAACTTTCTCTCACTACTGTGTTTTCATTCTTACTACACTTATTTCATTTTCTGTATATTTTCAATTTTGCTTCCCTATCATCTGAACTCATTCTCAACAAAACTCAAAGTTAAGTTTATATTCAAACACTAAAAACCGATACATGCATGTTTTTCACCATTTCTAACTCTCTCTCTCTCACTACTGTTAAAGTTGTAGCACTAACAACTTACAAATCAAAACAGAAACCATAACTATATGGTCCTACTCCCATTTTCTGCTATGGTATACATCACTACGTTTCTCATTAAACTACGTGCAATCGGTGTTACACTTCCACTGCTTGATAATATCAACTCATCTTTCTCATCACTGTTACCGAATCTAGTCAACTTACATAACTCATGCATGTACTCATTTCCAGTGCTACAACAACGTCAACTTCAGTTACAAAGTATCTAGAAAACTATAACACAACTTACTTGTTTCTTCAGCAAAAATTACAGCTACAATAGTGAAGAGCAGGGCTTTGGTGAGGACAAAGCAAAACTGAGATAAAATAAAGAGCTATAGCGTTTTTGTCTTACACACTTGTAATATCATACTTTCTTAACTCATATTGACATGTAGCCCCATTACATGTGGGCCATTTGTCATCCATACAAGCTACCACAAGTCGCCAATATGTTACGCCATTTGTCACACAAGGAATGATACCACATGTCAATAATTCGTAGGTTTAATCATACTAATTTTTATGTACCAACTTAACTTATCCCTTAACAATTTTCCTAGTCCAAATTTTCAAAATACCAAAAATATACCAAAATTCCCAATAGTCCCCGAATGAGTTTTCTACAACCTAATCGCATTTATAAATCCATTTTATCCAGAAAATGTCATGAATGTATGTACAATAATTTATATGTGTCAAAAATACATATTCACTTGTAAGTGAATACTCAAATATGCAAATCATATAGTGTACTGTTAATTTCTCAATATTATCACCCCTAACACGGGATGTTACAGTAAGTTATACCCGATGCACATTTTTATTGTGTCAATACTAAAGCTACATACTTTCGTTGTCGACATATTATTTACAAAGTTTAAATTAAATGTGACGAAAATCACCAAATGATAAGTTCAGGTACATTGTTGAAAGGGACTACAATGCACCCATTAATATCTATGTAGGGTTGGCAATATTAACGTAATGACGATTAACTAACATAAAACAAAGGATTACCTTACTTGAGAAGTATTATACTTGTGGAGGAATAGGTGCTATGTTTTGTTTAATCCAACTACTTTATTTTCAAAGATATTGATAAGAATTTTATCATCATAAAATAATATGTTTTAATATCTTAACATTTTAATCTTGTCTAACTGTTCTTATGCCTTTATATTTTGATTTAGGGTGAAAAAAGAGGCATGAAGAGAAAAATAAGGATAATTAGGCAATTTTAGATAGTTACAATATTACTTCTCCAATTTCTCATACAATCTCTACTTGAGATGATTTAAGATATTATGAAATTCTTTAAAAGAATTCTAACACTATCATATTTTAATTTTTGAGAAATATTGACTAAATCAAGGTCAAAATTGGAGTTGAACGAACATAGGCATCATAGAGCTTGTGTTTTAACTGAAAAGATTTACAAAGAAATAGTAAGAAACACGACCATTTTCCAACAATGTTCACCCTAAAAAAATAGATGCCCCCTACTTAAAAATTCCAAAAAAACTAGTTTTTGATTTAGTTTTGATGTTAGGTTTTGAAAAAGGTAGTCACTTTTCTTTCTCTCCCTCTCTTCTTTTCTCTGCCATAGCCCTATATCGCTAATTTTTTATACTTGGTTGAAGAGATTGAAGCTTTGGAATGTATTCAACTATGATATTTGATTTGTCTTTATGATATAATCTATATATTGAATATTAAATATCCTTTTGTGTTTATCTTCATGATTTTATTAATTGTTACAATTTATTGCTAGACTAGATATTGAATACGTAATTTTCAATTTCTTTAATCTATAAAGTGATTATTTTAATGGATTGTTGAATTGGGATTGTTAAATCTTAGGAAGAATAATTAATTGACTTGAATGCAACCATATGTGCATGTGTTATTTTGTCACCAATCTTTCTAATTCTTAAAACTCTTACTCAATTGAATCTTATGTGCTTTTCCTAGGGTTATTCAATATTCAAAGTTAATTACATTTTGCTTATCTCTAATTAAATATGATTAAAGAAAGAGATATAGTATTCAATTCTAATATTGACAATTCAAAGTATAAAATAATTTATTCTTATACCAATGTATAAGGTGGAAGTAGACTAGACCAATTTTTGTCTTGTATTACCTTCTTTATATTTTAATTGCATTGTCTTTTAGTTATATTCTTATAATTGACAATAAAAAATTCCTCTTTTTATTTTTTCTTATTTACAAAGCACAAATCTAGATTTGGTACTTTATATGGGTTTGGCCCTTAGTCTTACTATTATTTATAGTTTAAGGAATTAAGATTTTAATTTTGAGTGAATGTGACAACACACCATACATAAACAATAAGCCAAGTCTCTAAGATGTTGATAATGATAGTTATGAAGGAATTCAAGCAAAGACAATTTACTTATCTTGTTGCAATGTTTGAAATCAAGGAAAAATTCACAATTGAAATATAAAAAAAAAATTGCTAGGGCACTGGATGAATACAAGGATAAGATGCTATAAGATTTACAAGACATTACCTCTTTGATAAGTAACTGACCATAAAATAGACTTAGAGTAGGTTCGTCTCCTTCCACTCATTCCTCCTATTAAATTTCCTTACTAGAGTTAAATGAATTATCATAAACAATTGGGAGAAGGTCTATCAGTAATTTACATTTAACCCTTAAAGCTCTATATATTGAATCAATACTCTTCAAAAAAAATGTAGATGAAAAATTACAAAAGTGGGTGGATTACTAAAAATTTACAAAGTTAATATTGAAAAACAAATATCTAAACTCATTGGTGTAAGATTTACTAAAAGAATTAAGAAAATATTCAATCTTTAAAAAATAAGAGAAAGAGAAGAGACAAAGATGATAAGGCACGACTTCTTATGAGTTCCTAGTTTTACCATCCAATTGGACCAATTTCTTCTCAATTTTTTTCAATATGATGAATGATGTCTTTTAATATTTAGATGATTTCATAGTAGTTTATCTAAATATCAAGTATTCAATAAAGGTACATTGGCTCCATTTACACAGGTATTATAGAAATTAAGAAAGAAACATTTCTATGTTAAGATGGAAAAAATGAATTTGCTAAACCAAAAATAAAGTTTTTGTTCCACTTGGTTAAAACAAGTCTGAGTTTAAAAGGATCCAAAGAAAGTTTCAAGTAATTATTCAATGGCCATTCCTTTATGAAAGTGCTAGAGTTATGGTTATTTCAAAAATTGGCTAACTATTACAGTTAATTTATTTAAAGTTACTCAATGAGAGTGCCTTTACTAACTAATTTGTAATGGAATGATAACATATAATGTTGAACAGACCACTGTATAGATACCTTTGAGAATTTAAAATAGTTTATTATGTAAGAAACAATGTTGTGACTGTCTAACTTTGAACGTCCATTTTAAATTTACATTGGCGTGTTAATCAAAGTTATTAGCAATTTGCTAGTTTATAAAGGGCATCTAACGGAATTTGAGGGGAAAAAGCTCATCAAAATATAATAGGAATTCTATCCATGGAGAAGAAATTTTTTTGCGAATTTAAATAATTCATTGATGTGGAGGAACAACGTTAGAGAGGGACAGAATAGTCAAACAAAATTTTTTACATATATTACTGGACAAGAAAACGACAATATTTGAACCATGACATACACGACTTAGGTAAGTCCTCACAATACTTTTCTGGAGTCTTTGAAAGATTACCCTATTAGGGTTATCTTCTCTGTAAGTTGTGTGGCATTGTTGGAGATCCAAGGAATCATTCCAACTCTAAGTAAACAAGAGCTCATTCAATCAAGGTAAGCAACAAATTTCATTGAGTCTACTGTAAATAGTCTCTAAGGTAATAACTTCATGTTGAGTACTAGGATTTGGAGTTGAAGCATACTGTAATGAAGAAGAATAGTTGTAGTAGTTTATTGCTTATAGATTTGTTGTGTCTTCTTGTTGAGTAGTAAGTTTATGGTGTAGATATACATCAGTTCTTGTACTTTCTTTAAAACAATAAAATTATTAGCAAACCAAGCTTAGTGATAAGAATTCTTAGTAGAATATATTTCACTTAAGAGTATAATTTAGGAAGGTACAACCAAATCATTCATAATATTTAGTCGAAAGGAGATTATGCCTATTATAATTATGGCACAATCGGGAAAAAAAATTCTTGAAGATATAATCTCACACATGACCAAGTTAGAGCCTTTTTCATTTGGCATCAAAATTCCATAACAAAAAAGGTTTTAGCATATGTTCTTCACTAAAACCTTAATTTTGTATTATTTAATGATCATTTAGAATATTTTTAGATAATAATTTTGATATTTATTTATAATCGTGAGTGTTTTATACTTTATTCTTCATTGAAGTTATGAACTTATGAAAGAAATATATCTTTGTCATATTCAAAATATTATTTGAAATTGGTTCTTTATAACAATTTTTTAGTTTGATATAAATTTGATTGAGCTTTCTTAATAAGATCTCAATCTTATTCGTGGATTCTATAGGTTTTAATCCTGGGTGGGTTTGCATCATTTGATATAAGAGTCTAGCTCTAAATCAAGTTTAATCATGCTCTCGTATCGTGTATTTTTAATTGCAATTCTATTTTTTTCCTTGTATGTCCTTATGCTCTTTATTAAAACTTCTTCTTTTTTATTTTTCAATTAAAAGAAAAATTTTCACCTTTATATTTAAAATTTTTCTATCTCTTACTCTTTTGTTAGGGTTTCTTCTTTTTTGTTCAATTTCTTATTTCATGCCTTTTGTACTGGATTTTGAATAAGAATTACATTATTATTTGATCAAATTCATGTTGTTATGATATAAAACAAAGAAGGAAGTTATGTCGATACAATTTCATAAAGAAATTAATCCAAATCTAATTGTTCAATTGTTTCATCAATTGTAATGATTCTTATAGTTGAAAGTGATTAAAATTTTAACTATTGGAAGTGTGGTCTAATGGAATAGTTTTTGTTCTTTCTTATGTTATTCAGTTCCTTTCCCTCTTGCTTAATATGACCAATATTTCTTTTGATGATAAGTTAAATTGGTTTTTAGATGTTTAAAGGATTGAAACCTTTTATTGAATTTGCTTAGTTCTTTAAAGAACTTGAGAAAGAAGCAAAGGGTGGTAAAAGGAAAGAGAGTGTAAGATTCCCATTGATAAAATCCACTTAAAGAGTGAATAATGAGTGATTTTTATATCTTATAGGAGTATAGACGTGAGGAAGTATGTGAGATTTTTTTTTACTAACTTTTTCTTGCAACTTTTAAATATTTCTTATGTTGAAGGTAAAAAAGGAAATCATGTTCTTTGTATAAGCTATGCAACAACAATTTAAGAGCATGAACATAATATATATGAATTAAAAAAGGACAAAAACCTCAAGTCTCTTATGATGGAAAGAAGGCATACAAAAAGGAATTCAATACAATTAGCATAATTTTATGAAAAGAATGATCAACTAAGTATCGATGAAGTTAATTTAGTGTTTAAGGTTTAAGGGGGTAAATTTAGGCATAAGAGATGACGTATATATGAATGAGAGCCTAGAGATTGAGACGGTGTTGATTGGAATCTTGGTTGTAAGAAGATGAAAAGATCCTCCTTTAAAGGTATAAACGACTCTGAATCTTATTACGGTAGGAAAAAAATATGGATTCATTTTTTACTATTGTAGTTACTTTATGAATAAAAAGGTAAAACTAATTATGGTAGAGATTACTGATTATGACATTACTTAAGAGGATGAATTATGACTAATAAAGAAGGAATCATAAGCAATCTATATAGATTTGGAATAATGTGAAAGCTCTTATTGAAAGGAGATTTCTACCTAACTATTATCGTAGAGATTTGAATAAAAAAAACTACAAGGTCTTTCTCAAGGATCAAAAAGTATAGAGGGTTTTTATTAGGAGACAAAAGTAGCCACTATTTAAGATAATATAGAAGAGGTTAGGGAAATAATCATGAAAAAGGTTTTTTAATGGTTTAAATATAGATATACTCAATATAGTATAGTTACAATCCTAACTTCATTAGAGCAACTGATATGGATCTATTCTCCATGAGTTGGATAGCATTCTACTACATCTTCTAGCACTTATGTTCATCAGCATATTCTCCCTTACCTACTAAAATAACTCCTCTAACTTGATCCACTGATTTCTAAGTGTTGTTAATAGTCTAACATTCTTTTCCTCCCACAACTTGTACATATATGAACTAAATGCAGTTAATCTTTTACAAGCATTTTAGTTAATAGGAACCATGCATGCTATGAATTCCTTATATTTATTCTGTCATTCTTAATATGGCAGAGAGCCATTGCATTTTTTCATACCTAATAAGAGTAGTTACATTTAAGAATATATCCTCAAGTGTTTAACTACTTTCTTTGCACATAGAGCATATATTAACCAAGTTTAGATAAATGCAGCTGATCAATTATGGTCAATTTATACTTTACAACTTATGTTTTCTATCATAGTTCTCATTAATTTTAGTATTTGTGAGAAGAAGTAAAATATGATGGTTTAAAATTGACTTCCAAAAAAGTCCAACATTTTAATATGCAGTATGCATCCATTTGACCCATAATGATTTTATATCATTCAATAACGTACATAACCTCTTCTCCAACATAACTCTATTGGATAGACTAATAGAAACTATCCCCAAGCTCACCTCAACTAAAGGTCTACAAACCTCCTACCTTCTCACCTTGGCTTTCAACTTACCTACTTTACCATTTGCCAAAAGAAACTGCCTCACTTCTTTTTCAATTATTTTAATCACGCCTTTGGCTAAGAAAAAATGTGAAGCCTAATAGACATGTAGGGAGCTAACGACTTACTTGATTAGTTATAGTTTCCCTGCAATAGGTTCTTGTTGTAACACAAGATGATCCTCTTTTGCACCTTCTCAAGAATAAGAATACATTCCTTAAAGTCGAGTCTCCTAGTGGACAATGGAAGTCCTAGATATTTGAATGGAACCAAATATAGTTAAAAGCTAATATGTCATATATACTGCTCTAGTAGAAAAGGTTGTGCGACTCATTTCCTTGTCCATCTCCAATCCAAATAGCCTCCTAAAAATTGCAATAAAAGTCATAAGCTTGCACGCTTATCCATCATAGGCATTACACAACATTAGGAGGTTATTAAAAAACCCCAAGCATGACAGATTTAGCTTCTTACACATATTGTGAAACTTAACAGACTTATCATGCTTTATATTAAAGCTTACAAGTCTCAAGCTTTTTAGTGCACAATATGGTTAGGTAAAGGAACATAGGGTCCCCTTGCCTAAGTACTCGACCTCCTTTGAAAATATGGGTTGGTTCTTTATTTATAGGAATGAAGTATGAGGTAGTGGTGACATATAACATTATCTACTGTCTGAATTTACTAGGGAATCCAAATACTTATAAAATTTGACCACTATCATTGTTACTAGTCATTCAACAACTAATTTTACTGTCGAATATTTTGAAGCTAGTATAGGTTTAACTTCTTAAGAATTTGTTTGTCGGACTTTCTTTAACATTTGAGGATTACAATACAATTTATAATAGTTTTTGAATATTTACAAGCATTCATTCATTGATTGTGAAGAGATTGAGAGCTCTAAGCATTAAAATGAGCAAATAAGGTTCCTTTAAGTTGTAAACATCAATTTGAGATTAGTTTTCTTGTATTTGGGTATTTTAAGAAGCATTGAGATTTTTCATCATCATTTAAAGAAAATTGTACAAGGGTTCTCTTTGCCAAATAAAAATTGTTGTGAAAATTTTCCTCCACACCTATTTAAAAAAAGAGTCTAATAGAACATCAAGAGAGGCTTGAGGAGTGGGCGCAAATAATGTTTGCTCACCGAGCCACTATAAAATCAATTTACAACTTCTCTCTTTATACTCTTTACTTTATTCTTAGTTGATCGATTGAGTTTAATTAAAAAATTCTTAAGTTCATTAACACCCAATTTATTCTCTTCTTAAGCGCTATTGCAAATAATTTGATGATAACATAGCAAAGATATTTGATCGACTCATGTACCAGGTGCCAAAGTAAGAATAATTGATGAACTTTTTTCTTATGCAGTGAAAGGAGAAATATGTAGCGAAAGCAACATGAAAAAGACGAGGACGTCGGCTGGTCTTAATGGGGAAGTTTGTTACTCCCTTAAACACTTCAGATTGATTCGAGAGCAAGGAGTGATACTTATTCCATACATTATGGCGTGATGATGACATGTCAAACAAAGAAAGGGCGAATTCTAAGGTGTCTGGCATTGGCTAGACGTCAAATATGATCACACCTCAAAAACTTGTCCGTAGCAATTAAGTGGGAAGAAAGAAGTGACAATTCAACAAACAACTTTAGACAAATTTTGCCCAACCTTAACAAGTAGTTTGCAAAGCTATACATAAATTTTCGGACAATCCATAGTTCACTTGATCTCCATCTTGGGCTAAGAAAATATCAATTATTCAGCAAGTATGATAGTTATCAAAATCACTCCTCCAATCAGCATACTATTATTTGAACAAAGAACACCGGAAAATGTTTCAATCAACTTAATCTATTGACACTACGGGTATAACAACCATAGCTAGGATAGCTGCAATCAACTTATAACTGCCCCAAATAGTTATATCCATGTTATTTGGTGTTGGGTCAAAATTAATCAACTGTAAACTCTCACATATGTGCTCATTGTTAACAATTAGTGAAGTTTTTCATTGTGATGTATTGCCAGAGCCGGCCCGAGTATGGGCAGGCAGGGCACCTACCCAGGCTTCAATTTTATGATGAATAAAAATTGTAACTAAAAGGGCCCCATTTTATTTTATTTAGTTCTTTATAAAGGTCTTGATTTTTATAAAGAGTAACAAAATGACCCCTTATTTTATCTCTTTTATTTTTTATAAAAGCCTACTTTTAATTATCATAAAGGAAAAAAAGATAAGATAGAATTTTTTTTTAATTCGCCCAGGAGCCTATATTACATTCATGTTTTGTCTCCAGGTCCCTGGATAATATTATCCAGAAGATATTCGATAAAAAAGATAAGTGTGCTTTGCATCACCTAAACTCTACTTTGATGTGTACGTATATTTATAGGGTATCTCTTTAAGTCAGTACCGAACTGATAGGTTTTTCAATTAAGGGGTGTAGCTAGTACAGTAACGGATGGGATATTAGAAGAAGAAGAAGAAGAAGACACGGGAGTTGTCAAGAATGTCCACATCTTCCACGTGAAAAGCTGTCATCTTCTGCATGGCCAAATTCATCACCCATAATATTCATCACATGTGATCTGATATTTATCACATACATGGTTTGTGCTTAACATGCGGCAGTTTGGTATTGACTCTGGAAATTTTTTCTACGAAATACTAAATATTCAACCGAAACCCATAAGCGTATGCATCCATTTCTGCTAAGTATAAGTATTATCTCAGTTTGCAAGTATGGACTAAGTATTGAGACTTGTGCCGAATTTGATAATTATTGTTGTTTATGTAATTGGACGAAAGGCACTTCATGTGTTGCCACATGCCACAAAACCTTTATCTTTCTCAAGTTACCATTGAACCAAGTCAACTATATTCGTGCTCTTTGCTTATTTTCTACCAAATTGGTACAAGCGAGGCATGTGATCGGGCCGAAAGTTTAACCACATCACCTAGTGGAAAGCAATCGTTTACTTACAACTTTTTATTCTGTCATCTTGCTTGCATCATCACTACACATAATAATATTATTCCCTTTTAGCGAAAAACAAGAAGAAAAAAAAGACAGATTTCATGATACCAAACGCCAATCAAGAAGAAATTTCATTTCTACTACATACATAACAACTATGCAAACCGCATTAAAGGCACGTGGGGGGTTTTTTTCTTTTTCGGTAGTATCTTTTTAAAATATTGAATCTCACATAATTCTGTTTTTATGTGAAAATGCTAACATTATGGACAGTCAAAGAAAAGGCGATTAATTACATGTTACCTGGTAGTAGTGATGTAGCGAAGAAAGGAGAAAGTACTCATCAATAACATGCAGTGGAAAGCACAAGACGGGGCTGCCCAAACAAACGGCAAGTGTCGCCACTTTCGCACATTCCCAACCTATTCCTGATTTCGTCCCGCGCATCCTTTGCTTCCAATCACCGACCTCCCACGATCAAAATGATATCCCACTTTTCCCTCCATCAATACCAAAAAAAGGGAAATTGACAATTTATTTATTTATTCATTTTGTGGGAAAGGTATTATTGGTTAATACGGTAGAACAAAAGTAAACAAAACAAAACAAAAATTAAAAAAAAAAGCTTAAAATTGGTGGTAGGAGTCTGCTTTATGTTTGTGATGAGATGATGATGGATCTAATTTAAAGTGCAGGTGGGTGTATACAGAATGAATTTAAACATCTTCTTGAGCAGTAGTATCAGGTGAGGTGAGTGGGAAACAGGTATCCTGGCCACCGGTGTTCCAGAGAAAGTGAGCGTAATTAGCTGCATAATAGGAATTGGAAGGATCATTGGCTATAGCTTCCAAGAAGGTCTCCTCTGCTGCCCACAAGTCTTTCCTAATCCTCCAAAGAAAGGTTGCGTATTTGTTGTATGCCTCTGCGTCTCGTGCCTCTACTCCTATTGCTCGCTTAAAGTACTCTTCCGCCCTGTTCAATCACAATATTAAGAAATTCCCTTATCAGACATTGCACCGTTAATTACTTGGGAAAATATAACACAATCTACTTTCAAGCCTTTAAGCTAACTCTGGTAAGCAGTTAGGACACAAAGAAATTGATGAATGAAGGCCAGGAAATGATTTTATACCTATCATAGTCCTGTGCAACGAGGCAGAGGAACTGGGCATAATTGGAGAGTAGCAGAGCATTATCAGGCTCTTGGGACAATCCCGTTTGATATAATAACTCTGTCCTCAAATATTCTTCATAATCATCTGGTTCGATCTTGGCTGTAATGGGTGAAACTAATCTCTGTATGGTCTCATGATCCAGAGATTCGTCTCTCCTCCAAGCCTGCATGTGGGAAGCTTCTTCAAGAACTGAATTCCAAAGGCTTAACTCTTCTTCTTCACTCACTTCCCCTGACACCGATTCTACTTCCCTTGCCGTTCCTAAGGATGACAAATGAGAAGCACCATCAGGGACTATCGTCCGAAATTGATCCGACCGATCAAACCACCCGTCGCCATCTGTGCCACCGGCCATCGGCCTAACCTTGCCACCACCGCCATTATAGCCGCCAACGGAAGCCGATTTACCACTCGAAGACGACATTGAGAAAGTCTTGACTGTGGAAGAATCGAAGTTTTGACTCTTCTGGTCCTGAAATTCAACAATAGATGCCGTCTCTCTTAAAGACCCATATGGAGGATGTGCAATAGCAGCGTTACTCCCCATAGAATACACAGTGAAGTTGGCAAGGAGAATCATCACATACACCATAAGAGTGGGCGTATGCGAGAAAACTTGTTGAAACAACCACACAAAAGAGGCGTGAATCTCCTTGTGTACTCGAACAAGAATTCCCTGCAAATCCTCAGTGAATAATGACTCCCTCATTTGCAAAGTAAAGCTCTGAAGCTCTCTGATTATAAACACCATAGAAGAAAACGCCTTTTTGACAGAGCAATAAGCAGATTCTCCTGCTTCGAAAAACCCATCCTGCCATTGCATTTTTCTCTTGATGATTCGAAGAGAAAGCGGGAGATCAACGCTATTGGCCTTCCGTTCAATACTTGCCGAAATAATAATATTCTCTGGCTCTTCGATCCACGGAGGCGGCGGTGGGAATTGGCTCAAAGGTTCTCCACCACGTGTACTGCTGCTGCTACTACTACTATTACTATCTCTGGAATCTTCAGAATCTAAAGGGCCGCTGGTGTCTTGATCGGAAAGGTCGAACCTGAGCGCCAACTCTTGGATTTTCTTGGAGAACTCTTCGTCGGAGAAGGCATCTAAGCTTGCACTGCACGCTCGTCTAACAATAGGCCGAGCTCTCGGCTCAACAGAGTATGTCCGGTGTAGCAGAGAGGAACCGTCTAGTCTATGTAAATAGGGCAGAGTTCCATCAGAACGGCACCGCCGTTTTGAAGATAGCAGGGCTCGAGAGCAAATTGGAGAATGATGTATAATCGGCTGCGACCACTGAAAACAGGACGATGTAGCTGCTACTTTCACTCCCATTTTCTCTTCTTTTTCCCAAGAAAAAATGAAAGACAAGCTTGTCAAAAGCTCTAAAGGAGCTGCAGCTTAGCTAAGCACATCATTAGAAAGAGATTATTCCAAATTCCGCAGATCGGATCAAAAACTTTTCGCCTTTCTTCCCTTTACCTGAAAGTTATAAAAAATATATTAGTCGACAAAATTGAACCAAAGAGTCATTCAAATCTGGGAACAGTAAATCCTCGACTCATAGAACTGCTAAATCACAACTTCCCGCGTAAAACGGATCTCAAGAAACCAAACACAAACACACAGTGACCCACTGATATTACTTACTCGAATCAGTGTATTTCTGGGCTGAACGCCGGTGAAGATTCCTGCAGTAGTCCAGAATCAAAGCGAAGAACGAATCGTGGCCTCGCTCACGTTGAAAGAGAGAAGGGAGAGTCCTGATTCTATGTATATATACAAGTAGCAGTAGTAGTTGTTGCCCTGTACGATGCAAAGACTAGAGACTAGATAGAGACTAGACACTAGAGACTGGAGAGGCCTTGCAACGAATAAATTACTAGAAAAATTTGCGAGAGAAAATATGAGTTTATACCCAAGTAACTACGGCTACCGATAACAAAAAACGCAGCATACGTAAACGGAGTAGTTACGGGAAGAGCGGTAGCCGGTAACTTTACGAGGCCGGTTTATGGGGTTTAAATTGGACCCGGGTCAGGTGCCTCTTTGAGAGGCAAAAGGAAGTTGAGTTTTGACTCCAGTGCGATCTGGATCCAATCTGGCCGTTTTAATGTGCCGCGTGTTCTTTCCGACCACATCAGCCCATGATACTTAGGTCACACGTGTCGGTTATTTGCTCTCTTTACACCTTCTACCTACAAATCTGTCAACGCTTGTAAATAAATATCTACCGAAAAAGGAACTAGTTGCAAACTCTTGAAATGTCAAAACCAAACTTTGCATCTATGTTTCCGTATTCATTGAACACGTGAGAGCTAACTTGTGTTGGAGAATGAATCTTAGTTTATGATGGATGTGTAAGTAGAATTAGAAATTGGTTCAGCCGGATGTATGGGTCGTTCTTGCAATGCAGCTAGCCTGTGTCCAATCATAATATGCGCAGAAGTACAAGAACTACAAACATAAACTCAGCTTGGGAGTACTCAGTAGTCGTGGTTCATATAAAAGTGTTTTCTACGGCTCACAAAAGCCAAAACAGGATTCCACAACTTGCTTCTACATATCCAAATAGATCCGTCTGTTTCGCAAACAACTTGCTTCTTAAACACATCCATCAAAATCATAGCTTTCACAAACCAGAAAAGTAACTTGCGAAGAGTGAGATTAGGAAACATGCAGGAGACCGACGATAAGCAAATCATAATAAAAAAAATCGCATATTGCATCAAAAATCAACCGATTTTGCCGTAGTGGTTCTAGACGTGGTGCCATGTCGTGCCCCACGGTGGGCGCCAACTGGTTCAGCCGGATTTTGGCAAGACTGAACGTTGCCGTTTGGATCCATGATTCCGAGTAGCTTTGGCTAGAGATTACCTGCAAAACAGATAAAGGCATGCCGGGGATTGGTCCCCGGCTAGCCACTCCGACGCTCAAGTTAGTATTTTCGTCAAGGGTGTAGTCGCTTAAAGCCAGAAGAAGTAGGGTTTGTATCGCGTACCTCTTATCATGGTAGAATAGTACCTTATATATGACGTGGATGCTAGGTTTAGGTTGTTATGTAGGTCTTTGTGTTTGCATGGGAGACTGACTCCTGTGAATGGGCCATGGATGCATAGATTGGATGCCTTGGGCCTGGGCCTAGCGCAGCCGACCCGACCAGATACTATTTTAGATAATTTTTAGAGTTGTAAAATAATTTCTTGATTTTATAAATTTATAAAATAGTCTCTTCCTAGGTTATATAATTTTTAATTTTATTTTGACTATTGTCTATCTTTATATTTTTTGTATAGGTAATATCATTCATATCTAATATCTAACAATAATCACACTTAATATAACAAAAATATCATTTAATTCTCTTATAATTATAAAATTATGAATAATAATGTTGCAATTGATTATAAGAGAACATCATATAATATTTAGAACAATATAAGTCTATAACAACAAAAATTTGCATCAAAGAATGCAATAAACTAAAAGTGAGACCTTAAGCAACAAAAATTTATAATTATAAGTTATATATTTATATTACATACAGGAAATTTAATATATATACCTTAAATACAGGTGAAATTGATGACATTAATTTTTATTTATTACAAAGTCCTCGTCATCAACGGAAGTTTTATCAATACTTTCATTTAAGCTTAAGGCACCAAATAATATGTTAATATTTTCTCATCTAAGATTATTTTCAAAGTTAATCTTATCTAAAACATTAGTTTTTCAAAACGTAATCCATTAAGAGATTGATATAATCAAGATTATTTATTATATTAAGAGTCCTAGTAACAAATAAATTTAATTATTAAAAATTATAAGAAATTATATTCAACTTAATAATAAAAATATCAAACATTTCTCGAATCTTCAAGTTGCATTGAACAAATATCAGATTATTCAATCTTTTGAGTTTCAGTTTAATTTTTTTAATGAACGATCAAATGTATTAATTGCACTCCCACATTGGTACCTTCAGTGGACTTGTTTATTTGCTTACAACATAAGTAACAATTGAAATCAAGGTTGGTTAGTATACTATTATTAACAAGTCTTCTCATCCTCACAGTGGAGATATAACCTAATTTCTTATATCACAATTGAGAAGATTCTTCACGAACTTTCCCTTAATGCTAACTTATCATACATATTGCATTCTTAAGTGTGATCAAGATAGACTCTACAAAAACAATCGCACCTAACCGATTAACTCATGTAAGATTTAATAAGCATAAATTAAACTTAAACAATTATATTATTTCCACCTTTCATATAATAATTTCTCATTAGGTGCGCTTGATTCTATAGGAAAATCTGTGGTGTTTCCATACAGAACGTGAAATTGAGGTCTATACACCCTAATACCAAATAGACATTTTATTTTCAGTTAGGGATGAAAGTGTTAGCCTAGCTCGGTCAGCCCTCGTCGGCTGGACCTTGGGTAGGGTCTCGGGTCTAATTTTCTGGTTGCAATCAGGCCTTAAGTTAGGCTCGAGTTCGGGTCTAACGATAAAACAATAACATTTTGTCATAAAAGGCATCGTTTTAATTTTTTTAAAAAAATAATAATTCTGGTTGGTCTAGGTTGGACCAGCCAAGCTTCGGGCTTTAGTTGTGCCGTCTCAGGGGCTTGATTGGGTCAGAAACAACATGAGCCGACCTATTGTCATCTTTATTTTCAGTTAAGAAAAATTATCACCAAATAATATTGAAATATAACAACCATTAAGAAGCAAAGCAGTGGGAATAAATCAAACACATATATCAAAGTGTTGAAGAATAAAACTTAATTTTGTAATAAATTCAAGCCTTTCTATAGGCTAAAATCGCAATCATGCTTTAAATTTATACAAACTAAACTTGATTAGGATGAAAAGAAAACAAATCCTATAGCTGTGGGCCTAATAATCTAATTTACTATCTTCTTGCTATTAAACTATTAAAATAAATTATCCCTTATTGACAATAATATTGATTTAATTAATTTAATTACAATTATTATAAGGTGTTATTATAAAGTTCATTAATATTTATATATTGATTATAATACTAAAGGTGTAATGATTACTCTAAAGTAAAATAATATCCACCAACTTTATTAATGATAAAGTTGGCAATAACTTATGTTAAGCCTAATTTTTTTTCTTTTAATTCGATATCATTTTAGTTAATTAGTTTAAATTGGTTCAGGTCGATTCAGATCACATTAAATCTTGTTTTATTTTCGGCCCAACTTGTATCAAAATGCTATCCTAATTGATAATATAATTTTTTTATGTTGAATAACTAACTTTAGTTTCAAAATAAATTTGAAAATTTCTTTAATGTTCTTTTGTACTATATGAGTTCAAATTTATTAGTTTGTAATTTTATTTACCTTTTTGACTTCAAGGACCTAATTGAAGTTAAACAAAATATTGATTATTCTGTAAAATATAAGACTTAAAATCTGGCACTTATGACATCACTAAAAACTTGCTCCTTAAATAGCCCGCGATTGCCTGCACAAGAAGCTTCTTCCATGTAGCGTGCATTGCAAGCTCCAGAAGCTTCTTCTATAGTGCACGCGTCGTCTTGCACATGCCTTCTTCTTAAAAGGTTCGATGATCTTCTTCTTGTTCTTTAATCACTACGGCTGAATTACTAGCCTTGCTTTGATGTTTTTCGATAAGCACTACCGCCTATGGATGGATGGAGAATCAAGTGCCGCCTCAATTGTGATTCGTAGAGCTTAAGCTATGGTGCGTGAAGTGACAACTTTTTAACCGTCTCAAACAGTTTTAGGAATCCAGTTGATTTACGTTTCGAGGGGCCACTTGAATTGGATCCTTTTACGCAAAGAAAGAATGGTAGATTTTTGCTGTCCATGGATCGTTCATTATTCAAGAAAATCAAAGCTGGGGGAAGTTTGATCGTGCAAGTGTCAAACTCCCATTATGGTACCTATAGAAATGGTTCTGGAATAACCGATACATGTCAAATTGAAACTTTCTACGCATGCAAATAAACTAATGACTTTAGAAGATATCGGACGAAAAGCAAATGCAACAAGCGGCATGGGAAGCTTCCTATGCTTTAAGGTAACATTCTTTTTAGAATTAGAAGCGTATACTAATATTTTTTTTTCACTCTTCTTCTTCGTGTTGAAATGTGTGCTAATTAATTATACTTAATAAAGGTGGTTGGGTCGACCATTTAGGGCTATGGGCCGATCGATTCAGTCCCACATCCATTCCGAGCCCAGACGCCGGGCC
>JANIPM010000008.1:42257553-42270356 GCA_027478405.1 Erythroxylum cassinoides | reverse complement strand
AGTTTACGGCTACACAGGACCATTATATGGGAATGTGTAGTGCGTCATGAATTTGGACTTACCCAAACCATCTTGATATGTTATGTGCTTATGACATGTGAACAAGTTGATGCATACATGATTTTAAAATGGCTCATGAATTGTTTGAAGATAAAGTATTTCGAGATGATGATATCTATTGTTTACATGCGAAATTACTATGGTTTCAAAAATGTACGACGACAATGAGCTTTTGAAAATGATTTGAGAAACAAGTGTTTTATGGATTTTTTTTTCAACAAGGATTTTCTATGATAATAAACTTTTGAACAGTTTTGCTTATTTTCTGTTATAAGCTGTTACCCACGAACTATAAGCTCACCCCCCTTCATTCCCATCCACAAGTGATGAGAAGAAGATCGGGTGAAAGAAAGTGAAGGTTTTTGTTTATATGTGTATTATTGTATTTTTGGATTTTTGGTATTTATGTTGTGTATGGCTTGAAATTGCCATTAGCATGTTGTAAGCACGTATTTCATGATGTAAGTGATTTCTGGACTTGTGTATGGAATTGGGATTGATTGAATTACGGATTGTATACGGAATAGAATAGTGAATTATGGTTTGTATAATGAATTGATATATGAATGTGATTTGGATATGAATACTGATGAGTTAAGAATGAATGTTAAGAAGATTTTATGTTTTAAGGTTTGCATGAGGATGAAGTTCTTGAGGGGAAATTAAGATTTCTTGTATGAGATTGAGTAAAATGAAAATGATGAAATAAAATAAAATAAAAATCATACGGATTTAGATAGGCTTAGTCTAAGGTTTCCAACGCGATGTCTCTTTGAAGTACACGTTTTTGGATGTCAGAAATTTGACCTTTAGTTTGATTGAACTGTTTGTTCTCTTTGATTCCGAGCCATTGATTCGATTCGCTTTCGATTCTTATGATTCCGATTTGATTTCATGGATTTCCGTTTTGATTTGTTCCCGCCCCTTTGTTTAAAGTATAAGTCCGCTCACAGTTGGTACATGTTTTTCGATTTGTATTTCCGCTTTTTCGGTTGGGGTCCAATTCCATAATCGGGTCCCAACATTTATGGTATCAAAGCCAGAAGAGATTTCAAGGAACCACGCTTTAGATGTTTGATGATTTTCTGTTTAGAGTTGGGCTCTGGGAACGAGGCCCAACAATTATGATAGTACAAATGAGTATTTCCCAGTAAAGCTAAGGTTGTAATCTAATGCATTGAACAAAAAATGCAATAACAAAATAGTACAAATTTAGATATTGAGATTACCAAATCTATTGCAATGTAAAGCATAGAATGTTGAGGTGAATTGGGGTAAAATGAAGTGTTATTAGTCAAATAGAATTTAAGATCAATTTCATATGAAAAGATTAGCAAAACCCAAATTGAGGATTCATAAATTGTGAAGTTTAATGAGGAATAAAAAATGAATCCAAATTTTGAATTTGAATAGGAAAAATGATACCTTGTGATTGAAGTAAAAAATATGTGTACATGATAAAGATGATTGAGCAAAGAGATTGCTAGTGAAAGCACAAATAACAACCTAAGCTATACATCCTAGTAGGAATATGAC
This sequence comes from Erythroxylum cassinoides, assembly GCA_027478405.1. NCBI lineage: Eukaryota > Viridiplantae > Streptophyta > Magnoliopsida > Malpighiales > Erythroxylaceae > Erythroxylum > Erythroxylum cassinoides. Next base: position 42,268,760 of record JANIPM010000008.1, on the reverse strand, counting down.
GAAATAGTACTTAACGGCTAAGGATGTAGAAGCAAGTGACTGCATATATGAGTTGCCAATAGTCTTAAATGTTGGAGATATGTTTATAACTTATATTTTGAAGTTCATAGAAACACAAGATCAAAGTGTGGTTCTAATTGATTTCAAGCCATTATCATAGTGATTTCATTAGAATACTATATGAGGCGTTATACGACAAAAAGGGTCATTCGCCCTTACATTGAAATGTAGAGGCACAAAAAAAGGTTTGTAATCTAAAATGGATTCGAGGTACTATTGATGAGGGAAATGAATCTATAACAGGAGTTAAGTGATTCAAGAATGATAAATGAGTTAAGTGGATCAACATTGAAGTTATGCAATATTGTTAGATAGACATAAGAGTTGAATGTATTATCACCAAAGAGATGTGAAATATAAAGTGAAAGATGAAATACTTTTAAGAGTATCACCTTTCCTAGGTGTATTTAGATAGAGATAAAGGTGCGAACAGGTTAGGAAAAAGGGGGAACTAAGCTCAAATTGTATTGGTCCACATGAAGTTATTGAGAGCACAGGACCATTAATATATGAGTTTGTAGTACCAACAAAGATGTCTTAGATTCATAATGTGTGTTATATGAGTATGCAATGAAATATTAATATGAATTGATATTGGTGTTATCAACTCAGTGAAAAAAAAGTGAGTAATCTGAAATATATTGAGGAAGCAGTTAAGACAGTGTGATATCTAAACAAGTGATTGAGAGACCTATTGAGTCTATCAACTGTGGTCATTTGGAAGAAAGTATTTGAGTGATAAAGTGATATGGGAAACAGAGGAGCATATGAGGAAATAATACCCTTACCTTATTGATCAATCAGATATTAATTTTGAGGACAAAATTTATTAAGGAGGGGAGAAATGTAACATCTCGTTCTTTTACTAAGGGTTAGAACCTTAAAATTTTGTACACATGAGCTCAAAAAGAGATTAAGAAAATGCATTTCATGCTCATGCATAATGTTAGCATATACACATATGAATTTGAATTTTTGCATACATTAAAATGACTGTACATACATTCATTGACAATTGGTAGGTATAATTGATCTATAGATGTGATTTTATTGAGAATTATGGTTAGATTGTATTGAAAATTGGTTTGGAGAGTATATTTACTGATTTAGAATTTTTGAAATTTTTGGGAAATTTTCTGGAAATTTTTGGGTATTTTTGGACTAGGAAAAATGCCAAATGGTAGAAAAATGGATAAATAGTGGTGGAAATAAGACTCAAATGGCAATAGAAATTTTGAGAAATGACTTTGGGATTTAATGACAAGTTTCATTAGAAATTGGGAGAAAACTGGGTTAAAAATTGGAGACAAATAAACTAGATTTTTAAAAAAGCCAATTGGAGACCACAAAAAGGTGACAAGTGGCATGCACTCACAAATTTGACCTAATTAAAGACCATTTCATGGTTATTAATATACCCATGCATGATACACGCTTCTCTTCTTCATCTTCTTCAATTTTGTTTTCATCTTTCTCCCCTTCACTCACGAAACTCACCATGTTGATTTTTGTCCCACTCTTTCACTTTGTTTCTTCAAGATTCATTATCTTCTCAATCTTGTTACTAAAAGACCCAACCTATTCCTCCTTAAAAAGGTGAAGATCGTGTATGTTGGAGGAGTTAGGGTTCTTGGTGATTTGAAAGAGCTTTGGAGCTAAACATGTAAGTTAAACATCGTTCATTATGGGTTGTTTTAAATAAAGCATATATGATGATAGTATAGTGGTAAATGATCATGAAAAAGGATTTTAATATATGCTAGAACGATGGTGAAGAAATAAATGTATAAATATTGATGTTTTGTTTCACATAAATGCTAAATAATGGGTTAGGAGTTGTTTTTATGTATGATTGGTATTGTAAATGGTGATGAATATATATTTGTACCGTGTATGAAGAATGAGCATACTCATGTTCTATATTGTGTATATAATGAGTAAGAAATTATGAGTTATGCTAAACATATTTTTAAGATGGATTGGTTGTGAAAAGTATGTTTTAATGAGAATCGGAAGTTGATGAAAATAAAGATGAGTATATGACCTATTTTGTGTTAATGGATGAGTGTAGAAATGAGAGTGAAGGAGTGATTCAAATATGTTTTGTTATTAGTGTTCATGATCAATCATGGAGAATGAGAAGTAAATGAAGTAGAAAAGGTGATCTGAGTATAAGATGTGTTAGGGAAAAATCTGAAATCAAAATTAGAAGATGATTTGGAAAATGTAGCAGTAGTATGTTTACTAAGTATGCTTCAGTATTTTAGCCATAACTTTTTCTCTATTTATCCAAATGAGATGATTCTTGATTTGGATTACAATAGAGACATATGGCTACATTTTTTATGGAGACATCAAATTTAAATTATATCTCTAATAGTCTCAAAACCTAACATGAACTTGAAAAACTGGTATGCTTCTGTGAAAGTTCGCAAGCATTTTGATAGGATTCCTCTCAAGTAAAGTTCACCGTGGCCAACTCTTGGTTTCGCTGCGGTGAATTTGTAAGATTTTTGCAAGAATTCCTCTCAGGAACAGTTCGCCGCAGTGAACTTTTCTCTACACTGAATATTATTTAGTATTTTGACAATATCTTGTTCTATACTTATCCAAATTGAATTATTTTTTATTTGAAGTACACTAGAGACATAGGGCTACAAATTGTCTGAAGAAATAACATTTTAAATCGGATTCTAAGAATTTCAATTTCTGGGTGGAAGTTGAATGTAGGGCATTATCTCAGTATAAGAACATTCCAAAATTTTTTGGAGTATAACTTCCAAAATACTAAATCAAATTAAATGATATTGGTGTCGTTAGAAACCTAAGACATAGGGGAACAATTTTCTAGAAGAAAGTGTTCTCAAATTTCCTCATTTGCATTGTCTCAATGGTCAAGAACAATATACCCAAAAGTTAGTGTTTGGAGAAAAATCTGAAATGATTCATTAGGTTATGAAATTAGATTCTAATGATTTTATTATGGAATAAACCATAAGTGTAAATGATACTTATGTGAGTTTTGAAATACAAATATTTATGTGATGAGAACAATAGAGTGATACCCAGGATTGACATGAACATGCATTGTATATATTCCATATACACATTTTTCCATAAAGGAATACTTATAATTGTGCAAATATTAATGTGTGTGTGCATCGTATGTGTTGCATAATTTTGATGTGAAAGATAAACGTCTACATTTAAACATTTCCAGATCATTGAAGATAATGCTAATCTAGAAAATACTGTGAGTAAACTAGAAGGTTTCTCTCAATTAGTTGTTTGCTTTAAAATTATGTTTTGAATGATGATATGAATGTGAATTGATTATGTTGATGCCGGAAAATGAAGGTCTGAGATTTGATGCATGTATGTGATACTGAAGTGCTACTTGTATATGAATTTGATGAAATACGTGAGATATGATATGATTGTTAAATGTCGGACCTAGTTCTGGAAGAAAATTGTGAATATATTTATGACAACAAAAGTGACACTCAATATTATGTTGAATGCCGAGCCACGGTCGAAAGATGAATGTGAAATAGAATGTGAATCTGAAAGCATGTGATAGACTGAAATTACATGAATGTATGAACCATAAAGACAGTTAAGAGCGAAGTCGCCACCGAAAAAGAGCTTAAAGCTCAAAATGTGAAAAAGAGCCTAGAGTTCAGAAAGTGTATAAGAGTCAAAGGCTCATTATGTAAAATGAGCTCTGTATCTCCAACGAATAAGGGACAGTTATAAATAAGCCCGGTATCCACAATAGATATAGGACAGTTTAGGTACTCAGTCACAACAACATAATAAACAGGAAAAGAGTCGCATGGGCATTTCATATACATTTTAGTAAGTATGTTTGATTGTTTGAAATGCAAAATTGCCTTACTTGTAAGTGAGAACGTGACACGTGATGAATTATGCTAAATGCAAAGATGTGAATTACATGTTATGGTATTGATGTGTTCCATGAATTGAGTGAACCATCGATGATGGTTACCTCATTGAGTTCGCAAAACTCAATCAAAATTTGCAAATATTTTTCAGGCTTAAAAAAGTACCTATTAGGCAAACAGGAGTATGCCTACTATAGGCAATCGAGAGATAGAGGTCGGGATCAGTTCACACCTGCATATGTATTTCTTTGTTTTACATCAAAATGTGTATTCACAAATGCTGTACAATGTGTTTGTAAATGATTTTGAAATGTAATAACATTATGACTTTAAGTATTTGTATTTGAAATGGGCCCAAGTGGCTATTGAATTGCTGATAAATTGAATAATAATTGTAACACTACGATTGAAAGTGTTTTTAAATAAAATGGGTTCCATTTGCTTATTGATTTTCTGACATATGCATCAGTGTTTTAAAATTTTTTGACCGATTGACTATTTTAGCATGCCACCCTTGCGGGATACATACTCAGATATCACTTAGGATCGTGTCTTACAAGAGTGGGGTGCTACATTAAACTTGTAACAAGGTTGTTTCTTGGCATATTAAAAGACCAATATAATGGGATGGTCAACCAATGTTCCCCTAAGGCACACATTGGTCAACCAATATGCCCTAGTGGTCAATCAATTTCTTAACGACGACTGAATCTATGCATTCATTGTACTACATTAATTGACCAATGCTCTATAACTAGTCATTGTAATGACTAGTTTTTTTTACTCTAACAACTAATAGGGATCAAAACCTTATAAATACATTTTTTATTAATTGTAGCATTAGGAAGTATTTGGGTGTCTTTTATGCACATTTTTAGCGTTTATTAAGCATCTGAGCTTTTATTATCTCATATTTGAGTGAGTGATTATCAAGTGAAAAAGCTAGATATTTTGAGTTGAAAACTTTTGTTCAAGTTTGTATATTTTACTTAGGGGTATCCAAAGTGGCATTGAGGTTCCTCTTCACAGTTAAAGAAGATTGTTAATGGATTCTCTTTACTAAGAAAATATTATACAAAGGTTGTTCTTCACATTAAAAGAAGAGTTATAGTGGAATTTCAAGAAGAGTCTTGGGAGTGGATGTAGGCAAGGTTGTTTTCTAAATTATTATAATTTAATTAATGTTTTTCTTTCCTTACCTTTTGTAAATTATTATTTAAATATGTCATTGAAATTCATTATTTTAGGTCATATTTTCACCTTTTATAAATTGTATTCATTAATATACTAAGTTAGTAATATTTCTTTAAAATTTATCAATGGCATCATATTATATCTATCAGGCTAACATTTTAAACGAAATCCTATAGCAAAGATCATAATGGCATATTCATCAACATCATCATCATCATCATTCAACCAAGAGAGACAAAACATTAGTAAAGTCCCCTTCTTTGATGAGAATGACTATCTCTATTAGAAAACCAGGATGAATTTTTTTTAATAATCAAAATTGGAGATTCATGAAAAATATTTTCAAATGACCTATTTATATGTATACAAATCATAGATAATGAGAAGGTCCTCAAACTAAAGGAAGAATGGAAATCTCAAGATAAGAGATTGATTTCTTTGAATAGTAAAGTCATAAATATCTTATTTTATGCATTAGGAATAAATAAATTTAATAGAATCTCTCTGTCTAAAATAACTTATGAAATTTAGCATGCATTAGACATTACATATGAGGGCATAAATCAAGTTAAGGAGAGTAAAGTGAGCATGATAATCCACAAATATTAATTGTTTCAATAATTTATAATGAAAGCATTTCTAGCATGTACACAAGGTTCCTCAATATTATTAATGCTTTATTAGGTCACCTATGGGGATATGAGAAGCCAAGATAACGACTATATAAGAAGCCAAGGATACCATTAGAGAAGCTCATTAAATCTCTTCTCACATATTAAATAAGACATTAAGAGAAACAAAAAGAAATAACACTTAAAAAAGAAAAAAAGACTTGACATTCAAACTCTAAAGGGAGGATACAAGTGAAGAAAAAGAGATATCTACAAGTGGAGGTATGATGTAGACTTCACAAAGAAATTTAAGAAGTTTTTAAAGAAGAATTTTGCTAAAAAAAAAGCTTTAAAGAAGGTAAAAGGTAAAATTGACTCAAAACACAAATCTTTTAATATTATTTCACTTCGATGTAGGAAATACAAGCACGTGAAGTCCTAATTTCCTGTAATAGGAGATAGTTACAAGCATTAAAAAAAGATAAGAAGGAGAAGCATAATGAAAACAAAAACAAAGCACTTAAATCATCAATTTAGTATGACACAAGTGAATTAAAAAAATAAAAAATTGGAAGGAGAGATAGTTTATATATGCTTTACAGTTAAGGAACATGATGTCGTAATATTTAACTCTGATTCGCGTTATAGTGATAGTGATTTACCATATGGTGAACTAGTCAAAATTTTAGAAATCATGAGTAAGAAAAGAAGAAAATTATAGTAAGAAAAGAAGAAAATTTTCCTTTAAACCTAAAGAAATCCAAAAATGTTTTGGTGCATGCATAAATAACAATAAAAAGATGAAAAGTAAATTTTATAACATTAAAGGATCTAAAAATATAATCATCGATGATAATCATATATTAGATGGAAAGTTTGAAAGTGAAACATTAAAAAAGGAGATTAGGTTTTTTATGGAATAATTATCCAACTTTTCTAAAGGAAGTAAAAATTTGAAAGCATGTTAGGAGCTCAAAAGAATTCTAATAATAGGTATGAGATAGAGTATAGTTATATGAGTACATCAAACACCAAGGCTATATTTTCTAAGAGAAACTATATGCATAGTGAGTAGACTTTACCTGAGATAGAAAATGAGTATGATACACTCATATCAAAACAAATATATACGTACAAGATATGCACCATGCACCTCCCTAAAAACAAACCTCATGCTTTCACATACCTAGGTATAGAGTTTGACACTCTCAAGGGGAAGAATAGTTATAACTTTTGTGACAAAATACAAACCTACTCATACCCCCTTTATGCCTTAAGTTTATGTTTGGTTAGACGTCAGGTTTTGAATGGAATGAAATGGTTTATAATAGAATGGAATGTAAATGGATGTAATATTATAAAATTATTTTTTGGGAGTTATGGAAGGTTTAATAATGCAGTATAGTGAAATATTGTTTAGATGAAGGGTTTATAATGTCATACAGTGTAAAGTTATTTATTATTTTACATTCCATCTTAAACCTCTCCAAATCGGAGGTTTTTCATTTTTACTATTTAGGATGGAATGAAATGTAATATGAAACTCTCTTCTTCTATTCCATTCCATTCCGTTATAAACCCTTCTCCCAAATGATGGAATAATATTACATTTCATTCCATTTCATTAATAAACCCCCAACCAAACATAGCCTAAAGAAGCATCCATTAATCCTTCATTTCTAATAGGCATCATATATATAATCATCATAACTTATTTCACTATCTTAGAAGAGCATTTAACACCTTTAATATTCAAAGAGGGATTCCTTGTTATTTATACACGCATAGAAATCCAAGTAGTGTATTCATGCATCATAAGTATGTCATTTTATAGTAAATATGGATATGTTGATAGATTTTGCTTTCTCAAACAAAAATTGACAAGTAAATTCATGAAACTATTTGTTGAGAAAAAAGAAGAAGAAAAATCAAGGACCACCTATGTTCATTTTGTACCTAAAACAAAGTGATGACTTGTTATATAGAAAAGGAATAAAAGGTTCAAATAATTAAGGTACATTTTTTAATTGTATACAAAGTGTTTAATATAAAGATTCTTATTATTTATACATGTTGGTTTTTTTAAGCAACCTCCTTACCTTTAGTAAAGTCTTAAAGATTCTGTTATAAGATGTAGATAAATTAGCCCTTAAAGAATAACCACCAAAACTTTTCAAGAGAGCCAACTGTTGAACTAAGTGATGGAGATGCTTCTAACAAATTATAAATTCAAAAAGAATCATCATTCAAATCATATCGTAGGTAATATTCAAATCAAATATTGCATTTATTTGAAAATTTGAGTCTAACTCCTTTGTGAAGAATGTTTGATTTTCACTATAAATAATGGATTGAACAATTTTTAAAGTATATTGTGGACCTTAATACTAAGGATGTCAATGGCGCAACCCGTCTTTATATATTTTTTTAAAATTAAAAAAAGATGTCATTTTTGACTCTTCAGTCGGGCCATGGGCCAGGTCGGGCTTGTCCGGGCCAAACGGTCAACCCAAGTTGAGCGAGCTGAGCCAAAATTAACATTCCTACTTAGTACCTAGACTTAGAGATTATATACAAAATAGAGATATTAAGTTAAAATTTGTTGATACACTACACCAATTAGGTAATAGTTTAAACAAGGAAATATTTTGCACAATTAGAAGAGAATTAGGTGTTAATGGAAATTTTATATGACAAGGATCCCCTTATGTGTTTAAAAATCATTCTTGATTGGATATATGTTTTAATGAGTTTTAAGGTTATTTTCTAACATTTAGAATGTATTGGATAACCTACATCAGAGCGTGGTCAACTAGTATCCTTAATATTTTGCTTCTTTTGTATCAAGATTGGTTATTAGTATGGCTAACTACACACAAACACTAGTCGAACAATGAAGTCATCCAATCTTCACATTTTAAGGGCTTTTGCTTCATCATTTCTTTTATTTTCCATCTTGTATGTTTATTTCTCCCAAAACCTATACAACTCACTCTTTTGATTAAAATTGACATCTTATTTCATAATAATCTCATTAGATTACATCTAATTAAAAATTTTCATTATTAAATTCAAATTTATGGATCTTCAATAAATTTCATAATTTGGAGTTATCTTTTCAAAATGATTCTCCCACAATCAAATCAAAAGATGAGTCTAGGATTTCATTTCATCTATAATGATAAATCTTTGATTGTCTTCAAATTTGACATTTTGAGCAGTTTGTCATATCTTTTTATTTTTAAAATTATTGTGACCTTCAAAATTATATATTCTTATGAAATTTATAGTTTGATAATGCAATTATGTGTGTTTAATTTCTAATAATTCTAACTTATAATTTTTTAAAAAAAATTGCCCTAGTTGCTTTAATTGAACTTTCAACTTAGGTACAATATCGAAATTGGGGACATTTCAAAATTACATACAATTAGGAATGTTTTATCAAAATTTAATCCTTAAAATCAATTATTTTGACACTTTAAATGCTCATTAACACTCTTTCTTCGACAACTTTATCAATCTTAAATAAATTTATTTGATCTTTTAACTAAGTTATCTTGATACTTGACACTTTATATTTTACATCTTTGGGTAATTGATTTCTCTTTAATGATTCCAAAACTTGAGAGAAAGATTGTTGATATTAGCTTTAAGGTAAGTGATGACATTCAAGGGAGTGATTTTTATATTCCTCATACTTTATAAGTGATTTATTTATTTCTCATGCCTATTGTGATATTTTATAGTTGAGGAAATATATGCAATGTTTAAGTTAATTTATCCACACGTGTGGATATTTGATGTTAAATATCACTTTTGTTCTTTTTTAAAATTTTTTTACTTTTGTTCTTGATATTGAATTTTGTTTTATACATGAATTAAGGGGGAACCAATCATTGTATTGATATAGACAGTTGTTTATGTGCTTAATTTTATTGTTGCTTTTTAATATCACAAATATTTTGTCATCATAAAAAAGGGAGATTATTAAACCAATGGATTTCATAAAACTTAGTTCTTTAAAGCATAGGTCCTTTAAGCAATAATTTCATTGGCACAATAATAATTCTTCTCACTCCCCATGCTCTTTCTTTTCTTTTCTCTTTTCTTGTTTTAATTCAGTTGCCAAAATTAATTTTCAACTTTTTTACTCCTTTGAGAAAATTTGGAGAAAATACAAAATTACAATAATGAAACACTTTAGAAGAAACACATTTACCAATCACTATATACCAATAATAATAGGCATATCTAACACTTTTCTCTAAAATTTGTTAATATAACCCAAGTTTTAAGCTATCAGGTAAATGCAAATCCTTGATGGTTTAAAAGTATTGAAAGTTTTTCAAGAAGAATAGGGTGAAGGCTACCAATGTAGCTATAATCAATCAAGGAAAGACTAAGTCTCAAAAGTGTTTATTCTTAAGAGATTAAATATGGTAAATAATAATCAAAGAAAATATAATGTTTTAATCTAGGTGCCTTGATTATTTTAATGCATCTGATTTAAAACTATGGTGTCAACATGAATATAAAAGCAAGTTCTAGAATTATCTAACTATGCACGATACACATAAATAAATAATAAGAGAGCATAAATTAGTGATATATTTCTCTTAAGCTCAAAAGCTCACAAATAGGTCTCATGTGTGTAAATAATATGTAATTTTTCATTCAAGTTAACTCTTTCAATGACTACTAAAAAATATATGGCTTATATAAGCAAGCCTATTCTAACTTTCATCCTTTTATATATTAATACAATTTAATAATCAATAATAAGCTATAATGTTTTGGACATATTTTAACCACATCAGGGTGTTAGTTAACAAGAATAAATAATAAAGATTATAATACTTAATAAATTTTAAAGAAATTTCTTTGAAATTTCCATTAACCCCTTCCACACTTAAAATTATATATTTTTACCTAATCCACATAATAAAAGCATATAAAAATATAATATGAATGAAAACATAAAGTGGGAAAAGGAATATCTTGGTACTTTCCAAGTTATGTATAGAAGCCTCTTGATTTTTTATTGAGGTTTTAGTAGTTTGAAATCTTACCTTTGAGGTTTGAATAAATCTAGTTAAGAGGTCTTCTAATTGACTTCCTTTCTTAAGGTAGGTGTTGCTGAAATCCTGGTGGAGGGTTGTTCCTTGGTTGCCCTTGATTTCCAAAAAAAAAGGTGATTCCTCCATCCTTGATTTTATGTCTTATTGTAGGGATTATTATGGGGTCTAGTAGGATTCCCTATATAATTGATATGCTCAAGCTTTATCATCACCTGTCGTGCTTGACACTCTTGACATGGATGTCCTAACTTGCATACCTAACACTATATGGGGAATGCTCCTGTAACATCCCGTTACTGTTAGCAAGGGTAAATTGGTAAATTGGGAAAGACTGATAGGTTGCATTGCATCCATTG
>JANIPM010000008.1:42234807-42245682 GCA_027478405.1 Erythroxylum cassinoides | reverse complement strand
ATTCGACTTCCATCTAATTTCCGAATCCTAAGAGGAAAATTCTGAACTTCCCTTCTTCACAAAACTTGTATTCCTTTATCTCTAGATCACAACGAAACCAAAATCATCTCAATCGGGCATCCACAACAAAAGCTATGCCCAAAATACCAAAATTCCTCTTTGCTAGAACAGGGGGCTCGCCGCGACGAAGACACGTTCGCCACGGCGAACGAACTGTGCTCGCCGCGACGAAGGCTTCGCTTGCTGCGGCGAACGAGCCGTGCTGGCCGCGACGTGCACGCAAGCGTGCGCTGCGGCGAATGCCACTACCTCGCGCGTCGCGGCGTGCTCTTCTACTCACGTCTCGACGTCTTTCTCTGGCACGTCGTATTTTTCAGCATTTTCCGACTTAAATCCTTCCCATTTGCAAAAACAACACATCTAAACCTTAGATCAAGTCCTCTACTACACTTCTAACTAATTCTAACCTTCCAATCGGTCATAAACTCAACAACCCAATGATTTGTAAACCATTTTTTCGCAAACCCTAAATCTTCGATTCTAACATATTCAACCCATCTTAGGGTTTAATCTAGTTGCAACACAAAGGAATGAACTCAACTTACCCAGAAATCACTTCAAATCGATCGGAAACCTCAAAGATCGAAAAACCTATTCTCTTCTTCTTCTTCTTCTCCTACGGACACTCTCCTCTCTTTCTCTTCTCTTTTCGTTTCTTTTCTTATTTCTTTCTAATTCTTTCTTTCCTTAAGCCTAAAGGGAACCACAAGGACTAAAATGCCCTCCTAGTTAAGCCTTAACCTATCCCAACTTAAGTAAACTTCCCAAAACGCCCTCAAACATTTTACCCTATAATTCCTTATTTAAACCACATTTAATCTCAATTATCCATTACTATGCCCAATTTAACCCAAACTAAACCTTAAACACATAATTAACGCAATCATGCTTAATAACATCAATAAGAAAAAATTTTGGGGTCCAACAAAAGCAGTCCGCCAAACAAGTGTCGTTGAAAGAAAAGGAGAGACACTTTATTCTAAAAAATCCAAACAATTCAGAAAGTCACCAAGACTATTGACCTTACATCAAAAAGAGCAGAAGAGAGGAAAAGGTTCGTCTCCTGCTGAAGACTTTGAAAAGTCTGACAAAGCATCACAGGCTACAAGATCTTTAGTCTCAATTTTGCAAGAACAACCAGCAAAATTGACTAAGGAAATAGAAATTAAGAGAAAGTTGGTGTTTGAGAAGAAGAAACCCCAACAACAACCCTCTTTTATACTGGTAGAAGAAAGTAAGAACCTGAAGACTAGTCATAGAAAAAACCCTTCACCTAATGTTTAATAGAAGAAAAAGCAAGTTGAACACAGACCAATATAGTATAATCCTTCTGAACCTATTCGATAACAAGATTTGAAAGTGAAGGTGATTAAAGAAGTGATGCCTATGAGAAGCAGAGGCTCAATTATTATATGAGAACCTGTGAGAAGGTTGGTCAAAGTACAGGTTGAACCAATACTGATCAATAATCGATCTCTACATCTTTTAAATCATGGTGAAAGAAGACTATATGGTATTCTGAAAGATGAAAAGTCAATGCCATATCCCATGAAGATGTTTAAAGAGCGTTATACAATTTATCCAGTTACAAATAGAACATTGATCAAGATTGTACTAGACATCCAACCAAGAGCTTCACACATTGTCTGCAATGTATATAAAGGGAAACAGAAGATGTACCCTGAATCCAATACAGGTGATCTTACAGAAGAGCAGATTCAGTCAGAAATAAGAAACATAGACGAGGCATGTAATACAGCTCAATCTAGAGGAATCAATGTTTTTCATCATATTTCAAAAGCATCAAGAAGTCATTGTGGACGGTTCTCCACAGATGCAACCTTTCAGGTAGTTGGAGGAGTGACAAAAGGACAATTCAGAACGATCATTGTTGAAGGTATTAGTTTCAACTTAGAGACCTTTATGCATCACATCATGCACTTTAGACCTTTGAATTTCATATATTCAATCAAAGATGTCCTACACCTTCTTGGAACACCTATTCCAAAGTTACCTAGACCTGATGACCTAGATCTCCCTTAAGGAAATCTATCTTTCACCCCTCCTGAAATTAAAATCATTGAGTTAGATGTTTTACCATCAGAAACACCAGTTACTATAAACTTCTCTCCAACAAGAACATCTTAACAAGTTTCTACCTTTTTTCTGGAGGAAGTTAGTCACACATAGCAGTGGAGTCTAGAAGCCTTATTTAAGGAGATTGAAGCAATTCATACTAAGGTGGATGATCTGAGTGACTCAGTTGGTGATCTATATGAGGAAGTTGCGTACCTACGAGTTTCTATAGAAAAAGACCTCAAGTTGATCAGAACTGTCATACAATGAATGTTCTCGGAAATCATGAAGCATCTACGTTAAAGCTTTTTGATTAATAACAAATAGGGGGAGAAAAGGAAAAGAGCATAAGCAGAAGGAAGATAACAAATAGGGGAGATCAGTAAGATGAAAAGAAGATAGTATTAAAAGTTTATTTTGTTTTCATATGTGTATTTTGTATATGCATGTGTATATCTTTTATTGTCTTTTTATTCCTTATATGAATAATATTCATTAATTCATTCTATCTTTCTACAAATTATGATTATTTGTTATAATCAAAAAGGGGGAGATAGTTAAGTCACATGACTTCACTTTTAATAATTTGTTGATAACTAAATAATAATAATGTTTGAAATAAATGAACTGTTCTGACGAGTGTGTTAAGTGTGTAGTGTTATCACTAAGAAGAAGTTCGATGACTAAAAAGAAGTTCGATCACTAAGAAGAAGTTCGATCACTAAGAATAAGGTCACTAAGAAGAAGTTCACTAAAAAGAAGTTCGATGACTAAGAAGAAGTTTGATGGCTAAGAAGAAGTTCACTAAGAAGAAGTTCGATGACTAAGAAGAAGTTCACTAAGAAGAAGTTCGATGAATAAGAAGAAGTTCGATGAATAAGAAAAAGTTCATTAAGAAGAAGTTCACTAAGAAGAAGCATTTTGAGTTAGTTACAGAACTCAACTGAATAATAGTTTCTACAAGAAGCAAGAAATAAGAAACAAGAAGCAAGAAGCAATTATCAAGATTCAAGGAGCAGTTAGAGACTTAGACTATAAATATTAGTCGTAGTCGAAGACTGAACAATCTTACAATCTTTGAGCTTACAAGTGATTACTTACAAAATTCTGTATACAAAGTGCGATAAGAGGTAACATTACTATAAAAAAAGCTCACATTATCTTTCTAGTGAGAGAAAGAAAAGACTGAAAGCCTGGAGAGGCTAAATTAGTTGAAAGAATACTCAGTGTAAGAGACCTGAAGAGGCCCTGGAAGGGAGGAAAGAATACTTGTAATTTTGACAAAGTATAGTGAAAACTCAGAAGGATTCTAAGGACTGGTCGTAGCCTAAGGTTTGGGGTGAACCAGTATAAAAATCGCATAATCTATCTTCTAACTCTTTACTCTTAAATACTCTTATTCTTATACAAATTATTTGCGATTTACCTTAGTAACTATTTGGTATTCCGTTAATGCTTGAAAAAGTTTTGTTTTCAAGTGATTATCAAAATTTTTGTGTATTCACAAAAAGATTACACAATTCAACCCCCTTCTTGTGTACTTTACTAGTTCATTATTAACATGTGATTTACTTCAGATTACTCTATCTGGTATTATTAATCCTAGTCAAGGTTTTTTTAATCTAGGTAGAAGTATGGGTCTAACATAATGCTTGCTCAGGAATTGTTTAAAGACCACAACCATAAAGAACATGTTAGAAGTTGTGCTCTCAAAATTGACTTCACTAAAGGATATGATACTATGGAATGTGGTTTCAGCATCAATTCTCTCCTTGCTTTTGTATACTACCAAGTTCATTAGCAAGATTCATACTTTCATATCAACAGTATCTTTCTTTGTTTTAATGAATATGGAACCTACTCAACTATACCTGGCAGCTAGAGGAATAAGGCATAGAGATCCATTATCTCTATATCTTTTCACTGTTGCTATAGAAGTTCTTCAAATAATAACACAGATGTGTATTAATGAAAGCACATATTTCAGATATCTTTATCATTGTAAAGAACTCAATATCATTCAACTTTCTTTTACTGATGATCTACTCATGTTATGTGATAATGATAATTTTTTTAATTAAGATAATCTTATCTTCATTACAGAGATTTTAAGAAGTATCTAGGCTGAAATTTAATCCTAAAAAAGTTCTGCCTATTTGTTTAAGTTAAGCGCTAAAGACTCCTCAAAGGTGATCGCTGATGCTGGGCTTTCGATTCATCAATTACTTTTTACTTGGGAGTTCCTATCTGCACAAGGAAGCTTAAGGAAATTGAACGTAGACCACTCATTAATAAAGTTTAGAAAATAATATCTAGTTTGAGTAACAGGTTTTTATCTTATAGAGATAGGCCACTGCTTTCCATTTAAATTTTCAATAACCTACACACCTATTAGTTGTCACTCTTAGCTATTCCTAAAAGATTTCTGAAGAAGATTGACATAAGTATAAGAGACTTCATGTGGCATAGATAGAATCCAACTAGTAAAAAGGCTTCCAAAGTCAAATAGGGTGTCATTTGTCTTTCTAAAGAAAATGGTGGATTGGGTATCAATTCTGCTAGTAGAATGAACAAATTATTGTTAGCTAAAAGACTATAAAGAATATGTTATGAAAATGAGTGCCTTTAGGTGAAATGGCTGCACATGTTTCATGTCAAAAAAAGAAGCATTTGGCATATTTCTTATAAGAGTACTCAATCCTACACTTTTCAAAAAAAAATTATGTACCGAATTAGTTATGCATCCTCATGTCAAGCATTACATTAAAGATGGGAACAGTACTTAATTCTAGTTTGACAATTACCATTCACTTAGGCCTTTATGCTACACTCAATACTTTACTACTCTTAAAGGCCTAATCCTTGAAAATTCCAAGATGCATAAACTTATTCAAGATGAAAAGTGGTATTTGCCATTTCACATAGATAGGGAATCAGTCCAATTGTAGATTGCATGCTAGATTATTTACCAAATTAGATGCTAAAGGATGAAGTTAGATGGGAGTTACATAGATCACACAAGTTTATGCTCTTTCATGTAAGCAGATACTATTTGGTCCACTTACATGCCCTTTATGTACCAGGTTTCCTCTTCATAAACTGATATAGTGTTTAGAAATAGTCCAGGTTCATTCATTCATTCTTTGGTTAGCTGTTATATAAAATTTAGGAACAAAGGATAGTATAAAATTAAAAATCCATAATAAGACATGCCCTTTATGTACCAGTAAGGATGAAAAAATCAATCACATCTTCTTTAAGTGTTGTTATACAAGTCAAATGTGGAGAAAATTTCTAAGCTTATTTAATTTGTAAGAAATGATCCTCATTTGTATGGAATGTCTATCATGGATAATGGATCTGAAATGGAAAATTAAGGAAGATTGCAAGGTTTTTAAAGTTGGTTTTGTTATGCTTAATGCCTTTTATATGGAGGATGAGGAACACTAAGGTAAATTCCAACAGTACAACAAATCCACCTAAATGGAGTTTTATCTAAAGTGTAGAATGAAGATTTTGACAGCTACTCATCTACAACTCATCTCTACTTGATTCTTGGTATTAATCAAATTATAGATAGTGTATGAAAGGAGTTATATGAATATATAGTTTATTGTTATGTTTAAACTCCAACTGTTAGAGATGAATTTCATTTCTCATTGTAATTTCCACCTTTTGAATGAATATATTACTTACTTTCCAAAAAACACTCATCCTAGTCTGACCATATAATTTTCATCCCCTACATTCTCCATCACCATTCCATACAATCCTCTACTATATTGCCTCCTTATCTTTTGTCAAACTTCTTGAAAAATGTAAGTTGGACATTTGATTTCTGTGTATACACATATACAATGCTCTCAGTATGTCTCTTCATGATCATTATCTTTATAGTTTCTAACATACTAATCATTGGTTTGTCTCTTGCTAATAAGATCCATTCGTTGAAAGTCATACTCAGATAATTATAACAAATTGGAAATTTTGACTTGAATTATTTGTTTAACCTAGCCTAATAATTTGAATTAAATTATTGTTATGACCTAAACTAAGAATGTTGTGGATATTCAAGTAATGTAAAAATACACGCATAATTGATTTTTTTTCTAATTTCTTCAGTTGCTTAATAAAATATTCAATATATGTAGACTATGAATATGCCCATAATTACATCCTTTACCAATCCAATGTCCATACCAATTGTTATAAATATGTTTGGCACATATTCTATGACATACATTTGGTAGTATGCTCAATAACTCTTATTAATCCCTAGATGCATAAGTTAATAAACAAAAGTCAAATAATATAAGGCAATAATATATTATATAACAAATAAACAAAAGTTTACATATCCTCTAGCCCCATGTTCAACTCCAAATTAGTTAATAAAAGTGACGTGAACTAACTCTATGAATCAGTATTTTATACTACCATAACTTCCCATACTATAAGATACATGCCTCTATTTCCATCCCTTCTAAACTACACTGATTAGTTGCCCTTGGAATTTAGTCTTCAAGAAATGACTATCCATCCTAAGTATGGACCTCAGGTATCCTCAT
This sequence comes from Erythroxylum cassinoides, assembly GCA_027478405.1. Lineage (NCBI taxonomy): Eukaryota > Viridiplantae > Streptophyta > Magnoliopsida > Malpighiales > Erythroxylaceae > Erythroxylum > Erythroxylum cassinoides. The sequence continues at coordinate 42,238,978 of JANIPM010000008.1, read as the reverse complement.
CATGCTTTCATAGTTACAAAAAAAAAATATAACCTCTTAAATTTTAATAACAAAGTTTCTTGATTCTTTAATAATTATAGTTTCACTACTAAACATTGTTAAGTTTCAACTTATGGATAAAAACTTGAAGCTCTAAATATTCACAGGTATATCCTAATAATTTCTCTTTCCTTCACTTTATCTTCATAGCCCTACATATGGTTGAATTCACAATTATATTCTTTTCCTTACATTCTTCATCTTGATTTTGAAATATTATCCTTACTATTACATGTTATATACAATTTCCACTTGCATCCTTCAATGTCTCTTACTCTAATGCACTTAGACACCTTTTCCTAATGAACATTAATCCCTATTTCTATTGGATAATTTCAACTTCATCTTTAAACTCTTTTACATCATCAAATTCTATACCCAATGTCCATTATGATGTACCACTGTCTATTACATGTTTAATACTTGTATTAGGTATTTTAGTTGCCTCCCCAAGTTCCTCTTTACTATGGTACTTATCATTTACCAAAGAAGCCTCCATAGCCACTAAAGTCAATCTCCATTGGTTAGTAGCCATATGGAATTGATACATGAAACGTATCATGTCCTCTTTTAGTTTCATTATCATCTTCAACTTTATCATACATAGTGTTTCCATCGGGGCCTATATCCCTATGATTTTTAGTACTACTCTCTTTTTCAATAGTACATACACTAACTTCATCATGCACAACATCCCCATTTTCAAAAGATCAATTAACCTAATTGAACTTTTATTAAATTTAATAATTCTTAAAGACTTATTGAATCTAAAATCTAGAACTCTAAACTAACCCTTATACACCTATTGGTATCCAAGTTCCATTCCTATCTTATTAATTTGTTTATAATTGACAAACTTAAGGTCAAATTTTATCAATATAACTTAATGACCCACTTTCATTACTTAACTCAAGATCTTGCTTAAAGTTTCACTATAACATAACTTCAACCTTTCATATTGTGTCATTTTAAACACGAAAATGGTAAGTAAATAAGAATATACAAATTTAGGAACATATACATATATAGAAATAAATGTGACTATAAGTAATTGAGTGAAACATATGTAAATTTAGTGTCAATTTTAAGAATTTAGTAAAGAAGATGAGTAGAATTTACACATAAGATATAGTTTAGTGGCTACAATTTCTGGAAAATATAAACATTTAAAACATATTTTATCAAAAAATTTAGTTTTATGAACTTAAATCATTGACAAAGAAAAAGGTCTACGTTTTTACAATTCTGTATATTTCCTTGAGACTCTTCCCAATGCCCAAAGCTCCCATAAGAACAATTTTAAAATTTCGATTTATAATAACCTAATTTATCTAATAAAGAATGTTAAGGACACCTTCTAATTGTTGATGATAAATCATACATTTTGATATAACTTAATTTATTTATTTACCATAATAAGATGAGTTCTTTTCAAATGAAAAAGGCAATAAAATAATGAATTTCTTCCTTTTTTATTACAAATGAAATGAAAATTAAAATTTACTTAGAAGAATCATTAAACATAACAGGCCTCCTAGCTAGATATATATAATACTTTTAATTGTGTGTGTGTGCAAGGATAGTAAATTGAATAAAAAGTGTCATTGTGATATGATGTTTATAAAAAAAATGAAGGGATGAATATTTTCACCATCATAACTTTGAGTTAATTCTCTTGCTTTTGTTATGCCAAGTTAAGTATAAAGAGACAAAAAAATTAAGACGAACAAAAACACAAAATTTGAAATTGTAAAAGTTATATTTGTTACTTAGAACCTTATAAGCTTGAAAAGAGAGAAAGATAGAATTTTCCAAAGACCAATACAACATCCATCACTCTAATAAATCCATAAAATGTAATAATATATCTAACTCATTTTGTTGATGATTGTAAAGCCTCCACTTATTGGAATAATATATTCAATTCATTTTTCACTAAACTTTAATCGAACAAATATGAAGCCTAATACTTCTACAAGTCAATAACATTAAAGAATTTATTAATTGAGGCCTTTATTTTGACTCAAAGTATAATACTTCTCAATTTGTTAAAAGCTTAACATGGAATAACCTATTTATAATAAGAAGGTTCAATTTGCAAGTGGATCTAACTACTTTGACTTCTTAAATTAACAGATTTGACTTATAATTTGCAAGTGTATAAGCAAGCTTTAGTTTCAACTAATCCTATTGCGTGTTTAATGTTATAAGAATATGATTACAGAGAGAACATTCAAAAGGAAGAATTTGCAAATGATTACTAAGACAATGATAAATTATGAATTAAGTCTAAGGTCATTTTATGTCAGATACACTTTCAACTATACAGGTTTTCAATTTAAACTACCAACAAAATTGAAGAGTGTGTGTAGATGTGGTTAGGTTGTCGAAGCCTCCCAAAATAATTTTGATTTTCCAAACTTCTTATACTAGTCATGGAACTAGGTCAAATCCTTAGAGCACTAAACACTAGTTTCTTAATTTCAAGTGATAAAATTAAAAAGGAGGCTTTGTTTAAGTAACTAATTAACTAAAATTAATAAGAAATCAACTGAATACAAAAATGAGTAAGTTGAGATTACCAAACTCCAATTCAAGGGAAAGATCTCATTTAATTATAACATTGATCATTGGTTTAAAGAGAATATTTTCACAATTCAAGCAATTAGTTTGAAACATATCAAGATAGTTGTAATAAGTCTCAGATTTTCCTAAATTAATTGGTTCAAACCTAGCATCCAAACCAAAATTTATCATCTATTTACTGGGTGTGATAGTATTCCATATAAAATAAGTGATAGCAATAAGCTTAGTGAAAAAGACTGACCTTAAATTGAATAATTGAAATTGTTGTAATTATTCAACTGAGTTTTCTTGTTTATCATAAGTTAAATATAGAAATTCATAAATAATTTATTTGCTACTTGTACCAGTCCTTCATGAAAATTACGGATCATTGAATTCCTAGATAGTGATATAATAATCAATATTCAATTAAATTGTTAGAGTAATCAAAAATTAATCATTTATGAAATATTAAAACTCAAAATAAGAAATACTTGAATTAAAAAGTGAATAAATGTTTGGAACACAAAACCTCACAAGGTTATAACTAGAATATCGAATCTCCTTGAATCAGATCGATTGAGTTTAGCCATGCATGATTTTTTCTCTAATAACAAAAATATAAGAAAAACAAAGAATTGAGGAAATTGTAAGAGAGATAACTTTTTTCTATTGTGAGTAACATCCCTTTTATAGGGGTTTTCTGATCTAATCCTATTTTAATTCTAAGTTGTAACGATGTCTATCTAAAAAAAATTCAAATACCTACATGGTAGGGATAGAAGGAAGTCCTAATTAAACTATAACTCATCAACTGATCAGCCTTATCCATTCAGTAATCTCTTCACTTCATCCAAAATTTGTAATTGTCATCGGTAAGGTTCCAATTTGATGCAATCTCTACTTTTCATCTCCTAAAACAAAACAAACATTAATTTTAATATTTAAACACCAAAATTAATTTAAAACAAAGGAGATAATATTAAATAATTGTTGGATCAAGTAAAAAGACCATACAATAACGTGAAGGATAACCGAAAATATTCAGAATGTACGAAAATACCTTTATGTCGTGGATTGGTTGTTTCTTTTCAGATTCCAAGACACTATAACACGCGAATGCCCTCTACTGGTATCCACACAAGTATGCACGATCTAGACTGCGGCTATAGTGTGCTAGCACGTCCTGAAACTCTTTCCGAACGCAGTCCTGAAACTCTTTCCGAACGTCGCATGATTTTCCTCTCGGATGATGGCTAGTGTCATCCCTCTAATGAGACCTAAGCTTCTCTATTTAAAAAGAAAACCTAATCCCATTGAAACCCAAATAAGTTTCGGCCCATTATATCTCATATAATAAAAGCTCGAAAACTTAATTCAATCTAGCCCAATAAATATATCCACATATATTTATTCAATGCCTGATAGATTAGGCCCAAGAGAATAAGCCCAGATCACATCACTCCTTGTGTGTGACCCTGTAGGCTCAGTTGATGTTGGCAATGGGCTTGATCACACTTCTAGGCCCATAAGTCATAAGTGGCCTCTAGCAAGACATTATGACTAC
>JANIPM010000008.1:42181442-42195518 GCA_027478405.1 Erythroxylum cassinoides | reverse complement strand
TACGTGATTTAGACATAAAATGAGAATAAAAACTAAGTGTAAAAGTATAAAAAGATAAGAAAATATGAGTGCATCAGTAGACACGACATGGGGAACCCAACATTTGTAGCACATCAAGGGGTAATCAAGCAGAATCGTCTGTCAACTTAAATGAGTATGAAGAGGGGATTGGATTTAGAACAAATTATATGGATGGAATTGCAAATCCGTACATGCAAATGGTTTATGATGGGGCCAGTTATACCTTTGAGGGAAATAGAGAAAATCTTGAAGAAGAACCTAACCCACAAGCAAAACAGTTTTTTTGATTTACTACAATCAATTGACCGAGAATTGTTGTCAAATTGTGAGACAATGACCCAATTGTATTTAATTGCTCGAATATTGAACATAAATTCTGAAGGGCATATTTCAGATCATAGAAGCGGATGTTTTATTTCTCGCTAACTACAAGACTTTAAAGACTTTATGCTTCTGATATTACTGCATCTCACATAAGATAACATGCTGAATACGAACAGGAAGAAGGAGTAATGAGTCATCCATCAGATGCACTGGCATGGAAACAGTTCAATGGCACCCATCTTGAGTTTGCAGTTGAATGTCGAAATGTTAGGTTGGGATTGTCGATGAATGGATTCCAATCTTTTGGTCAATCCAGGTAGCAATATTCATCATGGCAAATTGTAATGACTCCTTATAATTTGCCTCCTTGGATGTGTATGAAAAAGGCATATATGTTCTTGACAGTGATTGTGTCAGAGCCTACAAATCCAAAGCATAAAATTGATGTTTTCTGACAACCATTGATATCTGAATTGCAACATCTTTGGGAATATGGTGTTCAAACATATGATCTCTCTCTAAAATAGAATTTTGTGTTGAGAGCGGCTTTGATGTGGACCATTAGTGATTTTTTGGCATTTGCCATGTTATCGTAATAGAGCACAGTTGGAAAATTCGTTTGTTGATTCTGATGCATTTTATCTTCAAAACGGGACAAAATATGTTGATTTGAGAATCACAGGAAATTTCTTCCTCTATATCATCTATTTAGACGTAATAAACATAAGTTCATTAAGAATAGGATGGTAACACCTCCTCCTCCTCTCAAAGTTGGTGAAGAGATTTTGTAAGAGATTGAGGAATTAGGCTTGCTGAAAGTAACAGAATTTGAAGTCGATGAAGTAAATACAAGCGTTAGTCAAAACTTTGATTGGAGAAAACGAAGCGTCTTTTGGGATTTGCTATATTGGAAAATTAATTTGATATGTTATAATCTATATGTGATGCATATTGAGAAAAACATTTTTGACAACTTGTTCAATACCATTATGAACATTGAAGGGAGGACAAATGACAACGCAACATCACGAGCTGATTTGCAACTTTTTTGTAGAGTGAATGAGTTACATAAAGATCTTCACATCGGTAAATATCTGAAAGCATGCTACACTTTGGACAAAAAACAAAAGGAGCTTTTGTGTGAATGGTTGAAAAGTCTAAAGTTTCCTAATGGTTTTGTTTCAAACTTGGCTAGGTGTGTGGATCTAAGAAAGTACAAATTATTTGGGATGAAAAGTCATAATTGTCATGTGTTTATGCAAAGGCTAATTCCAATTGTATTTCGAGAGTTATTACCGAATAAGGTTTAGGAAGTAATAACAGAATTAAGTATATTTTTCAAAAGTTTAACATCATCTGAATTCAAGTTGGCTGAAATGGAAAAACTAGAAAAGGAAATTCTAGTAATTTTGTGCAAGTTAGAAGGGATTTTTCCTCCAAGCTTCTTTGACTATATGGAGCATCTACCTGTGCATTTAGTACACGAGGCAAAACTAGTCGGTCCAGTTCAATATCGATGGATGTATCCATTTGAGAGGTAACTTGACAAAAATTATTACAATAACCATATTTACATGCTTTAACTACAAAATTGTAATAACCATTTTCTCTAATATAGGTATTTACATCACTTGAAAAAAATGTACACAACAAGGCCAAAGTTGAAGGTTTCATATGTAATGCTTATTTAGTGGAGGAAGCTAGTACATTTTGGGGACATTATTTTAAGTCGCATGTTCACATGAGAGAAAGAAAAGTTCCTTGTAATGATGATGGGGGAGGAACGAGTGGCGCTGATGGTAATTTGTCCATTTTCACATATCTTGAACGAACGTATGGACGTGCAATAAAAAGAATGTTAACAGAGGAAGAAATTGAGGCTGCACATGGTTACATTTTATTGAGCTGCCGAGAGGTTCTTCCTTTCGTTCAGTAAGTTGAACGTGACTATTTCTTCATTTAAAATTTTGTGTTGTTCATTATTGAAAAACATCATAATGTATTTAAATTATACGAGGCATTGTTACGCGAGATAAAGTCAGGCATCACATAGGATGATATAAATAAAGAAGTTGGAAAACACTTTCCTTGATGTTTTGGGAGATATGTAAGTTTTCACTTACAAATATTCTTATAGTTTAAAACCATTTTTAAGTGTTCTCATGACATTATACTCTTTGATATGATAATTTCTTTTATGTAGGCCTTAGAAAATCCAATAGAGAACAAGTCCATTTGTGATCTTGCAAAGGGACCTCTACGAACTGTTAAATCATATCTGATGTATTTCGTGAATGGATACAATTATCATACAGAATATCATGGATATAGCATGACAATAATAAACAATGGAGTTTCGATACCGAGAGAATTGATGAATTACTATGGTAAAATTATTGAAATATTTGAAGTTGAGTACCCTACTTTGCCAATTAAGTGATGTGTGATATTTAAATGTGATTAGTATGACCCGACTCCAAACATTGGAACAAAAGTGCATAGCCGATACATTCTAGTTGAAATCAACTATCGAAGAAGATTGAGACAATTTGAACCTTTCGTGTTAGCAATTCAACCAACATAGGTGTGTCATGTCCCCTTTCCAAGCTTACGATGAGATAAGACAAATTGGTTGGCGGTATGCAAAGTTAAAACTAGAGATGTTTTTGAAACATATAGAAAAGGAGAGCAGAGAATTTGAAGTGAAGCATTTCAGGAAGATGTCACTTTTATAAATGCATATGTCATATATGACGATAATGAACGTTTGAATGATCCATCTAACGAATATGTCAAAATTTCATCTGGAGAGGATGATGAGGGTCAGAGATCTGAAGAGAAGCCGGAGTTTGATTCTTATTCTTCCAACGAAGAAGATGATTGTAATTTACAATTAAGTTATGATAATGATTAATTTATGTTTGTAATTGAATATTGTAATCAACAAATACATTATTTACATTTCAGTATATCATGTAAAGTATTTCATTCAAAATCTTATTCAAGGAATGCCAACATGACATCTGGTTTCGGACAGTAGTAATTCCTTCTGTTGGGAGGAATGTGACAAAATTGTCTCAACCCAAGGAATAAACACTGTAGGAAATATGACTAGTTCATACAATAAGGATCGTTTGCCTTCCATGACCAATCTTCTACTTCAAGGTGTTTAGTATAATCTAGACAACGTCTCTTTCCTTATTATGTACATCTCATTTCATTTGATGAAGTTATTATACATATTCGTATTCGAACATTTCTCAAAGATGACATGTATGCCGATAGAGGTGAAAGCGATGTCACAACGGCCTATAAGGATTAGGGAGATCGGTTCTTATGGATAATTCGTCAATTCCACAAACTTCGTCTAGATATTCAAGTATGCATTAATATCCAGTTTTGGTTTGTTTAACGATTTTCTAATATGACATTATGAAAGTTCTATACTAAGTGTGTTTTAGGTAAATCTGTTCCCGCTAGCAGTTTATCTGGAGAGTTAGTCTTCCATACTAAGAGTGGCGACTCATTCACTATTTCCTCTACAAGTATAGCTATAGTAGAAATGCTATTGCAAGAAGGTGTTCAAAAACCTACAACTGGTGGAAGAAGTATCACTATTTCAATTGGTGCATTTGAACATGCCAGGACCCTTCTTAGGAATCCAAACATCGGGGACTCATTTACCTTTACTGACTCCCATGTCATATGAAATCAAACAAAATAATTATATCATTGTGATTTATCGATGCAATACATTAGACTAAGCTTTAAAGTTGATTTATGGTTATATCTATAAGAATTTGTTAAACAAGTTCCTTACTATTTAGACATCAACCTGCATCCTATTGAATGTGGGATGTTATTGTTCTTGCTCAACGACTTTAACAATTGTTAACCTTCATTTTTGTTGTTTGTACTTGAATATGATATGCAACAAAGTGCCCTATTTCCTTTTCCATATATTGTGTAAAATATTTAATTCAAATTATTATATTTGTAGAAAATTTGATAAACAATGAATTTCAAGTAAAAATATGGGACGAAAGAGATAACGTGAGGTACAGCAGCCCAGCCCCTACAGTTGCAGTTGAGGCTTCACCTATTGCTCCTCATACTACACCATCCCCATCCCCAACTCATATATCATCCAATACCACTTTATCGGATGAAGAAGATGTGTGCCAACTTGGAGCTAAGGAACCTGATGGAAGAAAGTACATAAAAATTGTCAATCAGTTGTAAGTGAAATCACATAAAAAACGTTTATAATTAAGTTATAAGTTTATCAGTTGTTTCATTGTATAAAATTACTTATTATATTAGGTTGGTTCCATCTGAACTGTATTACAGAAATATGACTTCTACATTTAAAGAAAGGATTGATCCTGAGGGTTATGTGTGGAAGAATATCTCTGAGGCCACAAAGAGATTTTACTTTCAGGAGTTTGAGGTACAATAAAGATTTATTTTCTTTTTATATTGATTTATATACACTAATTAGATAGATATTATTACATTAGATATAGTAGTTTAATTTTTTTCCACTTCAGAAAGAATTTTTCTGGGATTCTAGTTTCGACACCATCATACATAAAGTATGGGAGAAGCGAGCTCCTACACATTATCGCAACTTTATTGGTGCGATACACAAGGTTGGTGCACGATCGCGTTATATTTCGAAGGAAATATGGAGTTGTTGGCAGGAGTATTGGGGAGAGAGTCTTCTCGTATATACGGGAGGATCAATAACCTACCACAAGCACCTCCTGTCTATACTCTCCTTAACCATCCTTCATTAACTGTTCAATTATAATTGAGGCCACTCGGAGTTCTATAAAACTGCCTAAATTATAAATGTTTAGTCTTGTTCTGTTCTCGATATTCAAGCCGTCCTTAAACTGTCTACATTTGTCTTCCTTTATTGGGACCAATGCAGTTGCATATCTTATTAGCTCATTGAATTTTATCTCATACTCTACCACTATGAGCCTGCCTTACTTCAAGTCTAAAAATTCTTTCATCTTTCGATCCATATAAATCTTCAGCAAATAGTTCTCTCGAAAGACTCTCAGAAAATCTTCCTAAGTCAAATTACAAGGTCTGGCAGAACTACCTGGAACAGTCTTCCACCACTGGTATGCGAGACCTTGCAGTAGTGAAACCGCATAATCAAATCTTTCATTTGCCTCACAGTCCATCTGGTTGAACACTCTTCCAGCTCTCTCTAACCACCTTTCTACCTCATCTGGGTCTGTACTTCCATAGAAGTCTACAGCCCCCTGCTTTCTCAGTTTATCATATCTTCTTTCTTGCTTTTTCGGAATTCTCAGAGGCGTTTGAGCAAACTCATGTACAGGAGACTCTACATTGGCTCCTACAGACTCTATGTTAGTTGACTCTCTAATATGATCTCCCATGGAAGGTGACCTATAACAAACAAAAGTGTGATCACTTTTTGATTTCTCATTATTTATCATATCTCAACTTATATTTAACCCTACTGATGACAAACCATATTCTGATACCAAAAATGCAACATCTCACAACCATAGTGTATATACCCAAACACCCAAGGGCATTGAAGTATATATCCTATAATAATGGCATGTTAGAGCGAACATAAATCCAACTTGACATCGCATCATCTAACATAATTTAAAAATCATCAAATTAAAACCATTCCTTGCATTCATTGTCAAAAAACTCACACTATATTCATTGAACAAAAGCTTACACTGTATCCATTAACAAATATTACAAAACCTTATATAAGTTCTAGGAAGACTACATAACATAAGCTACAACTCTTCTGATGTCAATTGACAGGCTTCTAAGTCATAACTTAATCCAAAAGGTTCTTTTAGTCTAGTCTAAGGAACTAGGTCTCCTGTCTCGTACCTGAAAAGCCACGTTGCAATTTTTATAAGTTTTGCGAACTCAATGAGTGAACCATCATTAATGATATCACCCAGGTCAATCACATAAGATCATATAATTCACATATAATCATTCAGATCTTGTATAATCCAAATACATACATTACCATGGCAAATCATGATATCATTGTGAATCAGAACATACATACATACATACATATATATATATATCAATACAGATGCTTATAAGACTCCACATTCGTTATGATTGTTGTGACCAAGTGCCTTTCACATACGGATACATTGGGCTCAGTTCAAAACATATATCATGGAGTAAAGATCTACTTGTAGACAGAAATCACAGAGTAAAGCTCTATATGCAGAAAACCAAGCTGAAAGCTCTATAAATGGGCTACTCTGGTCACAACGCCTTTATCTGAGCATGCATTTTATGAAATGCATAAATTACAGAACTTACCATGTATAACAATCACAAATGATGCATAACTAGAATCTCATAATCATCGGACCTAAGTCTGGTATTCAACTTTCGTTGAGAATTCAAATATCATATAGAGTTTCCCAACAATTCATAACACTTCCAATACATACCCAAATATTCAACTCCTTGGACAATTCATGTCTAGAATTCAGAACACAATCAATATATATCAAATTTAATTAGTTATTCTCATTCATATACAAGTAGCATTTCCAATGATATTCACAAGCATCGAACGCCTCGAACAATTATAGTCTGAAATTTAGTACCCATTCATCAATATCAAATTCAATTCAGTAATCAACAAAACAAATCGTGGCGAGACCATCTTAGGTTACTCACAGTATACTCCAATATGCTATTGCTTAGATGGTCTGGCAATATGTAACTGGTGTCCAATGTGCTCCTCTATATCATACAAAACACATTTTCATATATCATCATTTTGCACAAATGTATAAGTATTTCTTTATACACATCAATGTATAAACAATATTCACAATGCATGTTCAATGACAATTTCGGGTATCTTATCAATATTTTGTCACCATATCATTCAGATAGCAAAGCCCTCATTAATATAATTTGTACTTAGGGTTTGGACCATAATAAAACAATGTGAAACTAATTTCATAACCCAATTGATCATTTTAGATTTTTATCTTATGATATGCTTTCGGGTCAACTTTATATAATTATTCTAATAAGGTAAATGACAAAATTAGGCAACTCTTCCTTTTAGAAAGTTGTTCTCCAATGTTTTAAGTTTCTACTGATACTAAGATAATTCAATTTGGTTCATTATTCTATGAGTTATGCTCAAAATACCACAGGCTGTGTACATTTGAAAGTTTGGCTAATGGATGATCATGCATTCAAGTTGTACTCCTCATATCTCTCAATTCCAATATCCAAAAATTACAAAATTTATACCAATTTAAAGCTAAGAGTTGCCTTAGTCTAATTTGGCCTACATTAATATAGTTTATTCAATGCCTACATTGATTTATTATGGTCCGAACCCTAAGCACAAACTATATTAATGAGGGCTTTTCTATTTGAATGATATGGTGACAAAATCTCAATAACATACCCAGAATTGTCATTGAACATGCATTGTGCATATTGCCTATACATTGATGTGCATAAAGAAATACTTATACATTTATGCAAAATTGTGACATATGAAAACATGTTTTGTATGATATAGAGGAGCACATTGGACACTAGTCAGACATTGTCGGACCATCCAGGCAATAACATATTGAAGTGTACTATGAGTAACCTAAGATGGTCTCACATTGATTTGTTTTGTTTATTACTGAATTGAATTTGATATCGATGATTGTGTATTGAATTATGTACTAAATTCTGGACAATAATTGTCTGAGACGTTTGATGCATGTGAATATCATTGAAAGTGCTACTTGTATGTGAATGAAAATGACTAATTGAATTTGATATGTACTGATTGTGTTCTGAATTCCAGACATGAATTGTCTGAGGAGTTTAATATTTGGGTATTATTGGAAATGTTATGAATTGTTGTGAAACTCTGTATGATATTTGAATTCTTAACGAAAGTTGAATGCCGGACTTAGGTCCGATTATTATGAGGTTTTGATAATGCATCATTTATGATTGTTATACATGGTAAGTTCTATAATTTATGCATTTCATAAAATGCATGCTCAAATAAAGGCGTTGTGACTAAAGTAGCCAGTTTGATAGAGTTTTGAGCTCGGTTTTCTGCACGTAGAGTTTTGCTCCATGATTTATATCTGCACGTAGAGCTCTGCTCCATGATATATGTTTCTGACTGAGGCCAATGGGCCAGTATTTGTATCAGCATGTGAAAAGCACTTGGTCACAACAATAATAACGAATGTGGAGTCTCATATGCATCTGTATTGATATATATAAGTTCTGATTCATAATTATATCATGATTTGCCATGGTAATGTGTGTATTTGGATTATACAAGATCTGAATGATTATATGTAAATTATGTGGTCTTTTATGGTTCACCTGAGTGATATCATCAATGATGGTTCACTCATTAAGTTCGCAAAACTCATAAAAATCGCAACATGGATTTTTAAGTACGAGACAGGAGACCTAGTTCCTTAGATTGGATTAAAGGAACCTTTTGGATTAAGTTATTGCTCAAAGGTCTGTCAGTTGACATCAGAAGAGTTGTAACTTATGTTTTATAGTCTTCCTGGAACTTGTATAAGGTTTTGTAAATATTTGTTAATGGATACAGTGTAAGCTTTTGTTCAATAACAGTGTGAGTTTTTTTTGACAATGAATACAAGGAATGGTTTTAATTTGATGACTTTTAAATTATGTTAGATGATGCCATGTTAAGTTGGATTTATGTTCGCTTTAACATGCCATTATCATAAGATATGTACTTGAATATCCTTGGGTGTTTGGGTATATGCTTTATGGTTATGGGATGTTGCATTTTTGGTATCAGAGCATGGTTTGACCTCATTAGGGACAAATATGAGTTGAGATATGATAAATAGTCAGAAATTCAAAAAGTGATCACACTTTTGTTTGTTATAGGTCACCTTCCATAGGAGATCATATTAGAGAGTTAGCTGACATAGAGTCTATAGGAGCTAATGTAGAGTCTCCTGTACCTGAGTTTGCTCAAATGCCTCTGAGATTTTCGGAAAGGCGAGAAGAAGATAGGATAAGCTGAGAAATCAATGGGCATTAGACTTCTACGGAAGTACAAACCCAACTAAGGCAGAAGGGTGGTTAGAGAGAACTGGAAGAGTGTTCGACCAGATGGACTATGAGCCATATGAAAGATTTGATTATGTGGTCTTACTAGTGCAAGGTCCCGCATACCAGTGGTAGAAGACTGTTCTAGACAGTTTTGCTAGATCTTGTAATTTGACTTGGGAAGATTTTTTGAGAGTTTTTCGAGAGAACTATATGCCGAAGATTTATATAGATCGAAAGATGAAAGAATTTTTAGACTTGAAGCAAGGCAAGCTCACAATGGCAGAGTATGAGATAAAATTTAATTAGTTAATGGGATATGCAATTGCATTGGTCCTAACTGAGGAAGACAAATGTAGATGGTTTGGGGACGGTTTGAACATGGAAATCAGAATGAGACTAGTCATTTCTAATTTGGGCAGTTTTATAGAACTCCGAACGGCCTCAATCGGAATTGAACAGTTGTTAAAGGATGGTCAGGAGAGTATAGACAAGAGGTCAGTGGAAAGAGGAAGGATAAACCTCAGGATGAGTTTGGCAAAAGCTTTAAAAAGTACTAGAACAGATCGTCTAGATTCTAATCTAGATTGAGACAGTCTGGTCCCGATTAAGAGGTGGATTTGTTCAGTTTGGGAGAGGTAGAGGATAAATATCCTCCAACCAATCTCAACAACTGCTTGATTGTAAACGCTGTGGTAAGAAATATGGTGGTAAATGTTGGAGGGTAACTAGAGCTTAGAGGTGGATTTGCTCAGTTTGGGAGAGGTAAAGGATAAATATCCTCCAACTAATCTCAACAACTGCCTGATTGTAAACGTTGTGGAAAGAAACATGGTGGTAAATGTTGGAGGGTAACTAGAGCTTCTTTCCATTGTGGCTCGATAGAACATCTGATCAGAGATTGTCCTGAGTTGTTAGGATTACAATCTAGAGCTAGAGGAGGAACAATGATTGAGACAATAGTTTAGCAGAGTAGAGTTGGAAGGTCTGCACAGAGAGGCAGAGGTAGAGGCAGAGTAACCAATCACAATCACAGGATAGGGTTTATGCCATCACCAGACAAGAGGCGCAGAACTCCGCAGATGTGTAACAGGTGTGTTAAATGTTTTTCATTTTGAAGCATATGCATTGGTAGATCTAGGATCTACACATTCATTCATCACACTGCATCTAGCATCTAGATTGCATTGCGAGAGAGAGATACTGAAATGTGGGTTAGAGGTGAGTACCCTAGTGGGTAGCACAACAGTGATCGATGAGGTATGTAAAAGGTGCATAGCTTAGATTGATCAGGCAGAGTTAGAAGCTGACCTGATTGTATTACAGTTAAAGGAAATTGATATAATTCTTGGCATGGATTGACTTACTGCTCATCGGGCTGTGATGAATTGCTATACCAAGGAGGTAGTTCTTGAATCCCCTAATTAGCCGAGAGTGGTGTTTCGAGGAGTTAATCAAGCTGTGCTAGCTCGACTAATTTCATTTATGAGTGTGCTAAAACTGATCCAAGGTGGATGTGAGGCATATTTGGCCCACATAGTTGATACTCAAAACGAACAAACCATTCAGAATATTTCAGTTGTTAGGGATTTCCTGGATGTGTTTCCTATAGAACTACTAGGTTTACCCCCAGAAAGGGAGATTGAGTTCACCATTGACCTTGTTCCAGGTACCACTCCTATATCAATTCCTCCATATAGGATGACACCTGTTGAACTGAAGGAACTGAAAACCTAGTTACAAGAGTTGTTAGATAAGGGTTTCATTAGGCTTAGTGTGTCACCTTGGGGAGCTCCGGTATTGTTTGTAAAGAAGAAGGATGGAATTCTCAGATTGTGTATTAATTATCGGCAATTAAATCGGATAACAGTTAAGAATAAATACCCATTACCGAGGATTGATGATTTGTTTGATCAATTATAGGGAGTTCAGGTGTCACAAAATTAGACTTGAGGTTGAGATATTACCAGTTGAAAATAACTGAGGCTGATGTTCCCAAGAGTGCATTTAAAACAAGGTAAGGGCACTTTAAGTTTTGGAAATGCCGTTTGGATTGACTAATGTCCCAGTAGCTTTTATGGCTTTGATGAATAAGGTCTTTCAACCTTATTTAGATCGCTTTGTAATTGTCTTTATTGATGACGTTTTGGTGTACTCAAAGTGTAGAGAAGATCATATCACACATCTGAGATTGTTTCTCCAGATAATGAGGGAGAAGCAGTTATATGCTAAGTTCAGTAAGTGCGAATTTTGGCTTGATCAAGTAGTATTTTTGAGTGACATCGTGTCTGGACAAGGCGTTCAGGTGGACCCAAAGAAAGTAGAAGCAGTGATGAAGTGGGAGGTTCCAAAGAATGTGTTTGAGATTATGAGTTTCCTTAGATTAGCTCACTATTATAGAAGGTTTGTCGAGGGTTTTCACTACTCTCAGCCCCTTTGACAAAACTTTTAAGAAAGATTGTGCCTTTCAGATGGTATGATGATTGTCAAAGGAGTTTTGAGGAGCTAAAGTATCGGTTAACTTCAACACTGGTGTTAGCTATTCCATCTAGCCCTGGTGGTTATGTTGTGTATAGTGATGCGTCGCACTAAGGTTTAGGATGTGTATTGATACAGCATGGTAAAGTAATAGCATATGCATCAAGACAGTTAAGTTCTCATGAATTTAATTATCCAGTCCATGATTTGGAACTTGTTGCAATAGTGTTTGCCTTAAAAATTTAGAGACAATATCTGTATAGAGAAACTTTTTAGGTGTTCACTGATCATAAGAGTTTGAAGTATTTGTTAAGACAGAAAGAGTTGAATATGAAAAAGAGGAGAAGGATAGAATTATTGAAAGATTATAATTGTACAATTGAGTATCATCCTGACAAAGCTAATGTCGTGGCTGATGTATTAAGTTGGAAGTCTAATAGTAGTATGGCTCAAGTATAGTTATCGAGGTTACCTAGCATAGTTCAGTTGAGAGCACTGAATATTGAATTGAATTTGAGGCAAAATGAAACATTAATAGCTACTTTGAAGTTGAGACCTGTATTGCTTGAAAGAATCAAAGAGGCTTGGATCAAAGATCCAGAATTTGTAAAGTTAATTAAGAAGTTAAAAGTGAATATGAATTCTAAATTTGAAATGAGAGATGATACATTGTGGTTAAAGCAAAGATTATGTGTACCTAATGTTGATAATTTAAGGAAAGAGATTTTGGAGGAACCATATGTAGCAGCTTGTGTTATGCATTCTGGTACCACCAAGATGTATAACACACTGAAACAACATTACTGGTGGCCTAGTATAAAGAAGCAAGTAGCAGAGTTTGTTTCTAAGTATATAACTTGCCAACAAGTTAAGGTTGAGCATCAGGCTCCAGTTGGAAAATTACATTTTTTACCTATTCCGGGGTGGAAATGGGAATGAATCACTATAGATTTCATTATGGGTTTGCCGAGGACTCCGAGACAACATGATGCCATTTGGGTCATTGTTAATAGACTGACCAAGTCGGCTTATTTCTTGCCAGTGAGAGAAAATTGTTCACTAGATCAGTTAGCTCAGCGATATATGAATGAAGTTATGAGGTTACATGGGGTTCCAGTGTCCATTGTGTTGGACTGGGATCTTAAATTTATCTCGAGATTTTGGGGTAGTTTTCATGCAGCTTTAAGTACAAAGCTGAATTTCAGTACGGCATTTCATCCTCAAATAGATGGTCGGAGTGAGAGAACGATCAAAACTGTTGAGAATATGCTCAGATCTTGTGTTCTGGAGTTTCAAGGAGCATGGGACCAATATGTAGCTTTGATTGAATTTACCTATAATAATCAGTATCACAGTAGTATCGATATGGCTCCATATGAGGCTTGTATGGGAGGAAATGTTGTTTGCCTTTATATTGGGATGAAGAGGGTCTAAGGATTATCGAAGGCCAAGAATTGATTCAAGATACTGTTGACCAAGTGGAAATGATCCGTAGTAGAATTAAAATAGCACAAGACAGACAAAAGAGCTACGTAGATAAGCACAAACGAGATATGGAGTATCAGATGGGAGATAAAGTATTACTGAGAGTATCACCTTGATGAAGTGTGCTGAGATTCGGTAAGAAGGGTAAGTTAAGTCCAAGGTATATTGGTCCATATGAGATAATTGAAAGAATTGGACCATTGGTTTATAAGTTAGCCTTACCTTCTGAAATGGCTCAGATACATAATTTCTTTCATGTGAGTATGTTTAGGCGATATCAGTTGGATCTAACTCATGTGATACCGACTCAATAAATTGAAGTCTCTAGTAATCTAAGTTATGCTGAACTAGTGAAAATAATTGGCTATCAGAATAAGTAACTGAGGAACCGAGTGATCCCAATGGTGAAAGTCCTTTGGAAGAATCATCTTAGTGAGGAAGCCATATAGGAAACGGAGGAGCATATGAGGACTCAATACCCCTACCTATTCGACCATTTAAGTAAGAATTTTGAGGACAAAATTTTTGTTAGAAGGGGAGAATTGTAACATCCCTTTACCCATGTTAAGGCTAGAATTGTGATTTATGAGGAAGTACTGAGAAATTAGGAAATGCACATCATGCTTTAGTTAAATATGACATGCACATTTT
>JANIPM010000008.1:42147477-42160857 GCA_027478405.1 Erythroxylum cassinoides | reverse complement strand
TGTAGTCCTTTTCTTTTAAATTTTATAAAGGCATAAACTAAAGAGTATCAGAAACATTGTCATGTTTCCTTAAAAGATGTTTATATCTAAATATAACAATTTTATAAACTCAACATAGTGGAGACTAGACTTATTAAAATGGAATAAATCCTTAATGCATTTCCAGATATTAACAAGGAATTAAAATTCAAAGAAGAGACTCATGAGTGATTCAGAGACCTCTTTGCAAAAGGAGCATAATCTCAAGGCATATGAACCAAACTCTTATCTTCCTAATTGGAATAAAATCCCAAGCTACAGATGGTACATGAACCGTATACTTAGAATAGAAGCAACACTCCCAGCAATCAAAGTAACAGTAGAAATAATCCCATGTTACTAAATGAAGCCAAAATGTAGAGACATCTAATCCTTAGCTAAAATCTATAACACTAAACACCCAAAACCCATCTATCTATCAACAATAGAACACTCAAAACACTAAAAATAAACACCTACCAAGCCCAAGAAAGCAAAAGTACACCCCATTATCACAAATAGAAACCAAAACAAGCTGCAACAACTGTAAATTGAACTTAACCCACTCAACGACTAAGAAAATCCAAGAACATTACTCACTTCTATAACTAGTACATAAAGACTACAACATCAACTATGATAGCATAACTAAAACAACACAACACAATAACAGTAGAAAGCTTAATGGGTATTATAGGAAATGAAGCTTACAGTTAAAACTAAAGAAAAGGCGAGAGATTGGAAGCCCAAATTGAAGAACAAGATATGAAATCCATGAGAAGGTAACAAATAGATTGTAACAAATGAAGGTCGGAAGGAGGGAGGAGAAGCTCGACAATGACATAGCTATAGTGATGGGCGGAGAAACACAGGTGGGCAGCAAAGGGGACTGGGGTAGAGGTTTAAAGAAATTCAAAACCAAATGACGTCATTTTGCTCCTGAAGCATAACATTTTAAGTAAGCAAAATGATGTCATTTTGCTTCTACTAAAGGTCACGAATCACGATTGTGCTTTAGCACGATCATAACTTTGCAAGATGGTTTGAAAACTTGCGATCATGCCTTTACACGATCTCGACCCAAAGCTATTTACAAGAAAATGGTTTTTAAACCAAAACGACATCATTTTGCTCCTGAAGCATAATGTTTTAAGTAAGTGAAAGGATGCCATTTTACTTCTGATAAAGGTTGCTAATCATGATCGTGCTTTAGCTTGATCGCGACTGCACTGATGAAGGTCACGAAGCAAGATCACGATTTCATAGGCTGGAATGATCGCGACCTGAAGCTTTTTACAGGAAAATGGTTTTTTGAACATCCTTTGATCTTTTTACTATAACTTCTTCACCTGACATCCAAATGACTTTATTCTCGAACCAATAGACTCATAACACATTTTTCTTCATCTCCACCAAAATTATAGCCATCTGAAACTAGTTGATTGTTGAATTTAAGATGAAAATGTTAAGGAGTACTAGAATATGAAAAACTGAGTTGATTTCATTGAACATACTTTGGTATTTTGACTGTATTTTGATAAGTAGGTATCTAAATGGAATGATTCTTATTTAAATTAAACTTGTGACATATGCTACAAATTGTCTAAAGAGATCAAAATTTAATTCTATCTCTAAGTATTCCAGAATCTAACTTGAATTTGAATACAGAGTATAGTTATAGTTCAAAGCACAATCCAAAGTAAATTGAGTATAACTTTTTGAATACTGAATCAATTTGTATGATCTTAGTGCCATTAGAAACTTAAGACATTGTAGAACAATTTTCTAGAAGAAAGTATTACCTAATTGTGTCATATACCTTATTATAATGATAATAAAAAGTTGACCCAAAAATATGTTGTTAGAAAAATTTGAAATGGTCATTTGGTTGTGCACGGTCAAGCATTAAAGGTGCACGACCGTGACAAATTTGATTGTTATGCACGGGCATGCTTTGTCTCTTCTTCTTCACCGAACATCTCTTCATCTTCTCTTCTTCTTTCTTTCATTATTTCCAGATTTACTCACTCCTAAATCATCTATTTTGCATTTCTTCCTCTCTTCTTCGCATATTCTTCCTCTCTCTATTGTAATTTTTCCTAGATTTTTCTTACTTCTATCTTCTTCAATTAGCACATAAAACACTTTAACCAATATTTCTAGCTTAATTTCCAAATTTTTTCTCCTGAAGTAGAACGTTTTAAGTAAGCCTTTTGTGACATTATCTTCAACAAAACATCGTGGTTTCTATTTCGCGACGTTTTATTGATAAAACGTCGCAAAAAGTATTATAAATTTATGAAGTTTTATGAAAACGTGATAGAAAATTTGAAATTTTCATGACATTTTTTAAGCGTCACAAAATGTCTTTACAATTCGCGATGTTTTATTAATAAAACATCGTTGATTGTATGTATTTCTTGTAGTGAATACATATAACTGCCTGATCTGCCACTACACCAAGGATGGTGACTCTTGGTAAAGTCTTTATATAACATGCTTTCTATGCTTCCCTTGTAATTGATATGGACTACCGATGGATATAGACACTCTCTTAACCTTAAAAAAATTAAAATTCACATTTGGCTTGCACACAAGACTTCATACATGGAGGTAATGATTCAACCTTGAAATTAAGGATTCTACTATTTGCAGATAATAAGACCTTTCAGATGAAGATGAATTGCATATAAAAAATAGACTATCCCTATAATAAAATGTTTTGGAGCCTTCTGATTCCAATGTTGCTTCATTTCAGGACTAGCTCAAGCTTAATGCTAGTTCAAAGAGGTATAGACAATGTTATAATCAACAACGTTTCTTTTCTCTTACATTTCTTTGGAGTTTACGGATAACAAGAAATAAATTCCTTTATGAAGGATCCCATTGACCACCTTACCATCCCCTTTAAGACTTTTCTTCTCAAGCAACAGAATTTGAAACTTACTTTCATCTCTCATTTATTTAAAAAATGTACAGATTATAAGATAGAATCATCCTCCTTATGGTAAGTTTAAACTTAATGCAAATCATTGTGCTAAGTTTAATACTAGTCTTGTAATTGAAGGCGATGTCTTTCGAATATATATGGTCAATTTATTATGGGTTTATCTTGTTTTAGAAACATGAATACTAACCTTCAAGCAAAAACATGGGATATTATAGAGGGCCTAAAGATTGAAATTAATGGAAATTGAAATTCCCAAAGGAGGTAGTTGTGTTATTTCATTCCCAATAACACGACCACCTCGTGCTAACCTCAATATAGGATTTTTTCAACAGTGGCCGATAATAAGATGAGAATAAAATAATCAAGTGATTGAAACAAAATTAACATAAACAAAGAAAACACTTAAGACTAAAACACTCCCCTAAATATGTCACTTCATTAATCGAAAGTGTGGGAAGTTGTAGAATAACATCTGCTTGTGAACCTTGTAGTTAATATGTGAATACCCTAACACACAACAACCAAGAAACATCAATAAACCATCTAATTGATTACTGAAGAAACCTATAGACAACAGGCATAAAACCGCCTAAGGAACATATAATTAATTGCTGAAGAATACCAAAAATGTAACTGCTCAAATCAATAGATAAAATGCATTTTTTTATAAATAAAACCTTGTAATCAATCATCAAAAGCCCATACACACAGCAGCCCTATCAATCTTCAATCAAATATATAGTTGATCTCACAACTACCCCAAACACACAACTGCTAAAATCATCATATCTCACACAATATAGACCCAAAATCATAATAAATCACTAAAGCATATTGACAAAAATGTAGCCATACAAATCATCAATTGGACATATATTTTATCATTGAAATATATAAAATATAACTGTATACTTGACATAAATAATTGTCATTTGTTCCTCAGAAAAACCATAACTAAGTTGTCCAAAAATTCACCCTCAAGTAGAGAAACTCAGCTGTCATGGATAAGTCCAATCCCACAAAATTTGCTGCTAAGGATAGCTTTAATCACCGAAATTGCAACTGTCAAAGATAGCTTGGATTACCGAAAATACAACAAAATTACAAAAAAGTCTGCACCTTAGCTTTAATAAGACATGGTTAATTTATCCCAAATAAATACTATCTTCCCTAGTAGTTTATCCTTCATGCTATTTTATTTCCAAGAATCCCACACAACATAAATGTCTTATCATAATGAAATTCCAAATATATCTAACTATGTCCAATTGCAAATAATGCCCATGATTAATTAATGAGATACCTCAACAAATATCTTAACAAAATCATTTCCCAATCTTAGTGGAATAAGACAATAGGACCATCCCTTCATCTAATAAAGCATATTGCTTATTGTTATCACCTTATGGAACTC
Source organism: Erythroxylum cassinoides (assembly GCA_027478405.1). NCBI lineage: Eukaryota > Viridiplantae > Streptophyta > Magnoliopsida > Malpighiales > Erythroxylaceae > Erythroxylum > Erythroxylum cassinoides. Next base: position 42,156,475 of record JANIPM010000008.1, on the reverse strand, counting down.
TCATATAGATTGTCGCAGGCTCATTGTTGTTATTCCTTATGTTAAGTGTCATATTTTTTTAGCAAACGTAGATTTATCTACTGTGGACTCGCATGATAAAGAAAACATGAGAAAGAGGGGGATGAATTGTGTGTGACTTATAATGTTTTAAAGCAATTTCAATTCACATAATAGACAGTTCCTAGTTAAGGAAAAAATAGGAGCTTGTCAGATGATAAGGCCTATTAAAGCAATTTAAAAACAAAATGGGCCTGTTAAACTAGAAGGAACCTTTTACGAAGTTAAAAATAGAAGGAGTCTATTTTAAAAGTGAAGGAGCCTCTTGCAAAATGAAAACGTAAATAATATAATGCAAAATTTTAGAACTTAAGAGGAGAAAAAGAATGACACAATCAATTTATACTAGTTTGACTTATAACCTAAGCCTACATCCAATCCCCAATTATCCAACTTGAGTGTTTTACTATTAAATCCAAGTAGAAATTTGACGAGCCTCTTTAAGCTCATAAGTAAATATTTTTCAAAGTTCTCCAACCTTCTACACTAGTAGTATTTGTTTAGCCTCTACAGACTCTTAAAAAATGAGAAAGCAATTTGCTCAATATGAGCATCCATGATCACTCTCTTAAAAGAATTTTCACTTTCTAAAACACAAGAGATTTGATAATGATGTGACTTTCAAAATTACTGATGCTATGAATGTATATTGAAAATTTGGCTTCCTTGATTTTTTTATACATGTGTGTCTCATAACTGCAGTGGTTCTTCCTTACGTAGTCATTTCCTTCAACTAGTAATTGCATCATTTCCATTCTAGGTTAACTTTTTATCTTCGATATCATCTTTGCTAAAATCTTCAATATTCAACCTTAAAGAGAAAAATATGGCAATGTCTCAGAATTGATTGTTAAAAAATATAGGATTAGGAGGATCCTTTTGGATATTATAAGCTAAATAAGGTAAGTTCATAAAAGAAGGCTCCTGCAAGAAAAAAAGCATTTATCCTATAATTTTATTTCCTTTTGAAAAAAATATCGATACCTATAAAAGGAAATAAGTCCAATTTGAACATTGAAATCTTATATAGTTATCAACAAAATCATTAATCATAAACCTTAAGCTAACAATCTCCTCCTTTTTTATGATGACAAACAATAATAGATATATTTTTAAAATTCAAATCATGATAAAGAGTTTCGAAAGGTACTTGTAAACTTTACTGGCATTTATAATTAGAAGGAGCCTGACTTCTTAAAGAAAAGAGCCTATCATTTGTTTATCGCATAAATAAACTCCACAAGTTCAGCAACATTTCAGTAGAATAATTATCAATAAATATATCATCAAGGAAATATTGAAACTATATCATAGATAGATGTAGAGTAAATATATCATAAAGTGCAAAGTATACTATTTCTCCCCCTTTATTGTTATCAAAATATAGAGGGAAAGAGTAATTAATGCATCAAATAAAATCATATTATGAATCAGCCAAGCAGAAAAGAAATATCAAAAGAGTTATTAATCAGACGTTTTTCTAAGCAACATCTGCAAATCAAGAAACTGATTTTGCATTTTGTCTATTTGGCTATGCATTTGATCTTGATTGGAAAGAATCTCCTTCAGATGTTGAACAATTATATCATTGGTGCTCTAGAGAGGAACAAGACTTGACTTTTGTGGGGTAGGACCTAACTGATTTGCTACTCTTTCTATCTTCTTCTCTACCCATACATTGTCCTTTAGCTTGTAACCAAATTGGTAGGGAATTGAAGAATGAAACTTTGCAAGCTCATACCAATTCAGATTGTCAAAAGGCACTTTAAAATAAGCAAAAATCTTAGTCAACAACATCTCATACGGTAGGCCACTAGTGATATTCTTGTGACTTTCCTTGTCCACCATTAAATTTATAATCATTGTTGGCAGGTTCATCTTATTACCCTTCAAAAGATTGTAGACCACATATGTATCCAAAAGGTTGCATCTTTCCACTAAGCTACTCTTTGGAAAAATTGAAGTAGCCGAAATGGATTTAAGGCATCTTGGTAGCAGGTCTAAGTGTCTACACCGAGGTCTTCCTTCATGGGCATTCTCAGTGTCCAAACATATAAAATCCACAGTCTCTCCCAGATCATTGTTAGCAATGTCCCATTTGTGACAAGGAACGTCAATCCTACCAACTATAATTACAACTAGAACATACCCACGAGATGATTGCCAGCTTTCCATCAATTTCTTCTCTTCTCATAAATGTGGAGAAACATCTTACCAATTTATCACACATTGTTTCGTCCAATTTTAAAAAATTTTCTCAACTAATGACAAGAAAGAAGAGCGTGATGACAATATTGATACCAGTTTTCTCTTTTTGTAGCGCATCTTATATCTTACTTCAGCTTCCATCGGTTGGAAAACCTTTACCAGGGCTAAGGATTTTCCCTTTTAGAGTACATTGAGTTTCTTTCATTTAGTTCTCTTGGCCTTAGGGATTTCTTCAAATAAGGCTTCTTTAAACACTAGTTCATCCCTAAAAATTTGGTCCTCTATCTTTTCTTCGAATAAACGTGCTTTGCCTTTTCTTATTTCTTATTTTTTGTTTCCTTGGTTCTTCTTCTTATTTCTTTCTGACTAAGCATTTTCTTCTTGTAGAGCTTGTTTTGAGGTACTTTCTATGGTCTGTGGTCTCTTTATTAATGGATCCAGTTCTTCTACTAATCCATCATCGTTTACAACCCATTGCACTTTAGGCACTTTCTTTTCCTTAGGATCAATTTTAGAAGTAGTGGAAGTAGTGGAAGGGGTAGGAGTGGTCAGAGTAAGAATGGGTATATGAAATCTTACTTTTCTTGTTTACTCCCCCTCACTCGAGGATTCTTCTACTTCATTTTCTTCTTCCTTTTCTTTCTCTTCTTATTTTTCTTCATTTTCTTCTTCTTCTTCTTCTTCTTTCCCTTTTTCTTCTTCTTTCCCTTTTTCTTCTTCTTTCTCTTTTTCTTCTTCTCCACTAGATTCAAATACAAAATGTTGTACGGCTGAAGGTTCATTGTTTTCAAAGGATGAATCCGAGTCTGATTCTAAGGACAACATAGCTATCCTCTGGATTTTCCTAAAAGGAATTGTCTAAAGTTTGGGGCTTAAAGTAAATAGAGATAGGTTCAGTATGAGAGTTGAGAGAACTTACTATTGGAGACAGAGAATAAGACTAAAAAACAAGAGTCTGTTCATGCTTACAAGTTGAAGCCATGGTTTTCTTCTGTCCCTTTGATTTCATTTGTGCCATCGAGGTTGGAGGAAAAAAATAGAGAGAAGACGAGAAGTTTAGGTACAGAGAGGAAAAACAGAAAGAAATTAGAAAATTAAGGTGCAAAAGGAACAATCCTGCTAAGAAAGATAATGATTAAGATTATGAGAATAGGCAGTCGTGCACACTAAATGAGGAAGTGTGATTGGCTATGTCTCTTCTGTCAATCCCGTACAACTGCTTGTCAAAACTGTGCATGCATTTTTAAAAGCTGAAATGACGTCATAAATGATTTCCTTTTTGGGACACATGTAATATGCTTTAATAAACTGAGAGGAGCCTTCTAAAATAAAAGGAGACTAATAAAATAAGTAAAGGTCTCAAACGTAAGAGGAGCCTTCTAAAGAAGAAGGATCCTACTAATGTTTACAGAGAGAAGTAGCATAGAAAATTCATACAAAAATAATATCAGATAGTTTGCACATACCAAGCTTATTTCTTAAGAGGCAAAATCTATCTTCAAAGAGTGACTTAGTAAAGAAATCAGCTACTTGATTTTCAGTATTAACATGCAAAAGATCAATGGTACCTTCTAAAACGTGATCTCTAAGAAAATGATGCTTGATTTCTATGTACTTAATCCTAGAATAATGCACATAATTTTTAAAAGATTTATTACACTAGTATTATCACATAATATAGGGATATGATTAAATTTCATAGAGAAATCTTGGAGTTGATGCTTCATCCATAAGATTTGAGCTTATTCTGCTTTGGTTGTTGAAAGAGATGAGAAATTTTGTTTCTTGCAAGACTAATAAACTAGACATCCTCTAAGAAATCGATAGTGACCACTTATGCTTTTTCGATCGACTTTATTACCTCTATAATACTAAACATAATGTCTGGTCTTGAGCTTGTAAGACATATTAGTGATATAATCATTTCTTTATACTTTGTTTCACCTATAGCCTAGCCTTGTTCATCCTTATCAAGTTTAGTTCTAGTATATATAGGAATACCCATCGGTTTGCCATTTTCAAAATGGTATTTCTTAATGAGTTCCTTTATGTATTTGTCTTTGCTAATGAAGATCCCTTTTTCTATTTGCCTAATTTGCAATCACAGAAAGAAGGATAGTTCTCCCATCATGCTCATTTCAAACCCCCTACAATAACGTTGAGAATTATTCACATAATGGTTAATTAGTTTCACCAAATGTCATCAGCATATATTTGCACTATAAGTAAATCATTTTCCTTTTTCTTAATGAATAAGGTTTTATCTACCTTTCCTCTTTCAAAGTTATTCTCAAGAAAAAAATTACTTAATCTATCACACCATGCTCAACGGGTTAACCTCTCATAACATGCTCGAAGAACCTGTTTTAGACCATTCAAGGCTTTAGTTAACTTTATCACGTAGCTAGGATGGTTTTGGTCTTCAAAGCGATTAACAAACAATTCTTCATTAATATATCCATTTAAGAAGGTAGTTTTGACATCCATTTGGAACAATTTAAAGTTTCTATAACATACGAAGGCAATTAAAATTCTAATCAATTTCAGTCTAGCAACAAGGGCATAAGTTTCATTAAAATCAATACCTTCCTATTAATTATAACCTTAAGCTACAAGTTTAGCTTTATTTCTTACCACCTTACCATTTTCGTTAAGTTTGTTTCAAAAAACCCAATGAATTCCAATGACTGATTTATTTTGAAAATGAGGTACTAGATTCCAAACTTTGTTTTTGTTAAATTGATTCAATTCATCTTTAATTGCTAAAACTCGATGAAAGAGCCTCTTCAATGGTTTTTGGTTCTAATTGTGAGATGATGGCAATAAAGTTAGTTTTGAAGGATGATTTGGTTATTAAAATTTTAGAAGGGTCTCCCAGAATGTATTGATGTGTATCCTGACCTCTCCATTCTCTTGATATTCTTCCAAAGGTACTGTAGGTGTTGTTTGAGTCTGTGATGTATTTTTAGGGGCCACAGGATGCTCTTTATCATCTGAATCAGCTTTTGTTGTCGAGGGTAGTGCTTCATCAAATACTACATGTATTGATTCTTCTATCTTATTTGTTTTTTTATTGTAAACTTTAAATCCTTTACTAGTGGTATTGTAGCCTAGAAAGATAGCTTTATCCGATCTTGTATCGAACTTTCCAAAATTGTCTTTTCTATTATTTAGACCAAAGCACTTGCAACCAAAAGCTTAAACATAAGCGATATTTGATTTTCTTCTTTTCCACAACTCATAGGTGGTCTTTTTTAGAATAGGACTTATAAGGCACCTTTTGAGTATATAATAAGTAGTGGATACCACTTCTGCCTAGTAACCATTGGGTAGATCACTTTCATATAGCATTGTCTGGCTATATCAACTAGGGTCCTATTCTTTTTCTCAATGACACCATGTTGCTGAGGAGTACTTGAACAAGAAAAGTTGCAATTAATATCATTATTATGACAGAAGTCTTCAATCTTTTTTTTATCAAATTCTCCTCCATGATCGCTCCAAATTGAAGTAATGTAGTATCCTTTTTTGATCTAATTTTTTCTACAAAACTTCTCAAAAACTTCAAAAGCATCATCTTTATTTAATAGGAAGTAAACCTATGTAAATATGGAAAAATCATTCACTAAAACAAAACTATAATGTTTACCACTAAAACTTTGAGTTTTGGTGGGACTAAATAAATCCATATGTATAAGTTCAAGCAGTTGTTTACTAGACACAATATTTTATGAGGGAACTTGCTTCTGATTTGATTTCCTTTTAAGTAAGCCTCGCGAACCTGATTGTTTTCAAACTTCATGATAATTAGTCTTCTTACTAACTCATTCTTGGACAATTTTGATAGAATGTTAATGCTAGCATGTCCAAATCTTCTGTGCCAAATAAATGAATTCTTTTTTTATAGAATCAAAACACTTAGCACTTTATGAGGATTAATACCTTGTGAAGACATGTCTTACAGTTTAGCACAGTAAAAGTTCTAATTTTTAGGACTAACAAATAAAATATTATCATTATGATTATCGACTATTTCACAATGAGATGCTTAGAAAATGAATCTATAACCCTTGTAACATAACTGACTTACACTTAATAGGTTATGCTTGAAACCACCAACATAAAGGGCATTATCAATAGATGTAGAGTTAGAATCACCAATTTATCAATTTTGGTGGCATTTGCTTTATTTTTATCAGCAAAGACAACACTTCAATGAAGTTAAAATGTGATGTTTCATATGTAATGTTTCTTAAACAATCACTATTAACTATCCATTGATTTTCTCTTGTCTCCATCTACTTACAACTCAGTATCACTTTCATCACCGTTTGATTCATCAATTGCTTTTAGTGCCATTCCTTTTCTATAGGAGTATCCTTCATCTCTCCTAAGCTCGGTTTCACGGATCATCAGATTTCCTTATAGCTAATCGAGTGAAATAGTGTCTAGATCCTTTATAGTTTCTAGGGCTATCACTTTAGGTCTCCATTCCTTTGGTAGTGATCTTAGAATCTTCGTTAAAAGCGAGCTCATCATTAGGTTATGTCTTTTCCAAGTTCTTTAAGTTTGTTATGATGTTGCTAGACTGTAAGAAGAATTCATCTATGATTTCTCCCTATTTCATGCCAATAGTTTCATATAAATGCACTAAAAGGCTTATTCTACGTTTCTTTACCTAATTCGTTCCTTCAGAGGTGACTTGTAGTTTATCCCACATTTCCTTTGTTGTTGAGACTTCTCATATTTGTCTAGAGATAGTCTAAAGATCAAATAATGTTTTGCTTTAGCATTTAGCTATGCATTTTTTTTGTCAGCATCAGACCATATTTCTATGGTTTCTATAGCAAGAAAGGTAGCTCCAACTCTAATGGCTTACCAAACTTCAATATCTACAAATTGGAGATAAATTATCATTCTCTTTTTCTAGTATGAGTAGTTGTTTCTATCGAATTAAAGAGGCTTTGAGACAAATTGTCCTTCAAGGCTTCTTAAATTGTTTGCATGATCTATGACGTGCTCTAAAAAACAATAAATGTCAAACCTCACTTTGATACCAAATGATAAAGAAAAGATAGACAAAAGGGGGTTGATTTGTATGTGACTTTAAAAATTTTTAGGTACTTTCAATTCGTATAACAGACAGATCCCAGCTAAAGAAAAAATAGAAGCCTATTAGACGATAAATCCTATTAAAGCAATTTAAAACTAGAAAGAGCCTATTAAACTAAAAGGAACCTCTTGCGAAGTTAAAAACAAAAGGACCTTATTTTAAAAGTAAAGGAGTCTCTTGTAAAAATGAAAACACAAACAATATAATACGGAAATTTAAAAGTTAAGAGGAGAGAAAAATAACATTGTGGCACCCCGAGACCCCTTAAGAGCATACAAGAGTGCCACATCTGACTCACAACTAGAAACAAACAACAAATCGATGTGGAAGCATTTCAAAACACACAAAACATTCATTACATAAATATTCAAAAATTGAAGCAAACATATATTACATATCATAAGTTTAGAAACCAGCCTGTATTATGGTTATTACAAACCTTCACACAAATTCCATATACATGTCAAAAATCAAAAACTCTAAAATACATTTTTGTCAAAAAAAAACTCAGACTCCTTTGGCCATTGTGGTTGACTTGTCCCAGTCCTTAAGTCCTTCTCTCTAAGCCTACAGGCAAATCTATCTTGCTAAACATATAGCTTAGTAAGTAATAACTAAACTATGTCTAACCACCAGGTACTGAATCATGTTGTAGCATCTCAACATACTGAAATTCAGAATATAATAAGATTTATTAATGAAAACACTTTGCATGCTAAAGTCAGACATTTCAATAACAGAATAGAGCATACATAATCAAAACAGATTTTCAAAAGAGGGTATTAACCCATCAGATCAAAAATATGGTTTGTTTCTTATCAAAACTTATCATAGATCAAATAAAAACGAGTTAGACTGTTAATCCATGAACATAAGTGGGTAACGAGGCTTATACACGGGTAGACCGAAGTCTCGGCACTGAAATGTCACAGAAGCTACTGTAGACCCTTCTAGGCATGCCTATTTAACCATGACTAGGACTTGACAGTTACAAAACCAAGCAAGTTCATTTCAAGTGCATAATAATTAGTCAATCATATTTATAGGCATCAAACAATTCTAACATTCATTGTCTCGAGTTTAGATCACAATCAGCATAAAACACAATTCAATTCAGTTCTAAATAGAATAAAGTAAAGTGTGAGTGTCCTTGAGATTACTGACTGCTTTGCAAATCATTCAATGTAGAAAAATCAATAGCCAACAAAGTAGTCAAAGCAAAACCATCAAAAACTTCTTACTGAATTACTTACAGATACTCAAAGATCACTTACAAACATTTACTTACAAAAGAGACCATCTAAATTACTTACTGAATTACATACTAAACTAATTACAAAATTGACCATCTAAATTACTTGTAAATACTCAAGGATTACTTACCAAATTTCTTACAAATAGTCATTAAGAATTACTTACAAAATTTCTTACTAGATTACTTACAACAACTCCCTTTTTGCTTATTGCCTCGAAGTCCTAGCATCACCTAGAAATGGTCACCTTATGCGTTCCTCTATAACATTTAACACAAACACATATTGTTATTGTGCATGATTATGAAATCATTTATGCACATTCATGTATACCAAATTTGTATGATGCATGTTCATGACAAATTTC